>OY856413.1:230768424-231085924 GCA_963693085.1 Alisma plantago-aquatica | reverse complement strand
ATCAACCTCATGCTTCTTTAGTGCAATACCTATTAGCTTCTAGTTTAGAAAACCAAGTATAAATTAGAAATCCCAAAATATGTAAGTTTATGAATAAAAATAACATATTTTATTACATAAAAAGGTCAAAGTTGGGCCTTTAGTCCAACTGCCAATATGTCAATAGGGTAAATTTGACTAAAATCGTTGCCAATGTTATATATTTGAAAGAACTTCTTTCTTGAACATAATGGAATAGTCTTGGGATAAAAGGAAACATCCACATATCTATATAATAAATCTATGTGCTTCAAGGTTGTGTTCCAAAACAGAGTGTATCAACTGTGCTACTTGTGAAGCATCATAATAGGTATATTTATCTAGTATACAAATTGAAGACTTGGATTCATAACATATGATTGGTTGTGATCGTAGAAGGCATCAAGGTAACACCATTCAGAAGTCATGCAAGATTAAGAATTCAAATTTGGAGGGTAGTGAACTCTTTCTGAGGCCCAATTCGGACCAGATAATATCAATTTGAAACATGTGGAACCAGCCAAATCTAGAAAATGGGTGGGCAACTCTTTCCCCAATATATCTCAGAAACCTACTACTGTAGCTTGTATACTTTAAAAACCTCTAAAGGATGCCACTCCAACCTTTTTAAGTGATACGTGAGCAGGATATTTTTTTGTCTATATTCATATTCAACTTTGGTTTCAATTTGCGATCGTCGGTCAGTATCAATCACAATTCTTCGTCATATATCTACTCTAGTTAGTTAATAAATTATTTTGTTTCCTGCTGACGAATGTGCGTAAGATGCCGTAATGTTAAATTTCACCAAGGCATCTTTTTGTGGGCACACGTATTTGACAATTCAACAATATGATACATGAAAAGTAGAGTAGAAGTGACGATGCTGCTATGCTTATATATGAGTAACCTAATATAGGTGATGGACATAATATAAAATTAGAAATGTAATAGACCAAAAACTTACCGGGTATACCATTCTCGAATTAAGGTATAGATGCATACATCCATTATTTTCAAAGGAAAGTACTTCTGGCTGACACATATTTTGCACAGCTTCTTGTATAGATTAGAATATATCGGCATTAAATCATGGTGGGAGTTTAGAGCAGGTTCCATCTGGAAATGCAGGAGAAAGACCCATATGAAATACACAAATTTAATTTTCCTAGAATGGGGTGTAGTTGAGGATCGCCCTAGGCGTACCTTTCAGTGCCGGTGAGCTCCAGAAAAACGCCTGTGTTCATGAATAATCTGCAAAATGTGATCAAAATTGGGACGTTGTATAAACTAAATATGGTAAATATGTTAGTATAATTAAGTCGCTCATGTCATCTCCATGACATTCAGGACAAACATGTATTGACTCTCGTGTGTTTAGGATGGAGGGACTTTCAAGCGGACAGCAGGCAACAGTAGCATATATATAGAGGGCTTTGCCGGAGTTGGAACAGGGGCAATGGTGGCACGATTGAATATACCGTACGAGGGCGCGAAGGAGCAATAACTTCTGGTAAAATGACGTTTGCTAGATAGCATGACGATCGCGTAAGGACTTCCACCACACACACACACGTTTTAGTATTTGATGAAGACGAGGCATATGTGAAGGCCTTTTCCTATGAACGGCGGGATCTTGGGGTGCAGGAGAGAACGCGAATACAGAAGGTTAACGTGGGGCACCACAAGGGAAACGTTACCCACAACAGCTTCGTTATGGATGTCACGGGCCACCTCATTTGATCTACTCTACACAGTTTCAGGCTTTTGCGGTTGCTATTGCTGCAGCACCGATTGTGGTTGTTGCTGCTTCAAGGCTGAGCAGTAAGGTTGCCGCGAACCCTAGACAACCTCACAATCAGAGAAACTTTCACATCCAGAATTATTACGTGTCTCTGGACTATTGCAGTGCTGATCTACTACAACGCCCACGGCTGTACGAAGACAAACAAGTTAGCCTAACGATCATCTGAACTTTTACATATGCCAAAGACGATCATAGCCGCAAGCAAACACCCAAATCATCGACTAAGGAATCCTCGCACAAGAGAAAGTTTAGATATGTCAGCCGGAATCTTCACGCCACAGATGAATATACAGTAGTGGCACGTTTGGTTTGCCGGATTTTTAGAAATATTGTATTTTGTCCATCCCGCATTATTAAAATGCTGCATTGTCAAAATTCCGCAAAATAAAATTTTATGTTTGGTTTGCTGGATTTTGTAAGTGCGGGATTTATTTTTTTTCGTGTCCACGACGTTCGCCATGTTGGATTTTGGCGTCCGTGAGAATTTTGATGGAGACCAAAATACGGGATTCTTATTATGTCTGAAAATCCCGAGATTAGTCTCAGTTCTCCAATCCTGCAAACCAAACTTAAAATTTGTTGAACTGGAGCCCAAAATACAATCTAATACAGTAAAATCCAAGTAACCAAACATGCCCTTAGGAATCCTGTTGCTGGAGAAAGTCTTTGGTATAGAATTTTGAAGCTGAAGGGAATATGACTGAATAACTAACAGATCGGTGGGTTAAGGACTCGTTGCTCACGTGTTTAAAAGGTGCTAGGATGGAAACGAGTGAAAATTGTATTCGTGTTTAGTATATATAATATATAATATATAATATATATATATATATATATATATATATATATATATATATATATATATATATATATATATAAAGAGAGAGAGCGAGAGAGAAAGAGAGTCAGACTAAAATACACTCGAATGTACAGATCGCACGAATACACTAAAGTGTGTTTGCATATCAGGACTATTTTTTATAAAATGTAAACCATTGATCTTCACTGTCACACTATAACTAAGTTACATACAAATTTTGAGCTCATTTGGATGAGTGTAAGTCACTCATCCAAGGGCAACAAAATCGATGCGTGAAACTAATTTGAAATGCATAATTTTTGCGGTCTTTATAACATGACCTATAAATGTCGAAATGTGCTCAAATTTTGTATATGAGCTATTCACAAGATGTTTAAGAAGATCAACGGATTAGATTTTTGAAAAAAAAATTGCATCATGAAAAACTACTTAGTGTATTCTTCTCCGAATACACTAGAGTGTATTCTAGCCTGACTCTCTCTCTCTCTTTATATATATATATATATATATAGAGAGAGAGAGAGAGAGAGTCAGGCTAGTGTACACTTGAGTGTACCAGAAGCATCGTACACCTCATTCATTTTTAAAGATGCAGTAACTTTTTGAAAAATCTAAACTGTTGAACTTCTTAAATTCCATAAGAATTAGCTCAATGAGATCTCAATTTATGATTTTGATGCAAACTTGGATCTTGATTACTCAATCTACCCTATGATCCTTAAATTAGTACTTGTGATATATAATTGAACTAAATGAAGTTGTTCATCAATGACCCTTTTTGTACATATGTGCTTAGTTTGGACTTTAATGATGAACGTTACCCCATATTGCTAATCTTGTTTCTAACAGACTTCCACTTAATCTTGTTATGTGCTTCTGATGACTCAATGTTGCTGATATGAATCATCTTTATATCTGGACCTCTTAAATTGATGAATCAGGATCTAGGACTCTCTGATATGAGTCTTTTTACCAATTATGTGCATATGTGACTTGAAATCTTGAAATGATCATAGAAAGTGCTTGGGACGTCGTAATGGCATGAAACTCGAACCACACCATCACGATGACCTCTAGATCAATAAAAGGTCATCCAATATACTATAACCAACCTTGAACCCAGCTTGGCCAAAACCCTAAAATTAAGATAATTAGGGTTAATGATGAGAATCTAATGTATACAATCTTATTGTTAATCAGGTTGGCTTATGATTTAGATGGTAATGGACGTGTTAAGTTAAGAATCTCTGAATCAGGTATGGGCCTTATCTAATTATATGACTATCACTTTCTTGCTTGAAAAGATATATATTGTATGCTTGTTTGTTTACTTGCTCAAATATTTCCATGTAGTATTGCTATGTCTTACTCGATGTTTGCCTCGACAATTTTATAACTTGAACACACATATATATAGAACTCCATTATAATATAGTTGATAAAGGGTTAGCTCTTGGCTAAGGCCTTGAGTTCCCTCTCGTATAAAAGGGTTGGCTAATCTTGAGCACCCTTACGGACCCTTCCGACAGGAAGATGGTCAAAGGCCTTAAACATGCTTGATATTGTTGGTATAATGGAGTGAAATGACATAAAATATGGTTTCGCATTTGTTAAATAGTTAACATGTTTATTCTTGTTTGTTTAGTCTTGAAATCTTTTCAAATTAAGCAAAGCTTATACATATATGTATCTTTCTGCCCCATACTCAACACCTCATGTGTTGACTCATTTCTCGTATTTTGTTTTTAGGTTCAGAGATGGCTAGAAGGTGGATGGGCTTGGTGAGCTATGCTAGGCGTACTTGTTGTAAGATCTAGTTTTAGTGCACATGAATGACTTGTACCTTGACTCTGGAAATATGTAACCAAATTCATGAAAATAATGCATTTTGTATAATTTATACTTGATGAATGTTGAGACTATGTTGGTGCCTTTATCTTGTTACTTGTTCATGTGTGCTAAGCATTTCACACTTCTGCATGTCTTCTATGGTATTCATTTGGTTCATGGGACTGGTATTCTGGTTCTGTGATAGCTTGTCTGGGTGCAAGAACTCTTCCAGGAGGGTGGCACAAAGTACCTTAAACATTCTTTTATGTACTTGTGCCTTGTTCAGGAAAACCCTCCGGAAGTCATCTCTAGACATATGTCTACCCTTGTTGTTGTACATAATGTTTGACCCGGGTAGATCATCATTGAGGACATCTTCTAGGACATGGACATCTCTGCAGGATATGCGCAACACAGCCGTCATGTCCATGTCCTTCATCTTGCAGGGCAGAGGGTGAGCTGTTGCAGGAAACTCTATGTTGGCTTCATCTTGTCTCTCCTTGGTGGGCTCATCTATGAAGAAGGCTGCTAGCCCGCCATCCTCATCCTCGGACGTTGCCTCTTGTGCCATAGGTGTCGAGTCTTCTTGTATCATTGGCATAGCCCTTGCCACTTGTTCAACAACTTTATTCATAGGTTGTACTCTGGTTGTTGGTCCAACTTCCTCTGAGGAGGCTTCAACAACAACATTGTCCTATATGTGACTCTCCTTAGAGGCCTATCCAAACTTGGCTTCTGCCATCATTTTCAGAGTAGACTCCATGTTCCCATCATAGATGTAGTCGTGGTACTCTTCAAGAGGTTGGAAGTGGAGGAAATCATTACTTTCATCGAGCCCAACCCCCAGCTCAGTAATCATCATGTCTAACTCTTCTAGTCTGGCTGAGCTGAGCTCTGCGACCACCTCCTCCCGATGAGCAGCTGCAGCCTACTTTTTTAGAGTTGGAGAGTGTGTTGGAGGGGAGAGGTGATGTTCCGCCTGATGTTTATTTTCATTGGCGGCTTCATCCATTACTTCCTCTGGGTCACAGTTGAGGTCAAACCTCTTTGATTGTGCTGTGTGCTACTCATTCTGGGGGCTCAACCTTTCTGTTGGGTGGGTCCCTTTGGAATCAGCAGTAGGAGATGCCTTCCTGCTTGTGCTCCTGACTTTTATTATTATGGCTCTTGTTGTGCCGGCTCCCGCGTCCCACCCACCCCCCCACGTTGTCGTCGTGGCTGGAGGGGTTGGCTAAAGAGCATGTCGGGCTGGCTGGGCGATTCGTTCTCTTTTTCTCCTACCGGGCTTCGAGTTCTTTGCACTCCTGGTCAAGCTTTCTGTGGTCTTCTTGTATGCCCTGGTGCTCTTCGTCAAGGACATCCATCGGCGCTTCGTAATCCCAGCACATTTCTTCGTTGTTGACACGGATGGCCTGCCCCTCCTTCTGCATGATTGTCATCTCCTCCTGCATCTTTTTCAGCATCCCCATCATCCTCCACTGATTGCTTAAAACTTCTTGGATAAAGTCTAGGAATGTTGCCATCCTTTCATCCAACGCTTGTACCTGCGTTTCTAGGGATGACAAAGATGTAGAAATTTTTTCATTTATACTATTAGTTTGATGCATGTATTCCCACATTGCATTAGACCTTGTACCCAAGGCACCCCCAAAAGAGGGTTCTTGTCGTTGCTATTGGTGCAGCTGCTGCTCCATGCGTGTTGTTGACAAGCTCAGCACGGTTGGTTTCTTAGGTGGTGACGGTGGGGGATCTCTCCAGATTGGCCCTTCTCTATATCCACCTTTGGTATGGCCTAAGAGCCTTGTCTTTCTGGCTCCACCTCCGACATGTTGGTGGGCTATGGGGCTTCTTATGTAGCCTTGCCCTTCCCCGCCTCTTCCTACATAGCTGTAATTTCCTCTTGTGGCTTGGGAGAGGCAGGGTCTACAACCTTTTCTCCTAGAGGTTGTTCTGTGGCCATCTCTTTTTCAACTGGCTTGATGGTGGCTTCAGTCTTCTTTTTCTCCGCCGCCAATTTATTTCTCAGCTCCTGGTTCTTCTTCTTTGTTTTTAGGGCTGGGGAACTGCTCTCCCCTATTGTGGGTGTTGGATCTATCGGCTTGCTGGCATGCAGTGCCCTGGAGCTCCTCTTCTCAATGTTGTCGAGAGTTGGCCAGAGCTTATGGGCATCGTAGAATGCCATCTCAAGGAGGGGGAGTGGTTTCTTTGATCCTATGTGCTTGAAATATTCCTTCTCCCCCTTTAGATCCAGGATTCCCATGCTGGCGAGGGACTTGATGTAGATGCTTTGTTGTCCCTCCATTTCTTCATATTTTTGAATTTCTCCTTCTTTCAGTAGGTAATCGGCAATCATTGTAATATGACCGCCCATACAGAAAGTATAATTTCTTTTCACATCACTGCCTACTACTGCCGACAGTCTTTTGATTAGAATTCTACCGATAATCACCGGTCGTTTGTTGATCATGAACCATATGAGGAAAATGTCCCCCTTGTTGACTGTCTCGGTCTCCGATCTGGAGTCTATGGTAAAGGCGATGATCTTTTGCATTATTCTGATGAAGCAGGAGGTGATTTGGGAGGCTTTGGATTTTTAGGGTTGTGCTTCTCCTCCCCAGTCAACTCGTTCCACATGGTGTTGTTGTCATATGTAGAAACTTCTCTTTCCCCTGGAGCTACTGAATAGGCTTTGGCTTCTTCTTCTATTGTTGTAAATATCTTGTTTAGGTCTGCCTCTGTCACCATGTGGGTTTCGTCCCCTAGCCATACTTGGAGCGTGTAGTCTCCACCTCATGCTGCTCGTGTCTCACTACTGGAGGCGACCTTTGTCAATGAAGACAAGAATTCCAGAGTCAACACCCTCCTGTATGCTAGATGAACCAATGTACATCAAAACCTATTCAAACATGAAATTGAATGTGAGAAAAAGAGCAGATTAAATTTGTAAGTTACACAAAAGGGGTCAAGTTTTAGGTTATCACATCCTCCCCACCTTAAAAGAAAATATGTCGACAAAATTAAATCAAATCATCAATTGAGATCAGGATTTCCTATTCAATATCATACTAGTTTGGTATTCCCTCAACCTCAACACTATTTAATAACTGAGAAATTGACTATCTACATTAAATTACAGTCTCATCGATCATTAAATTGGGAACATCATTTATGTACATCAAAGTACAGTCTCATCGATCATTAAATTGAGAATATCATTATATGAGTCATAAATTTAGAGAGATCATTTAAACATCACAAATTTGGAGACATCACATTTCTAGGTCTAACAAATTGATCTCTTTGAATCAAGAGTAAAGAATGGTTTTCGTTCCCAACAATTAGGGTCCTAGATTCTACACTGGCCTAGGTGTAGTTATATATCCATGATTGAGAATTCATATTTCCATAATTCAAGACACACATCATATTTCAACATCATAATTTCATGTTAAAAAAGAATGGATGGTCCCACCCTAGTCGACATGGAGCTCACCCTTAAGTCATAATTTGAGCAAACCAACATAATCATAATTTCAAATTTCATGATTTGGGAACACGAAAGTCATTAGTCATATGTCGAGGGTGATCTGAAGATCCAAATAGGATGATCATAGGAGTCAAATCAAAACCAAGATTAATAATCACGAGTCAAGATTTTATACATCAATATTGAGAGTCATGTTTGGACATCAAAGTCATAGATATAAACATTTTGAATCTAGGTTTAGATTCCTACTCAAGACCTTAGGTGTCATCATTCATCCCTACACATAAATGAGCAACATTTAAGCATTATTCAAGCAACATTTAAGATTTCAATATCGAGTTCATTATCACGGTGTTCAAAGTTGGTGAATGATCTAGACCTAGGTCTTTCAAGGAATTCATCCACAAGCTCAGTCAACATCTTTTTTTTAAGATAATCATCAAATTGAGATTTGAAAATTGAGTCTCAATATCCGCTTAAATTTGACCTATTAGGGACATAGGTTAGGGAGTCAAAATTGGTTGGAAGGGGTTGCCTTCCCAAACTCTAAATAATTAATAAGATGAAAATTTAGAGACAGTCATAATAGAGATGTGACCTAAGTTAGGGGGGTCATAAGTCAACTACCACCCTAATATATCACAATTGTCCATATTAATCACAAGTTAAACATCAAATCTTAATTGGCAACCATACTTCAAGATTTTTGTGAGATCAAGGTCATAATTTCATTCCCTTACTTTAAAGATCAAGGTAAGGGTAGATTTTGGTAATAAAAAACTCAAATTGATAATATAACAGTTTGAGCATAATTGTACCGGGGTAATGTCTCTAGAGAAAGATAAGATAGAAAGATAAGAATTTCAGATTAAGAAATAAGAGATTTTATGTTTCAGATTTTACTCAGAGCTTGATAGTAATTCCGTGTTTATAATGCTAATTTCATATTATTAACCATGTACATTTTAAAATACTCATGCCACTTACTCTAACGACTGTTTTTTCCAATGCATGGCTGGGGACGTGATGTCTGCAGGATTTGGAGCAGCTGAGAATCAAAGGAACAAGTAAAGGTCTAGGAGATTTTACAGCTTGCCTAGTGGGGTGCCATCTACCGAGGTGGTCCAGAGTTTAGACAGATCTTTTTATTCTTAGTCTTTTTTAAAGAGTATATTATATTAGTTGTAATTTTTCTTTTTTTATCAATGACTATGTATGAATCAATTTTACTCAGTGCAAAGTGTTTCCTTCACTTTAATTGCAATGACTATCATGTTTGTGACACCCCCAGATGGAAAAAAAAAATGGCTTCCGCTCATGTGATATGAAAATCTGGGTGTTACAGTGTCCCTAATAAAGGGACCCGTGTTTGAATCCCAGTTACGATCTTGATTTACAACCCTCAGAAATCATTGCATAACACTTTTAAGGAGAAACCATCATTTCTATACTCAAGGAAACCATCAGTTGGTAGACCTACAAGGTTTAGGCAACTTACTTTCAAGGCAGATCATGCATATTATCTAGAGATAGTTTATCTACACAAAAACTACTACATATACTCAAAATTTACCCAAAAGACCATCTTTCTACTTATGACTATGCTTTTAGGGAAAGATCTACATATAGAAAGTTAAGAGTAAGCACAAAAAGGAATGGAAGTTAACTCACCTCAAGGAGGATGATGAATATCCAAACAACAAGGTAGGTGAAAGCGAGAAGAGAAACCCTAGCTTTAGCACTCCAAACGTTCCAAGATGACTCCTTTCTTTACAGAGAGGGTAGATCTAGGGTAATAGAAAAGAAAGAAGTTGTTCTTCGACCACATGCTCGAACCTCCATCATGAACATCATGGATTTGTCCAAAGATGTAGAGAGAAGTAGGAGAGAAGAAAGAAAAACAAAGATAAGGGAGATGACCATAAATACCTTGTCTAATTCCCTCTCATCATTACTCATGGATGAGAATATGGGCATCTCTAATCTAAGGTAACTTTTACTTACGATTTTTATCTGACTGTGGCTACCATTATACAATAAGTCCTCCTGAATTGGCATATCTACACCTTGAATTGGTACCAAGGTACCCTGAAATGGCACTACATGCCCTGAATGACACCGAGGTGTCTCTGAATTGGCGTGACTACACCCTGAATTGGTGTCGCAACACCTTTGAATTGGAGTAACACTCCTCTGAATTGGCAACAGATGCCTCTGAATCGTCCCGAGACTACTGAATGAGGACTTATCATATAATGTCTTATGTGAAGGTTTCGAATTATTTATCTTAAGTCTAAACATACTTAATTCTTAATCTAAACTGAAGCTGAATACTGATAGCTTTGTTGAATACTGAATCTGAACTTATCTTATATTAAAACTGAACACTGATAACTGACTTATCTGAAACTGATTACTGAGTACTGAGTAGGTACTAAATTCTAAATTTGAATCTGAATCTGAATCTTTTATTCTTAAGTGATAAACATAATCTAGAACTGAATGTGAATATGGATCTCAATTACTTCATAAATGAGATTGGGTCTAAAACCCTTATCATGTGTCTTTAATCAAAATCTGGCTACTCACACAGTGAGTAGTCTAAGTCTGAATCTAAATCTCTTATTCTTGAGTTCTAAACTGAATCCATTATTGGATTTGAACATGTATCTCATTATCTAGGTAAACTTTATTGTAAAAATCTAATTTGGTAAGATTACTTTATTATACCAATTATATCATAAATGACTCTAATGCCTTATCAGAAAGGATCTGACATGAATATAGAAATACTAAGTATACAAAGTATCTTAAATCAAGCTTATGAAAGTATCATAAGTACCACATATCTAAAAATATCAATTATGACAAGATGGTTCAATCCTTCTTATAAAATATGATGTTACCTTGAACCTTTACATATGAACTTACATATTAAACCTTAAATATAAAAATAGAAAACTTATAAAATATTGTATTGCAACCTAATCATAACTTAATGTGTCTTTATTTTATAATGTCATCATGAACTCATTTTTATAATACATTGTGATCCCAAAAGTACCTTTATTTCTAAAAGTAGACCATGTCTTAATATTTTGAAGTTCATATTCTTATATTGTAATTAAATTCTAGATATTATTCATTCTAAGGAATCTAGTTGTTATATCTATACATATGCATGAAATCTTAATGGCATGTTTCTACTTGAAATTGTAATACATAGTTATGCTATAAATATGAGAAATCTTGGCAACATATGTGTACTTAAATTCTCAATATAAAACTATCACCAATCACCAACTAATTATGGCTACATTACTTGCATATCTTATCTTACAATTTTATTCATTAATTTTGAACATTTCTAAGAGATCTTATAGGAACATGATTCTTTAACTTACTCATGGACTTGGTCCATGGGTCACAACTATTTTGAGAAACATGTCTCTATTCGAGATTTTGGATATCTGAACTTGCATAACGATAGAGATATGAGAATATTCTTGTTTGCCTTAAAATCTTAGAACATTGAACCATATAAATTATAAAAGTCTTAACAGGAGACATGTAAACATATTGAACTTATAACATGAGTACTCATGGGCATGGACCACTTACCTTTTGTGTTGATGATGTCCTTAACTTAGTCTTGATTTCTTGTTCCAAATCTTAATCACCTAGATATAATCAAAGTTCTATAAGTCCAAGTACATGTTCCCTCTTCCTATTTCTAAATCTCAAAACCCCATATTCCTCACTATATATACCAACTTAGGGTTCTTATTTAGACTAAACATAACTTTAATCTAAAATCACCATAAAATCTTAGCGTTGAAATAAAATAAAACTCATAATATATAATTAGTATTATCTTTATACTCAAATAAGACATAAATCGTCTTATGCACTCATATGAACATATACTTCATATAATGAGAATAATTCTCAAACATAGTCACATATTCTAAACTTACTTACTCAATTAGGAAATCAAAGTAGAATACCATCACATTACTAATATCAGGCCTAATTGGCCATACATATATCATTTATAGTGTCAGGATAATCATTTATTATTTGTTCATAATGGCTACTCATCTAAAACTAAATACTAATGTAATAGCACAAGAAACTTCATCAAATCTCCATAAAGTACTCATATCATGTAGGAATGATCATATATTAAAATATCAGGTCATTTAAAAATCATATCATGGGTAAAATACCCAAAATACCCTTATTAGGGTTTATATCAAAAACCTCAATAAAACATTATATAATAAAGATCAGGCTTTGAAATCATGTTAAGAATATCATAATACACATGTAGTAAAATTTGCATGAATTTCTAAAGTCGTTTACTATTTTTTAATTGGCAAAACATCAGAATCATATATTTTTGAATACACTATTTTTAATAAATAACAGATATCAAAATTATAATCTGGAAGTGTTTTTATGTGATAGTACTCATCATGAGCTTTCCACAAATATCTTGTTTGATAAAATCTGACTTCCCAATCTCATGATATGAATTTTAGAAGTCACCTCTGTTTGGATTAATATCAGTCGTTGATTTGGAATCCAAAGGGCATAGATGGTGGCGCCCCTTCTCTTCTGTTCCATAGTTGGTCACGGATCCAACTGGATCCAACTTCTTCCTCACCTGTGAATAGAATGAAAAGAGGGGAAGGTCCCCTGTTCTTCCGACGTAGGTTGCCGCCGCCACACGTCTTGCCTCCAACAGGCTCATCCTCGAAGATATGGGTGTCGTGGCTTGCTCCCAGGCATCCCTTACCTCCGTCCTCCCTCGCTGGCTTAGGCACCGCCGGTGAAGAGTACATGGAGGCCCAGATCAGCAACTTGGCCTCCACCCAACCACACCCGCTAAGGCTTCTCTCCATGCTCTCTCTTGCTCGCGCTCTCGTTTCGCATCAAAAACCCCAGAATAGGGTTCGACCGCCACCAAGCATCAAGGATCGAGAGGTTTTATAGCCTCTAACCCACTGAATCATGGGCAAGTATTCCCGCTTGGGGGACTCTGTTCAGATCTGAATATAGGGGCGCGACTCTCAGTCCGCGAGGACTGAGTCGCCCCCTATTTTATTTTGTTTTTCTTTTCTTTTTGATAAAAGTCCAGTTTAGATAAATATTTATAAACTCCATATCTGAGCTCTGTTTGATCCCAAATTTTTGGAGAAACACTCCATGGTTATCACTTATATATGAACAAGATATCAAGTCAAAACTTACTAGATAAACACTTCAAACTTGTCATTTAAATAAAATCATTATATTTACTAATTTAATTACCTAGGCCACTATATACATCAAAATCATCTAAAATTTCTCCCACCATCTTGTATACTAATTATTATTCTACTAAAAATACTTGGAGCATTCAATATGACCACGAAATACTTAATTCTCAATTTTTACTCCAAGGACCTATGTGTAAAACTTAATTGATCCAATAGGGCTGGAATTTGGGCTCTAGGGCACATGGCCTATCTCTTAGTATTTCAAAGGGTCCATGAGCTTTATTGTATTCCAAATCATGGAAATAAGTCTTCAATAAATATAATTTTTCAATTGAAGCTCATGTATGACACATGTGATCGATTTTTTCTTTAATTACATAACATGAAGAACTAAGCTAGGTCTAAGGCTCAAGCCATGAACTGGACTCATCATATTATATATTCGTCACATGATTGTACATGGGAATAATTCATTTATATTCATATACACCCGACTACAATCATACACATTTATGTTGTTATGTGTGTGTTGGTTGACCAGATGACTTGTATCACAAATTTTGTAAACTTAATTACAAACTTAGCCATGTTAGGTTCATTTGGTCCTCTGACATACACTTACTAGAAAACCCCACATTAAAGGCTTACATTAGCTATGAATTTGAGCATGTTACAATTCTACCCACCTTGAAATAAATTTCGTCCTCGAAATTTCTCTAGGCTTCTACCCACCTTAGGGTTCTACTTACCTCTTAATTTATTGTAAGGTGCACTTATGCTCAAACTTTTGCATGAAAAGAGATATGTAATTTGTTTCACTAAATGATTATGTGAGCATTATTTGTTACCTTGGTCTACTACTCAACTCATACGTAAGGTCTATAAAGCTAGATTGGTCTCTACACTTGGGGCATATGACTCAACCTTGTCATGAATTTCAAACATTCGGTGTAGTTGACCATCTAATCTTAGGTCTTCTAGGTACCTCCTACATTTCTAGATATGTGGTGATCAAGCACATACCCAGAGATGTGAGATCTTGACATACTATCCCTCACTATCCCACTAACACATGTGTTCCATACCACATGGGCTAGTAAGAAAGAAGAGATGCATAAAAGTCTAGCGCTTATGAAATTCCTTTTCAATTCTCAATTGGCTGGCCATAACTACTGAGAATGGAGAAGAAACCTCATTAGCTAGGTTCAGGTTGCTACTTTAGATCTAAACAAGGATGACTTCTACCTCTAAGATATCTATCTATTCAAAGGTTAAGACCCATAATCACTCAAGATTATGGTATTCTTCTTATGGAATCTATCCCTCTTCACTCTAAGGTGACTATGAGAATCATGTTTTCCTAGTGGCCATTTAGCAAATTGCTCTGATACCATATTGTAACACCCATATTTTCATATCACATGAGCGGAAGCCATTTTTTTTTCATCTGGGAGTATCACAAACATGATAGTCATTGCAATTAAAGTGAATAAAACACTTTGCACTGACTAAAATTGATTCATACATAGTCATTGATAAAAAAAGAAAAATTACAACTAATCTAATATACTCTTTAATCAAGACTAAGCATAAAAAGATCTTTCTAAACTCTGGACCGCCTCGGTAGATGGCACCCCACTAGGCAAGCTGTAAAATCTCCTAGACCTTTACTTGTTCCTTTGATTCTCATCTGCTCCAAATCATGCGGACATCACGTCCCCAACCATGCATTGGGAAAAACAGTCGTTAGAGTAAGTGGCATGAGTATTTTAAAATGTACATGGTTAATAATCTGAAATTAGCATTATATACAAGGAATTAGTATCAAGCTCTGAGTAAAATCGAAACATAAAATCAATTATTTCTTAATCTGAAATTCTTATCTTTCTATCTTATCTTTCTCTAAAGACATTACAACGGTACATGGATCTCATGACCTACGCCAAAGTGTCGAGGTCTTAATTACCTTGTCTAATTGCCTCTCATCATTACTCATGGATGAGAATATGGGCATCTCTAATCTAAGGTATCTTTTACTTATGATTTTTATCTGACTGTGGCCACCATTATACAATAAGTCCTCCTGAATTGGCGTATCTACGCCCTAAATTGGTACCAAGGTACCCTGAAATGGAACTACATGCCATGAATGACACCGAGGTGTCTCTGAATTGGCGTGACTACGCCCTGAATTGGTGCCGCAACACCTCTGAATTGGAGTAACACTCCTCTGAATTGGCAACAGATGCCTCTGAATTGTCCCGGGACTACTGAATGAGGACTTATCATATAATGTCTTATGTGAAGGCTTCAAATTATTTATCTTAAGTCTAAACTTACTTAATTCTTCATCTGAACTGAAGCTGAATACTGATAGCTTTGCTGAATACTGAATTTGAACTTATCTTATATTAAAATTGAACACTGATAACTGACTTATCTGAAACTGATTACTGAGTACTGAGTAGGCACTAAATTCTAAATCTGAATCTGAATCTGAATCTTTTATTCTTAAGTGATAAACTTAATCTAGAACTAAATGTGAATATGGATCTCAATTACTTCATAAATGAGATTGGGTCTAAAACCTTTATCATGTATCTTTAATCAAAATCTGGCTACTCACACAGTGAGTAGTCTAAGTCTGAATCTAAATCTCTTATTCTTGAGTTCTAAACTGAATCCATTATTGGATTTGAACATGTATCTCATTATCTAGGTAAACTTTATTCTAAAAATCTAATTTGGTAAGATTACTTTATTATACCAATTATATCATAAATGACTCTAATGCCTTATGAGAAAGGATCTGACATGAATATAGAAATACTAAGTATACAAAGTATCTTAAGTCAAGCTTATGAAAGTATCATAAGTACCACATATCTAAAAATATCAATTCTGACAAGATGGTTCAATCCTTCTTATAAAATATGATGTTACCTTGAACCTTTACATATGAACTTACATATTAAACCTTAAATATAAAAATAGAAATCTTATAAAATATTTTATTGCAACCTAATCATAACTTAATGTGTCATTATTTTATAATGCCATCATGAACTCATTTTTATAATACATTGCGATCCCAAAAGTACCTTTATTTCTAAAAGTAGACCATGTCTTAATATTCTGAAGTTCATATTCTTATATTGTAATGAAATTCTAGATATTATTCATTCTAAGGAATCTAGTTGTTATATCTATACATATGCATGGAATCTTAATGGCATGTTTCTACTTGAAATCGTAATACATAGTTATGCCTATAAATATGAGAAATCTTGGCAACATATGTGTACTGAAATTCTCAATATAAAACTATCACCAATCACCAACTAATTATGGCTACATTACTTGCATATCTTATCTTACAATCTTATTCATTAATTTTGAACATTTCTAAGAGATCTTATAGGAACATGATTCTTTAACTTACTCATGGACTTGGTCCATGGGTCACAACTATTTTGAGCAACATGTCTCTATTTGAGATTCTGGATATTTGAACTTGCATAACGATAGAGATATGAGAATATTCTTGTTTGACTTAAAATCTTAGAACATTGAACCATATAAATTATAAAAGTCTTAATAGGAGACATGTAAACATACTGAACTTAAAACATGAGTACTCATGGGCATGGACCACTTACCTTTTGTGTTAATAATGTCCTTAACTTAGTCTTGATTTCTTGTTCCAAATCTTAATCACCTGGATATAATCAAAGTTCTATAAGTCCAAGTACATGTTCCCTCTTCCTATTTCTAAATCTCAAAACCCCATCTTCCTCACTATATATACCAACTTAGGGTTCTTATTTAGACTAAACATAACTTTAATCTAAAATCACCATAAAATCTTAGCGTTGAAATAAAATAAAACTCATAATATATAATTAGTATTATCTTTATACTCAAATAAGACATAAATCGTCTTATGCACTCATATGAACATATATTTCATATAATGAGAATAATTCTCAAACATAGTCACATATTCTAAACTTACTTACTCAATTAGGAAATCAAAGTAGAATACCATCACATTACTAATATCAGGCCTAATTGGCCATACATATATCATTTATAGTGTCAGGATAATCATTTATTATTCGTTCATAATGGCTACTCATCTAAAACTAAATACTAATGTAATAGCACAAGAAACTTCATCAAATCTCCATAATGTACTCATATCATGTAGGAATGATCATATATTAAAATATCAGGTCATTTAAAAATCTTATCATGGATAAAATACCCAAAATACCCTTATTAGGGTTTATATCAAAAACGTCAATAAAACTTTATAT
Organism: Alisma plantago-aquatica; assembly: GCA_963693085.1. Classification (NCBI taxonomy): domain Eukaryota; kingdom Viridiplantae; phylum Streptophyta; class Magnoliopsida; order Alismatales; family Alismataceae; genus Alisma; species Alisma plantago-aquatica. The sequence continues at coordinate 231,068,379 of OY856413.1, read as the reverse complement.
AATAAAGATCAGGCTTTGAAATCATGTTAGGAATATCATAATACACATGTAGTAAAATTTGCATGAATTTCTAAAGTCGTTTACTATTTTTTAATTGGCAAAACATCAAAATCATATAGTTTTGAATACACTATTTTTAATAATAACAGATATCAAAATTATAATCTGGAAGTATTTTTATGTGATAGTACTCATCATGAGATTTCCACAAATATTTTGTTTGATAAACTGACTTTCCAATCTCACGATATGAATTTTAAAAGTCACCTCTGTTTGGATTAATATCAGCCGTTGATTTGGAATCCAAAGGGCATAGATAGTGGCGCCCCTTCTCTTCTGTTCCTTAGCTGGTCACGGATCCAACTGGATCCATCTTCTTCCTCACCCGTGAATAAAAAGAAAAGAGGGGAAGGTCCCCTGTTCTTCCAACGTAGGTTGTCGCCACCACACGTCTTGCCTCCAGCAGCCTCATCCTCGAAGATATGGGTGTCACGACTTGCTCCCATGCATCCCTTACCTCCGTCCTCCCTCACTGGCTTGGGCACTACCGGTGATGAGTACATGGAGGCCCTGATCAGCAACTTGGCCTCTGCCCAACCACAGCCGCTAAGGCTTCTCTCCATGCTCTCTCTTGCTTGCGCTCTCGTTTCGCATCAAAAACCCCAGAATAGGGTTCGGCCACCACCAAGCATCAAGGATCGAGAGGTTTTATAGCCTCTAACCCACTGAATCATGGGCAAGTATCCCCCGCTTGGGGGACTCTATTCGGATCTGAAAATAGGGGCGCGGCTCTCAGTCCGCGAGGACTGAGTCACCCCCTATTTTTATTTTGTTTTTCTTTTCTTTTTGATAAAAGTCCAGTTTAGATAAATATTTATAAACTCCATATATGAGCTCTGTTTGATCCCAAATTTTTGGAGAAACACTCCATGGTTATCACTTATATATGTACAAGATATCAAGTCAAAACTTACTAGATAAACACTTCAAACTTGTCGTTTAAATAAAAACATTATAATTACTAATTTAATTACCTAGGCCACTATATACATCAAAATCATATAAAATTCTCCCACCATCTTGTATACTAATTATTATTCTACTAAAAATATTTTGAGCCTTCAATATGACCACGAAATACTTAATTCTCAATTTTTACTCCAAGGACCTATGTGTAAAACTTAATTGATCCAATAGGGCTGGAATTTGGGCTCTAGGGAACATGGCCTATCTCTTATTATTTCAAAGGGTCCATGAGCTTTATTGTATTCCAAATCATGGAAATAAGTCTTCAATAAATATAATTTTTCAATTGAAGCTCATGTATGACACATGTGATTGATTTTTTCTTTAATTACATAACATGAAGAACTAAGCTAGGTCTAAGGCTCAAGCCATGAACTGGACTCATCATATTATATATTCGTCACATGATTGTACATGGGAATAATTCATTTATATTCATATACAACTGACTGCAATCATACACATTTAAGTCGTTATGTGTGTGTTGGTTGACCAGATGACTTGTATCACAAATTTTGTAAACTTAATTACAAACTTAGCCATGTTAGGTTCATTAGGTCCTCTAACATACACTTACTAGAAAACCCCATATTAAAGGCTTACATTAGCTATGAAATTGAGCATGTTACAGACACCATGTTTGACCACTCGAGTCACTCCTTGTCGGAAAGCAATCAATGGCTATTCCTTGTTTAATGTATGAGTATGTGAACTTATGATCTTCCTAGTGACATGATTGGATGGTTTTTATTTTGACTAGGTATCCTTATGATCTGATGGTCATTCTTTGGCTTAGTATTTCAATCATCTGATGGTTTTTGATGTCTAAGAATATAAATAATTCGATGGAGATTCTATGTATAAGACTTTATGCTTTGACTAAGTATAAGAATGAACAGACAATACTGCCATATGTAAGTAAGGAACCAATGAGTTATCTTTTGGAGTAAAAGAAACAATGGTCGCCCTATTTCCTACCTAAGCGTGTCAATGAAATGAGGGTTTACCCATGTATTTCTTAGTGTGATAAGAAACTAATGGTTATCTATGGTTGTTTATTTGTGATGCATATCCAATATTCATTGTAGAATCATTCTTATAATAATAACAATGGTGATAGTTTGGTACCTTTAACTTCATCTAATATTGTAATGATAAATAGGCATATTTCATATTGCTAAAAGTAACTCTACTATGTTACTCTGGGAAATGTCATAACTATTGCTTATGAATTGATGGACCATGATAAAGGGTCTGAAGGTAATAAGTGTGTTGATCACCTGTTTAGCCCTCTATAAGACAAGAAAGGATAATGATGTACCAGAGGAAGTAATATTGTTTTGGCCTGAATGGATTTTCAGCATATTGTGAGCTCTAATGGATATATAGTCTCATCATGGATAGGAATGGAATTCTAAATTATGATGTTGTGATAAAGATTATGTCTCGTACATTTTATATCTTCTGGTGTTGTTATATATAATGTTTTTTTTAGAAATGAATTAGGTTTTATATGTAACCTGTTTGATGCACCCTGAATTCACCCAATTGGAAATAACTAATAAAGTAGAACCCTAATTATGTAGTTCCCTGTGTTGTAGAACTATTCCATGAGTATTCATGAAGGAATAGTTGGAATTGTATATTGTTGAGTATATATGAGTGCATGGAGGGTATATTCTTGTCATCATGATCCCAAGGTTTTGGAGAATGGTCGAGGCTATATGTTAGATGAATGAATATGTTTATTGATGTTATTGAGAAAACTGTGATTTTACCTTGGATGATAGGGTTATATACTTGGGTTTTTAGTGTCATGCTATGTGTACCAAGGGTGGACTAGGCTGATTGTAGTTTGACAAATATGTCTCCACAAAGGACTCGTACTGACTGAGGGGAAGATATGTTAGGATTCCATTTCTCCCAGATCTTGTACGGAACTGATTGTGACTTTGCAATGGTCAGTTGGAAGTTTGAGTGGTATTCATCAAATTCCCATGGCTTAATAAAAGATGTAATTAAGTCAATAGCATATTTTTAGGGTTAATTAATGATTTACATTGGATGATAACCCTTTATTTTCTCCTTTAAATAGCTAGATGATGTTAGCCATGCTTATGATTTTAGCTATGCTTATGATGTTATCCATGCTTATGATGTTATCTATGCTTATGACGTTAGCTATTCTAATCATGTTTTCCATGCCTAATCTCTAGTTAATAATGTTAACCTTTCAATCCTAAAACTACTACTCTAATAATGGTTGTTCATAATGAAGATGTTATATCTAGAATTTTAATCCTATCTTATTATGTGGTATAACTGTTTAATTGCATAATCTATAGTAAGCAATAAACATTATTGAGAGTTATATCTCTCACTGGGACATGGGTCTCACATTGTGGATCCCGAGATCTTTTTAGGTGGTCGTAAACAATGCTAGCAGACCCATGGCAGTAAGGGGGATCTTTCTTGGAGAACCCTAGGAGAAGGTTGATTAGTTTTGTAGTTTTTCCTAGAGTCATCCTTGTACACTCAGGTTCAAGCGGGAAAGTTTTTTACATGTTGTTTCACCAACTCGAGTTTTTATAGCATTCTAATGTTTGTACATATTGTATATATGGATAACACCATCTGTATATATGTTGTGGCTAGAGTAATTGTAAAAGACACCTAGTTTAATAGTTGAATTTATGCAAGATGTTTGGTTCTTATGCGAATTTTTCTAGTTAAGTTTGAAAAGAATTAAATTGGTTTTTATTGTCCCTTTATAGTGATGTAATTAGTTAGCGGTTGATTGTGTTTAGGGTTTTGAGTAATCTATTGCCACATTCGGTAGTATTAGAGCTTAGGGTTTGTTGAGTCTATAGGGATACTAGGACTTAGGGCTAAGATGATAACTAACTAATGAACATGACATAAACATAATGGATACTGCCTTAACTCAGTAATTGTTTGCCCTACAAGTTATTCAATTATTGAGGAAAAGGTAACTATGTAACTATTGTATTGTTATCTTAATGATTACTTTGATCATGTAATCAGTTGGAAATGATCTAAAGAGAATAATAAGTAAGAAATCATGGTGAAAAAGTCTTAATTTTAACCTAAAGAAAGATGAAAACCATATCTTGACTCGTCAAAATTTGAACATTAGGTAAATTGAATAAAAATTTATCACACCGTGAAGTTTAAATCAGAATATAAATAAGTTAAAAAGGAGTTTTTGCAACTGTGAATCTAGAAATTGATGAAGTAAAATAAAGATATATCGGTGCTATCAACATGACTTAAGGTGTAAAATTCACATATGAATAGGAAATCTACAATGATAAGTGTAATATGAGATGATAAATAAGAACAATGATAGATGAACTATGTGAAACATGAGTTAAACTGAGACCAATCCATAAGGGTAAGAAGGTGTTAAGGTAAAATCATCATGACATATAAAAGACATTAAATGGATATGTTCCTTATTAAATGAAAAGAATGTGAAATATGAAGAGCTACACTTTGGTAGGTGAATAAGAAACATGATAACATGAGAGGATACACACAAGAATAATATATAGTTATCAAGAAAGAGCAAAGAAGTATGCTAATCATTATAATTCATAAATAGATGGAAAGGAATCGAAATGAAAAAGTAAAATGATACATAAGAGGTGGTAACTTTCTTGTTAATGGTTGAGCGATAACCCCTTGCTAGAAACCCCTTGTGATAGTGTTCTTGTGTTGTGGGAGGTGTGTTGCCCTTATGTTCTTTCTTTTTTGAGATGCAACTTTCAAGTGGATCATATGTCACTTGGTATATGTGGATTCAATGTAAACCTAGGGATGGATATCTTGGGGAAGTGCATGGTTGTTTTGGACGATAGTTCCATGATCATGACATTTTGTGGTGGGGACATAGAAAGATTCTTCCTACATGTTATGTGTTGGTTATGATGTCAGAGAAGTTGTTGAGACAAGGGCGTGAGGTCTTCTTAACACATGTAGTGGATATCAAGGTGATTAATCCTAGTATCTAAGGTGTGCTAGAGGTTCATGACTTTGAAGATGTTTTCCACTTCTTGGTCATCCTCTCCTTAGAAGAGAATTTGATTTTGAGATCCTCTAGTCCTATTTGGGAAGAACAAGGATGATTTTATGATGCTTTGCATGGATTACCAATAGTCTAACAAGGTCATAGAGAAGAACAAGTATTTGTTGGCAAGTATAGATGAGTTATTGATTAGAAGAGAGAGGAACAAGATAAACCCAAGGTCAGGGTATCGTTAGTTGAGGATAAAGGTGGGTGACACACCTAAGAAAAACTTTAGGATGAGGTATGATCAGTATGAGTTCATGGTTATGCCATTTAGGCTAACCAATGCATCAGGAGCATTGATGTACTTGAGGAACAAGGTGTTAAGATTGTATCTTTATTAGTTGTGGCAGTGTTTGTTGATGACATCTCAATGTAGTCCAAAGATAGTCAGCAGAAGGAACAATATCTTTGCCAAGTTTTAGAGTTATTGAGATAGCATTGGTTGTATTCCAAGTACAAAATGTATGAGTTTTGATTGACTGGGGTGTCTTTGTGAGTCAATTTATATCCACAAAAGGTTTTGGTACAGATCCAAGGATTTTAGAATAAGTGTGGGAACAGGAGCATCCCAAGATACTGATTGTGATCCAAAGCTTCCTAGGTCTAGCATGACGCTACAAGAGTTGTTGAAGGAGAAGTAAACGAGTGCTTTAATGTTATTATTATGAAGGTAAGGGAAAGGTTACATTGTTTCCAATGATGCTTCAAAGAATGGCTTGGGATGCTTGCTGGTGTAGGGCAAGAATGCAATTTTGTTTTCTTCATGACAACATTAGAAAACAAATAGAACTATCCAACCAAATACCTAGAAATTACATGTTGTAGTTTTAGCCTTGAAGATTTGGAGACATTGTTCAAACCATGAACTAAAATTTAAGATAAAGAAAGTTGATGGATCTAATCGAGGACTATGTTTTTATGATAGATTATCATCCATAGTAGGAGAATATGGTAGTTGATGCATTAATCAGGGAGTTATCTTCATCAAGCATTTGTAAATAAACCATTGTTATGACTTTGACGTGTCAATAATGAGATACGCTAGTGCCTCCTCAGCCAAATGCTTGTACAGTTGGAAGTGTCTCTATTCATAGGATTGTTAACTCTGCTACAAATCAAACCAACGTTGTTGCTGTAGATTAGCATTTGGCAGTGGGAAGCATGATAGTTTGCATGAGTTAGATGATGGGAGAGTGTGTTTACATCACGAAACAATGGTTCCAGATGCCGATTGATTGAATAAGATATTGTCTGAGGATGCTCATTTCTTAATGTATGCGATGTATCTAGAAGTATGGATACAACACAATCTAAAGAATCTTTGATGGAAGCTAGGACTGTAACATGATTTGGCTGAGGTTGTGGCGAAGTGTACAATTGTTATCAAGTTGTGGTGACACATCAGAAGCCTATCGGGATGTAGTTGAAGTTCAGAACAACCTTTTCACTCATAGAAATACAACCAATTAGAAAGGACCCCTCTGACAACTGAATAATCTATTGAGAACATTAATCAATCCAGATTGTGTTTCTAGAAAGAGGCAGTTTTCAAAGGATCAAACTTTATATTTATACTCTAAAACCTTCAAGGACCCCCACAACATAGTGCAGTTCAAAGTAGGTATACATGATCAAACATAGGAATGTGAGGACATTTAGGAAGCTTAAGATCTCTCTCTTATGTTAGTTAAGAGAAACTAGTAGTTGATATATGTAAAGAACTAGAACACGTCTAACAAAGCAATACAAAACAAAAGAAAACAAAGTAAAGAAAAGAAAACAGAGTCCATCTAATCCTACTATCAGGATAAGGAGTTCCTGGCTATGTAACAACGATTTAGACAATGTATGCACCTGATGTTGGGCGTAGACAACCCTTAAACACCCTAGAAAGTGTCTAACATACATACATAGCATGTACTGTGTTAGGTTCTTCTTGTGGGGCTCATCCCACTTTCTCTAATGCAATGTGACTAAAATCCCATCAATGATTCAAAACCACTCTCAAGAATAATGGATCAACACCTCCAAATATTCCAAAAACCTTCTCAGGTCTAGAATATTCAGAGATGTTAGGAATAGTAGAGAATTTGCACAGAACACTAGTCCAGGGACTGGGGCATGTAGAGATGAACCCAATCAGATCCAAGGTTTTGATAGGATATCTCCTATAGGTGCTATGGAGAGATCCTCCCTTGGATGTCCTCCTTTCATATTTCAACCCAAACTACCTTCTCTTATCTATTTTTAGAATTGAACTACCAGTCTTGGTAGAAATGGAAGTTCAAATAAGAAAGAGATAAACCAAACCAACAATCATAAACAAAAAGAGAATATAGAATAGAAAAGTACTAGATCTGGGATAAAACTACTTGCTTAAGGTAAAAGTACATAAACATGCCCAAAATAGGCTACATAGCCAAGAAGGAGCTCAACTGGCCATGGACATGTTGGGAAATACAACATTAGATAGGCAACAGAAACAAAAAATTATTGACATATTTCCCATTAACCAGTAGATCATGTCAATGAATATGCAATGGAAAGGATGGTTTCACGAAGATATACCTGGTCCTGGAGGAAGTCCAGTGACAATCCTCAATGATGTAGATGCACACTCTGTCTTGAATGGTTTATGTGCATCTTCTAGTTGCAATGGGACTCATATGACTACTCCTCCAAGGATAGTACTGGGACTCATCTCACTGCTCCTCTAGGGAAAATAGACTCAAACTTTGTCTTCTGCAACAACTCCTCTTATCATGAACTACTAGCTAACATTGTCCTCCTTAGCGACGTGCAAAAGCCCCCAAGCCTCTAGAGAAGTCCACACTAACCAACTAGAACTCCTATTGTCCTACTAGAATAAACCAAAAGGAGTTGTCCCTCCTGTTGGTGTACTAGTCACCAACCTTCTCTCCAACAATAATGATCCTCAGTTGTTTCTCTCCCATAGCTATCCCTCCCTAGTCGGGTAGGACTTGCATGGGATCTCTAGGTTACCAAAACTAGAGAGGACAAGAATTGTCAGAACAACTGATTCTCAATTGTCAGGGTTGAACTCTGGGAAACCCCCAATAGCCCTCTATTTATGTAGAGGCTAAGGTTAGGGTTCCTAGTCTGTGTGGGAGTGGAAAGGACCGAAAGATCTCAAATTTTCACAATAATTCTAGAAACTTCACAACCTGCAACATCTAAAATGGATGTCTGGAAAACCCAGACTGTCATTTGTCACACAAGATGGTCGTCTCACACTACGAGACAGTCCTTTTGCAATTTCCCTATTTTGTACATATGTCGGCAATTTAATTCCAATTGGTGTACGTCATGATGTCAACACCAATCCATGATGCAATCGAATTGCACCCTTGGGACAGTCGTTTGGTGCATGTGAGAGGGGCATATCACACCACTTGAGATAGGCATCTCACACAAGCGAGATGGGCATCTCGCAGGCCGTGTCAGGTTGAATTTCAACTAATGCACAATACAATTAGCCTGACACTCCAAAGGACAGTCTCAACACTTGAACTATTTGTTTGGCAGTCCAATCAATTGATTAGTTGTGTGAATTGAATACCTAAACACATTAGTAATCGATCCAATCATTTTTCAAGATCAATCTCCTCTTCTAGATGAGTTCCTATGTGTGTGACCCTATAGGTCCCATATTACATTGGCAGTGAATGTCCATTACAACTTTTGACATCACAAATAGTGAGCGTTTCCTAGTGACACATCATTGCTACCCAAGTAAATGGAAAGTTGGAGAATAACTTCAACCTAAAATCTATGCATGGTGTTATAGTGTTTATAGAGTTCCTTTGTCACTGACATATAGATTGAACTAGAGGCATGGAGCATTTATCCTCATTATAATTCAATCTTGTTTCTTAAACTAGAGCACACTGTCTGAGATATATGTAAGTTTAATATCACACATTGACTCACACGTGTGTGGACACGTTCTCAGTTTCACTAATCAAGAGGCCTTGGATATCATACTCCCTTAGGAGGGACAAATCTCATATCTATCAATCACACTCAGTCCCCATGTGTCACAGTCACCCAATCATTACCTTTCGAACAACCCATGTTTCAAGATTGCATTTGATGATGTCAAAGCGTACCGAATGACATGTAATGAGTGTAGTGATTTCAGGTCTAAGAACCACAAACATCACCATCACTATAATATGTGATTTTGACTTACCTAATTAACGTTTCGATGTATCAATCCTATGGTGGGTCAGTCTGATACACTATTCTCTAACATGTATCCATGTGCTTGGTTTGATATCGCCATATCATGACTAATGAGATTCTGTCATCAACCAACTCACACTCTAATCTTATGTGTTATTGTTGTCTATTTCCTTCAACAAAAACAATCAATCGGAGACATAATGAGAATGTATATACTCTTAACATTTGTATGATCTCATTCTTCTAAGTGATGTAGTTGAAGATGTATGCCATTTAGTAATATCATCCTCTGAACATTTATTATATTATTTCATTACCTCATAACTAAATAAACAAAATTAATTGGAAGCTTGCCTTTATTAATGATCAAAGAATTTACATTTTGTGCCATTACAATCATCATATGATTGGCTCTCTAGGCATACATACCAAAATGACAAACACAGTTGGCACCAAACAAAGATGGAAGAAAACCATTTGTAGTGAAACACAAGAGAAATGAAGAAGAAAGAGGCGAAGAAGAGATTTAGCTTGTGAAAGAAAGGTTGCTCTTGCTCCCTAGCCTCCAGGAAGGCTAAATTTCATCCTTAGGGTTGTCCTCCTTGATCTTTTAGACTCCTTGGCCTCGTTTAACTTTGATTCCACCCCAAATAATATCTTAGATGTGTGTATGGAGGTGAAGGTGGATGGGAATGGTTGGAAATGGGTGGATGAAGGAAAACCTAAGGGGTGGATGTAGGATGTGCTCTTCATCCCTTTGGACCTTAGAGATTTCCAACAATGCTCTGGGAACTGATGGCAGTTGGAACTAAAAATCAAAACCAAAAGTCAAAACCCTCTCTTAGGTAGCAGGGGGTGGGTATTTATAGAGATCAAATTTCTTTGTTGTCGTTGATGGTGTATGGTCTCGACGGTCACTGATGGTGAATGGTCAGAGGTCACTGAGATGTAGTCTCAGTGGTTGCCCATATTGAAGAGGTTCAATGGTCATTAAGATATAGTCCCATAGGTCGCTGACATCTATAATGGTCACTAATGGTGGATGGTCTCAACGGTTTCTTAGATATGGTCCCAATGGTCGATGGGATCATGGTTCATAGTGGTTTCTAGCCCTCTGGATTTCTGGTGATCGTTGACCTTCTGGGACTCTCAACGGTCACTTGGATGTGGAGAGGCTTTAGTGGTCTCCAAAATTAAGGGATCTCAGTGGACCCCTTATCGTTAGCCTTGATCAAAATTTATTGATAGATTTGCCTTCTTAAAGTGCTTGAAATCCATTTTGGTCTGGGTTCTTCCCCCCCCCCCCCTATGAGAGGCATCCTCCTCTCGACTCCCACCTGCTGAAGGGAAGCTAGGCTCCATGGATATTCTTTTTGTAGAGTGATAAGACTCAAAACTTAACCATGTTCACTTGAGAAAAATTATGTAGAATTGATGTCTTCTTGTGTTTGGTTCCTACATGTCTAAAAATAATTTAGTTGAGTGACTCTATCTTTGAAATAATATAGATTACAAAAAGATAAGAGTTGAGAGTTATTTTGGGCATATTAAGGCTATAAAAACATAAAACTATAGATAAATACTTAGCATAAATGCCTTAATTTGGGTGTTATCAAACTTATGTCCTACTGTTCTTTGAAGTTAAAGGATCTCCACTGAGTTTGGTCGAGTTTTCTTACAACAAAAGACTACAAAGAAGGTCATAGTAATTCAGAAACAATTGAAGTAAACTCAAGACAGATGAAAGCCTTTAGTGGATAATCGTAATAATCCACTAGAGTTCTAGGTTGGGATTTCTACCATAGTTGCATAGGTTGTAAAATGGTTTCTACACTTTCATTGTGATAACAAAGAACTTCACCCTTTTTATTTAACTTCCAAATTTAACCCCCCTCATTTTCTCACATTCAATCTCATGTTTGAAGGTTTGATGTACATTGATTCATCTAGCATACATGTATTACTACAACGATGCTCAATTTGAAAAATACCAAGTTTACCTTAATATCACACAATATCATCTTCTACATGAATTCTAATCATACACCTTTATTTTTTACATATTATAGAAATCTCTCATGCATTTCCAACACATCAAATTTCACTCAAATCCAAGTTAGGACAAGAAAGTTAAGCTTGTTTGAATATCTAATGTGAAACCCAATTTTATAGCATTTAATCTCTAGTTTAGAATCATGGGCCGACTATTTTGTTCCCAATTTTGGGGACAAACTCACGCGGCCTAGTCTCTCATGCCTTTTCTTTTTCAGTGTTCCAAGCATCTCCTTACATACCAATCATGAGGCCGATTATGTTGACTAAGGATCACGACTCTCATATCCATCAACCATGCATTTCACCCCTAATTTGACGGCCAACGTGACATCTCCTTTCTTTGTACTAAGTACTAGTGCCAATGGTGTTGGCACGACCTACCCCCACCTTGGGTGCCACTGGTCTACCTCTTTCCTGCCTCATTTTCTCCAATTAAGTCCTCAATCCAATTGCTTTCTTCCACTTCATTGTTTTCCTTATCTTTGCACTACTTTCTATGCCGAAGATGCACCATTTTCATCCGTTCAGCCTCCCCCAACTCTGGCAGTGTAGCATAGTGCCATTGTATAGATCGATTTGGGGGCTCCCTCCTCGACCACTCTCTCACCAAGATGTAAGCCCCGACAAGCTCGCAAGGCCAAGAGTGATCGACCATCATCTTTTTAGGAGCATCAATGCCCTCCTACCCTGCCTTAGTGCTAGCTCTGGCAAGCTCATGCAGCCAACGCCACTACATTGGGTGAATCCCGACTCGTGAAGTCAAGGGTGAAGACCCAATGACCAGCGGCTGACTGTGGGAAACTCACAAATATTGAAAACGATGTGGGGCAATGAAGAGTGGCTCAGGAGCGCCTACTAGCATAGATCCATGAGAGTGGGTTGTCTAAGCCATTGACAATGTGGGATGATCACAGACCTAGGATCGAGAATCAACAGTCCAGATCACCCAAATTTAGGTAAAACTTGTAAACTTTGTATCTCATGACTCCTTTGGCCAAATGCAACATATAATGTATGCTTTTTGATTGAAAAATGTAATCTATTCAATAAAAATACTTTCAAGACCTAGTTCTACTCTTACTTCCACTATTTATCTAAAATGCATGTTTTTAAAGTCTTTTTATGATGATTATCCTATTTGAATGTATGATCTTGCTCTTTTATGCCCCAAGACATGATGATAGCCTAATATCAGTACCTTGTACATCCTTATGCACAAAGTTTGAAACTTGATCCATCTGTGTACTGTAGAATGATCTAATGTAGCTTAAATGGCCTAAGATTAGCTTTTATGCTAAATGTTACTTTTTTTTAAATAAATGTAACTTCTTTAATTCCTCATCTTGATTCATGTACCCTAAAATATGATGCTTGATCCAAATCAATAGTTTTGATGCATGTTACACCAAGATTCTGATTTGTTAATAGTTGTACTCCTTTTGACCTAATGATGTAACTTGAACCTTGAATACGCTTTATGGGGATACATCGATTTGGAATTTCAACCCTAGCCCACATGAGGGTCTTCTATGTCTAAAATGATCATGTGCACTCTTAAATTAAGTATCTTATCATGGTTTTTATATCCAAATACCTTGTGGATTATGCATGTTCCCTAAGATAATTAAATGCACTAATCTTGAGTTGAAATGTGATCTAGTATGCATGTGGATAACTAAGTTCCCAACCCTGTATGAATCTTGCTCTGATGATGATCTATAATACATTACAACTTCAATTCAGTAGCTTGGTTATGTTTATGACACCTAACTCAAGTAGACCCCATCTATATTCTAATGGTGAAAATCTTGCATGATTATGACTCAATGTGACTAGTTATGAAATTGTTGATACCTATGTCGGCTAAGCTTTCTCAGTTTTATGATTGCTCTATTTAGGATTTTTAAATTCTAATCGCATATCACTGATCTAGCTATGAAGTGGCACTCTAAGTGGCAATAAACCCATGATATACTATATTTCTTGATAATACCCTTGCATGACCTAGTTTGAGATATTGAAACCTAAGCCCAAGGAAACATCTAATGAATCATATGATGATTAAATGATCAAACCCTTTTGATCTAAGACACAATGCTATATCTTTTCTTTGTAAGGTTCCCTTCTCTTGTATCATCTCTAGGTATCTTACTCAAGAATCTGAACTCATAATGTACACTTAATCTCATGACCTAATATGATATTGGCTTGCTTCTATGTATGCTCATATGTATGCTTGGCTAGAAAATTACTTGTTTGAGCTATTTTTCTGTACAAATACAACTTTCATGTTGACTATAGTATGTTAATATACCTTGAACATAACATATAGATATGCATTATATCACCTTGTGTACGTACGTAAATTCTCTTGGTAAGGGCACAAGGCATGAATGAAACAGGGTTAGCTCATTGACATTGGTCTTGAGGTCCCTCATGTAGAAATAGGGAGCATAAATCTACCTCATGGATCCTTCCTTGAGAAGTGGTCAAAGGCATACAATGATATAATGAATAAAGAAACCTAAAACATGTTTTGTATATAAAAATGTCATTAAGTGTTCTTGTCTTGGTTCTACTTCTTTTTCTTTATGATGTTTCTATCCAAGCAACTTTTATATTACTCATAAACTATGGTTACATGTTTTTCATAGCATACTCAATGCACTCAAATTGATTTGTTTAGTGCAACAAATTGGGTTAGGAAGCTCCAAACAATCATAGAGAGGGAAAATCCAAACCTTAGATCACATGCAACGAAGATTGATCAAGCTTCATGCTCAAAGGTTCTTCTTCTTCCACAAAGAAAGAGGGTCAGATCTCTCAAGCAACAAGAAGATCAAGGAGGTGGAAAAGAGCTCATTTGGGTGGGAGGGGATGTTATGACCGCATCTGAGCTTAATTGGTAAACTAGGGTTTACCTGGATAATTATATGCTTAATTGGATTGATCATTGCTTAAATCTAATTAATGGTGATAATTCAATTATTATGTTTTAAACCTAATAAGAATGTTAAGTGTTCTATTGTTTGAGAAATTAGGGTTTGAGAAATATAAACCCTAGCTGGCTGAAATTAGGGTTTTGATGGTACATGAGTATGGAATTTGATCAGGATAGAAGTGTGGTAAATGATTTTTCATATTTTCTAAAAAATTTTAGGGTTTCCGAGTTGAAAGGGAGAAGAATTGGGTGAATTGCTAGGGATTTGATATGAGATCGAAATTTTCAGGGATGAGATGCATTTTTAAGGTTTTTTCACACCTTAGGGTGAGTGGGAACTTCCTTTAACAAGTATATTGCACGAAAATTGGTTAAATTATCCATAATCTTTAATTTCTTAGTATGCGACTACAAACCCTGAATTGTGTGTTTGATCTAAGTTGTTGCAAGACGATATGAAATGGATTCTTCCTCTAGAATTTCAGATGATAAGATTATATTAGAAATGTATACAATACATCCTAATGATAATTCCCTAAGTATTCATAGAGGTTATAAGAGTAAACTGAAATATAGGGAATTTGTCTATGACTGAAATTGTTGTATAATTAAATAGAGAAATTGGTTTATCTGGATTCCCTCGGTTATAAATGATTGTTTATCTGAATTCATAGTACATATATGTTAGATACTATCTTGGATTTCATTTAAGGTGAATAGTGTTTGTTTGATATCTAAGTAAAGAGGGTGAAACCCTAGATGCGAGAAAAGTTGGATATTTGCAAATAGATATCATGAAATCCATTTGAACGGATTTTCTTGACATGATAGACTTTATTCATTCAATTTTATTATGGATGCATGTTATCTCAGTGAATGGCATGGAAACCCAAATTCATCTCAGTTTCAAGGTTTCATACTGTTGGTATGTATGCCCTGAGAGCCAATCATGGGATGATTGGTGGGATACATTAAGATTGATTTGATAAACATCAAAGGCAAGCTTCCAATTGTTTCTGGTTCAGTCATATGAGATAACGATAGAACAAATTGAATGTCTAGAAAATGACAGTACTCAATGACGTATGCTTTCAGGTTGAGGACCTGAACAATGAGATCATACAGATGCTAAGAGTTCGTACATTCTCATCAAGTCCCTAGTCGGATGTCATTGTGGAAGGTAGATAGACAGCAATGACACACAAGACTATATTGTGGTGTTGGTTGATGATAGAATCTCGTTAGTCATGATATGGAGATATCAAACCAAACACATAGGTACTTGTTAGAGAACAAGTGTACTGGACAGACCCATCATGAGTTTGACACATGGAACCATGACATGGTAGTCACAGTTAGTTCTCACAGTGATGGTGGTGAGTGTGATTCTTTGACCTAAAATCACTGCACTCAACACATGTCGTTGGGTACACTTTGACATCATCAAACGCAATCCTAAACTATGGGTTGTTATAAAGGTGATGATTGGGTGGCTTTGACACATGGGGCTTTTGAGGGGTGAGTGATAGATATGGGATTTGTCCCTCCTGAGGGAGTTTGATATCCATGGCCACTTGATGAGTAGGATTGAGATAGGCATGCATGCATGTGTGAATTAGTATGTGATATTGATGTCATACATATCTCCTCCAATCTACTCTGAGATCAAGAAAGTGAATGAATGTTGACAGGATGAATGTTCCATGCCTCGAGTTCATTCAGGATATCAGTGACAAAGGAATTATACATTCACTGTAACACCATTCACGGATTGTATGATTGAAAGTTGTTCTCCAACTTTCCTTTTCACTTGAGTAGCACTGATGTGTGACTAGGCACCACTCTTTGCTTGTGAAGTCATAAGTCTTATGGACTTTCACTGCCAATGTGAAATGGACCCGCAGGGTCACACACATAGGATTTAACCTGGAAGAGGAGTGTGACAATCTCGATTTTCTCTCTCTTATTTTGTACTACTCCTCTCTCATCAAGTGTCTCTTACTCATTTTGATATTAAATACATAATTGGATGGTTGTGATATTCCAATTTGGCGACTACCATGATCAATTTTTGCAATGTGCAACTTCAATTCGTACCTTTAAACTAAGTATCTTTCTATATCATGTCACCTTCTTGTATCTAATTTTAAATATCAACACCTTGATCTTTTGTCTTTCTATTATGCACCACGCTGTAGTGGATTCAATTACAAATACAACATAACAAAAATCACCCTAATTGGACCTTTGTAGCATGAGTTATGCAAGCTTGAAGATGCTTTGATTTACCTTGATTTTAAGTGCTTTGGTACTCTGGTCTTCTTGTTGGGCCGGCCAATCCATGGGCCCAGCCGATGTTTTACCCTTGCGTGCCCCCACCCCCTTTCTCCTTCAGGAAGGCATCCAAGGTAACAAGCCGCCTCCTCCTTCCTTTCCAAAACAGGCAAACGGAAGAATGCTCAGGTTTGATGGGGTCTAAACCCTAGCATACATGATGCTTTATAAACTCCCCTGGTTAAACCCTAGTTCCACTTCTCCCTTGCTTCATTCTCCTTGCGCTTCTGCCCTCCCTCTTCCTTTTTCATCTCGTCCTGTTACGCCTCTTTTCCTGCTGCTTCAACGCCCCCTTCCGGCCTTCCCCCTTACGTGACCATTGATGGGCTGCTTCTCGGCAACAACAAAGGGCACCCATCCACCTGCGGGGCTACACCTCACTCCCAGCTGTTGGTCGGGTGACTGCAGGCACCATGACGTTGGAAGAAGGGCAAGGGTGAAGCTGCCCCGTTCTTCCCCTGTTCTGGTCCTAGGAACATAGGACCATGGTGAGTACGTGTAGAGAGGACCCTCTTAGGAGCCGGCTTCTACCGAACCGAGCGTCCGTGAGGCCAGGGTACGGCGACCAGTCCTCTCCCTGGAGTTGCGAGATCTGGTGTACCAGTGTCATGGGTGGCCGGTGCACTGCTCCGACACTGGTAGTCTGGAGCGAACGGGCTCGGGGGTGAGCGCCCAACGTTGGGTTTGGCAGTGGCGAGCAGTGTGACACCGCAGGGGAGCGGTTAAGTTGGGTGACGAGCGGCCGGGCAAAGCTGAGCAGGGATGATGGCGAATCAAATGAGGCCACACGTCCAGGGAGAACCCATCACACAGGCACTTGGATCGTGGTGTGCATGTACCATTGGATCGCCCATCCACGACTAGAGTTAATCAATAAATATGAAGGTAACACCCAATCTGAAATCCATATAGTTTCGATGTAGAATTTACAAAAATCATAACTTCCCCATTTTAAGGCCAAATATAGCAACATTATATATCAAACTGATCCTCTCGAAAAGGCCTACAACATGAGCTTATTTCCAGACCCTGAATCTACTTCTAGTTTCCTTATATTTCTAAAGATGTGACCTTTGACTACTTTGAATATGCTTAATGCATGATTATGATTAATGATTGGATTTTGATGCTCAATCTACCCCTGATCCTTAAAATCAGTACTTGTGATATATACTTAAACTAAATGCAGGTCCTACTCTCCCTATTGTTCATCATGACCCTTTTTGTACATATGTGCCTAATTTGGACTATAATGTTGAACCTTGCCTAGACTGCTAATCTTGCTTCTAATGGACAAACATCTATTTTGGAATATATTTCTTATGACCTAATGTTGCTGATCTAAACCATGTTTGATGATGGGTTCTCCTGTCTTGATGATCATGACCTTGATTACTCTTTTATGAGTCTCGTGATCCAATCTGAGCATAAGTATCCTAAATCTTGTTATGTCCACATGAAACCTCAAAATGATTTGAAACTTGAACCACACCATCATGATGACCTCTAGATCAGTACACGATCATCTAATGAACAAATAAGCAACTTGGAACCCATCTTGGCCAAAACCCTAAAATGCATCTAATTAGGGTTAATGATGAGAATCTAATGCATATATGTAATCTTGATGTTAATTAGGTTTGGCATGTGGCTAGATGGTGAAGATATGTTAGGTTATGAATCTTTGAATCAGGTATGGGCCTTATCTAATTATATGAATACCGTTTTCTTGCTTGAAAAGACATATATTGTATGCTTGTTTGTCTATTTTCTCAAATATTGCCATGTAGTATTGCTATGTCTTACTCGATGTTTGCCTCATCAGTTTTATAACTTGAACACATACATGTATAAAACTCCATTATAATATTGTTGATAAAGGGTTAACTCTTGGTGATGTCCTTGAGGTCCCTCTTGTATAAAAAGGGTTAGCTAAGCTTGAGCACCCTTACGGACCCTTCCGACGAGAAGTTGGTCAAAGGCCTTTAACATGTTTGATATTGTTGGTATAATGGAGTGAAATGACATAAAATATGGTTTTGCATTTGTTAAATAATTAACATGTTTATTCTTGTTCGTTTAGTCTTGAAATCTTTTCAAAATTATGCAAAGCTTATATATAAGTGTATCTTTCGGCCCCATACTCAACACCTCGTGTGTTGACCCATTTCTCGTATGTTGTTTTTAGGTTTAGAGATGGCTAGAAGGTTGATGGGCTTGGTGAGATTTGCTAGGTGTACTTGTTGTAAGATCCAAATATAGTATACATGAGCAGACTTGTACAAAGTGACTCTTGAAACATGTAATTCAAATCATGTAATATAATGATATTTCTTAATATATCTTGTGGATTGTTGAGATTATGTTGGTGCACTTATCTTGTTATCTGTTCATGTGTGATATGCTTTACGCTTCCGCATTTCGCCTTTGGTATACATTTGGTTCATGGGACTGGGATTCTGGTTCCGTGACAGATGGTATCAGAGCATGAACAATAACTACACCAAATATTGCTCACATGAAACAAAAACTAAACTCACTTTACATCTCAACCCTAGAAACTTAATGAAATATCCTCATGGATTAGGTTGACTTAGCCTCTAGGTTAGAACCTAGATGTTCTAGAACTAGGTGTAGACTTGTGTAAATTACCTCCCTTGAAATGATTCGCGACATGTGCTTAGGATGTCTACACAAGTGTGCACCATGTTCTTGCTAGTTTTCTAGGTGTCATGATACTAGACTGCCTTATGAGTGTGGTAACTCATTTTGGTTTTGGTTTTATTTGGATGGATTATGGTGGTTTTCATCGCCTGTTTAAACATTGAAGAAAACATATTTCAAGTATTATTATATGTACATATGAAAAAAGTTACCACACACAGAAAGGAAGTGAGTTTCCATGCAACCTAGGAGAAAGAGATGTAACATCAAGTCTAGATGAGAGAGTTTAGATGATAGTCTCTAGAGTTGTCTAGAGCCATGATATATGTAAGGCAAGTGAATAACCTAGAAACCTAAGATGATCATTATGTTATTGATGATGATGTCGATGTTGATAAGACCCAAGTTGTTTGAGGAAGGTCGAGTACATTTATGATATGGAATGAGTTGGACCATGCAACCCTAGCTAAACCTAGCACCTTGTATGATACATATGGTTTGGTTGATGTGCTAAACATAGTTAGTGGGTTGGCATGCTTGCTTGTACCTAGTTTTATACTTGCTGAAATATGATATGTGACGTATAGTTTGAGACCAACACGGGCCTCAATCTCTTTACAAAGGAAGACCTCTAGCATGGTACATCTGAATATGAAGACATGTTGATATGAGTTGACCCGTATCGGGAAAAGGTTAGAGTACCTAAACTCCAAAATATTTGAAATGTTGAATAATATGAATGATAAAATACTTGATGATGAGTCCCTCACTAGAATACTTCTAAGTATATGAGTTGAGTGACCCAACATGTGGTTTCCTTGAAAATGTTGAACCCTAGATTTCCTATGAAAATATTTAACCCTAGAGAAAGAGGCAATTGAAAATTTGATGCTTGATATATATAGGTGAGGGAGATGTCCCAAGACCTAAGATGATGTATATGATGTGTGATATCCATGATGCGCCTCATACTCGGGTTAGTAGTTGTATATAAAGGAATCTAGAGGTTAGCCTTGTTTTTTCGAAAGATGGGTAGAAATTTTGTTACACATATAAGGTTGTGGTTAACATGTCTTGTTGGAAACATGTCTTAGCTTGAGTGGCTTGAGCTTGTGGAGATGTTTCTAGATATAAGTGAGAGAATTCAAAAATCTTAACATTGATGATAATGTTGTTCCTCGAATGATGCTCGATACATGAAAGAATCTCACTTAAGTTAAAATCTTGATATATGTGCAATGAGCCACTCTCATGAGATAGACCTAGTATGAAATCATACCATACATGAAAAATATAGATTCGAAATTATGATCTAGATATGATGATGTCATAAGATCTTAGCTTGAACAATAAAGGGTAACATGCCTAATCTCGTACAAAAAAAATGATTCATTGGATATGTCGATGCTCTTGGGGTCTTAACTCGAATACACATGGTGAATAAATTGTTTAATTTTAAGATAATGAACATAATTGATTAGAATTGGTAGAAATTTTGGGGAAGCAAAAACCATACATGAAATCTATTGTAAAGATGATATACACACATGATGATGGTCTTGTTTGAAGCCATGACCATGCATATATTCATTTCAGAATTGATAAAATAGATTTTGATGATACCCCTTGGTCTCATATAAAGATATGAACAAAAACCCTAATGTGGTGATGATGTCGTAATACAATATTAGAGTACAAAGTAATATGTAGATAGATAAGATGAGTACACCTTTAATTATGATAACCTAAGTGTACACCATATGGTGGGGAATGCCTTGACAACCATGGTTCAATAGTTAGACCCGATGGATCCTGACTTGACTCTTAACGTAAATCATGGATGAATTTCGAGGATGAAATTCCTTGTAAGGACGGAAGGATGTGACAATCTCGATTTTCTCTCTCTTCTTTTGTACTACTCCTCTCTCATCAAGTGTCTCTTACTCATTTTTATATTAAATACATAATTGGATGGTTGTGATATTCCAATTTGGCGACTACCATGATCAATTTTTGCAATGTGCAACTTCAATTCGTACCTTTAAACTATGTATCTTTCTATATCATGTCACCTTCTTGTATCTAATTTTAAATATCAACACCTTGATCTTTTGCCTTTCTATTATGCACCACGTTGTAGTGGATTCAATTACGAATACAACAGAACAAAAATCACCCTAATCGGACCTTTGTAGCATGAGTTATGCAAGCTTGAAGATGCTTTGATTTACCTTGATTTTAAGTGCTTTGGTACTCTGGTTTACTTGTTGGGCCGGCCAATCCATGGGCCCAGCTGATGTTTTACCCTTGCGTGCCCCCACCCCCTTTCTCCTTCAGGAAGGCATCCAAGGTAACAAGCCGCCTCCTCCTTCCATTCCAAAACGGGCAAACGGAAGGATGCTCAGATTTGATGGGGTCTAAACCCTAGCATACACGATGCTTTATAAACTCCCCTGGTTAAACCCTAGTTTCACTTCTCCCTTGCTTCATTCTCCTTGCGCCGCTGCCCTCCCTCTTCCTTTTTCATCTCGTCCTGTTACGCCTCTTTTCCTGCTGCTTCAACGCCCCCTTCCGGCCTTCCCCCTTACGTGACCATTGATGGGCTGCTTCTCGACAGCAGCAAAGGGCACCCATCCACCTGCGGGGCTACACCTCACTCCCAGCTGTTGGTGGGGTGACTGCAGGCACCACGGCGTTGGAAGAAGGGAAAGGGTGAAGCTGCCCATTTCTTCCCTTGTTCTGGTCCTAGGAGCAGAGGACCATGGTGAGTACGTGTAGAGAGGACCCTCTTAGGAGCCGACTGCTACCGAACCGAGCGTCCGTGAGGCCAGGGTACGGCGACCAGTCCTCTCCCTGGAGTTGCAAGATCTGGTGTACCAGTGTCATGGGTGGCCGGCGCACTGCTCTGACACCGGCAGTCTGGAGCGAACGGGCTCGAGGGTGAGCGCCCAACGTTGGGATTGGCAGTGGTGAGCGGTGTGACACCACAGGGGAGCGGTTAAGTTGGGTGACGAGCGATCGGGCAAAGCTGAGCAGGGATGACGGTGAATCAAATGAGGCCACACGTCCAGGGAGAACCCATCACATAGGCACTTGGATCGTGGTGTGCAGGTACCATTGGATCTCCCATCCACGATTGGAGTTAATCAATAAATATGAAGGTAACACCCAATCTGAAATCCATATAGTTTCGATGTAGAATTTACAAAAATCATAACTTCCCCATTTTAAGGCCAAATATAGCAAAATTATATATCAAACTGATCCTCTCGAAAAGGCCTACAACATGAGCTTATTTCCAGACCCTGAATCTTCTTATAGTTTCCTTATATTGCTAAAGATGTGACCTTTGACTACTTTGAATATACTTAATTCATGATTATGATTAATGATTGGATTTTGATGCTCAATCTACCCCTGATCCTTAAAATCAATACTTGTGATATATACTTAAACTAAATGTAGGTCCTACTCTCCCTATTGTTCATCACGACCCTTTTTGTACATATGTGCCTACTTTGGACTATAATGTCGAACCTTGCCTAGACTGCTAATCTTGCTTCTAATGGACAAACATCTATTTTGGAATATATTTCTTATGACCTAATGTTGCTGATCTAAACCATTTTTGATGATGGGTTCTCCTGTCTTGATGATCATGACCTTGATTACTCTTTTATGAGTCTCGTGATCCAATCTGAGCATAAGTATCCTAAATCTTGTTATGTCCACATGAAACCTCAAAATGATTTGAAACTTGAACCACACCATCATGATGACCTCTAGATCAGTACAAGATCATCTAATGAACAAATAAGCAACTTGGAACCCATCTTGGCCAAAACCCTAAAATGCATCTAATTAGGGTTAATGATGAGAATCTAATGCATATATGTAATCTTGATGTTAATCAGGTTTGACATGTGGCTAGATGGTGAAGATATGTTAGGTTATGAATCTCTGAATCAGGTATGGGCCTTATCTAATTATATGACTACCACTTTCTTGCTTGAAAAGACATATATTGTATGCTTGTTTGTCTATTTTCTCAAATATTGCCATGTAGTATTGCTATGTCTTACTCGATGTTTGCCTCGTCAGTTTTATAACTTGAACACATACATGTATAAAACTCCATTATAATATTGTTGATAAAGGGTTAACTCTTGGTGATGTCCTTGAGGTCCCTCTTGTATAAAAAGGACTAGCTAAGCTTGAGCACCCTTACGGACCCTTCCGACGGGAAGTTGGTCAAAGGCCTTTAACATGTTAGATATTGTTGGTATAATGGAGTGAAATGACATAAAATATGGTTTTGCATTTGTTAAATAATTAACATGTTTAGTCTTGTTCGTTTAGTCTTGAAATCTTTTCAAAATTATGCAAAGCTTATATATAAGTGTATCTTTCGGACCCATACTCAACACCTCGTGTGTTGACCCATTTCTCGTATGTTGTTTTTAGGTTCAGAGATGGCTAGAAGGTTGATGGGCTTGGTGAGATTTGCTAGGTGTACTTGTTGTAAGATGCAGATATAGTATACATGAGCAGACTTGTACAAAGTGACTCTTGAAACATGTAATTCAAATCATGTAATATAATGATGTTTCTTAATATATCTTGTGGATTGTTGAGATTATGTTGGTGCACTTATCTTGTTATCTGTTCATGTGTGCTATGCTTTACGCTTCCGCATTTCGCCTTTGGTATACGTTTGGTTCATGGGACTGGGATTCCGGTTCCGTGACAAGGAGTTTATCCACAAACGATGTTTAGATTGATTGATAAAGGATTTTAGTAGTTCAATTAAACACTCAATCAATTGATAGCTGAGTATCATAGTGTTCAAGGTGTTGGATCGATTGGTTAGAGTATCAGATTGATTGAAACTGCAATTCACTGATTTGCACAGTCTGCTGCCCAAACCGATCGGCTCATAGGGATGAACTGATCGGCTCAGGTTGATGAACTGATCGACTCAAGTGGTGTGTCAATCGGCTCATGTGTCAATGAAACGATCGGCTCAATTGTTGAACCGGTCAATTCGTGTGACCAACTGAGATCGTTTGGAAAGTCAGAAGACTATTTTGCAAATATAATTTGTTTCACTTGTATAAATTCAATTTGGACAAGGATTAATATTTGAT
Source organism: Alisma plantago-aquatica (assembly GCA_963693085.1). Classification (NCBI taxonomy): domain Eukaryota; kingdom Viridiplantae; phylum Streptophyta; class Magnoliopsida; order Alismatales; family Alismataceae; genus Alisma; species Alisma plantago-aquatica. The sequence goes on along the minus strand of OY856413.1, from coordinate 231,043,913 downwards.
TAGTTGGAAACAAATATAAAACATAATTTGAGTTGAACCAGGACCACGAACCGATCGGCTCAGAAATGAACCGATCGGCTCAGAAAGAACCGATCGGCTAAGGTGTCCCAACCGACCAGTTCAGGTGTGAACCGATCATCTCAGGTCCCCAACTGACCGTTTCATGCTTGAAACGATCAGTTCAGGTGGCACAGTTGGTTGTTTTGTGGAAAATCTTGAACCTTTCTACTCCTGCTTTAATCATGCATTGCCCGGGGTTGAGAACCCTGTCCCATGACCCTCCTATATATATAGGGGTATTGGGGGCTTCTCAACAACAACAACTCAGAACACCAGTTGCTATGCAAAGTTTTTGTTCTCTCTGGTTGTGGTAACTGAGAGAGCCTGAGCAAGTGCTACCCGATAAGGGAGGCACAACAAGGGAAAGACAACTACAGAAAAGCAACTAGTTGCAGGAGAGTGTGTCGGTGGATAGTACGCCGACAGGAGGGTGCCACTCCTTCCGATTCCTTATGGGACAAGGAGATCAGAGTCCCAGGTCGTACGTGTGGACTACTTCAGAGGTGGGAGACTTCTGCCGCTCGGAGGACAACTGTCAGTCCCGACAGTACCAGTGAGAGTAGGAGCTGCACAGACATTGTCCAAGACCATAGGTGAAGACCGCGCAAGCCGTGAGGTAACATCACCGAGAAAGCCTCTGGATAAGGTATGTCTCCACAAACCATCCTTCCTACTGTATAGACGTTGACGCGATTCCTTCGTTCTGGGTTTGGGAGAAGAAAATATTTGTTTCTGATGCCTTCTTTGTCTCCTGTAAAACCCAACAGTGGTATCAGAGCCACGTCAACTGCTCTATACTTTAGGATTATCGATATGATCAATTTTGGTTTGTCGCCTTTATTTATTGCATACGATGCAAATAAAATTGGCTTTATGCATGTCCAATCCTAAATCAACAAATCCCAATATACATATATGATATGTAATATAAATGCACTCGATGCGTGTCACCCTTAAATGAGTTTTTTGGTGGATGTATAGCGTGGTTATGACCAATAAACCCTATGTATGTGTGCTTGGTTGAATGTGGTTGCTTGCATCTCAGTCTGCGCACCGATTCCCTATCTCCTATTTTTGATGTAACTCGAGATAAATCAATATTTATTTCCTACCTTTTCTCCCTCCGAATGTAACTCAGGGTTTCCCAATTCAAATGTCAAATAGGATAGATATTTTATTTCCTATTATGTCAAAGAATGGCGGACAACCTAATGATGACTGAGATAATCGGTTCAAGGAGTGAACCGATCGGTTGGTGATCCAGATAACCGGTTCGAGGAGCGAGATGATCGGGTGGCGGCCATGAGGAGATGCACGACGACCAGGCAAACCGATTGGTTGGTGGAGCTAACCGATCAGCTGGTGGCACCCAGACGGCCTACCAAGACGAGTCGGTCATTCATGTGATGAGTTGATCAACTCGGACGACTATAGCACTTCATCATGGATAGGTTGCATGTGATGTAGACCTAGATGACCGTGATTCCTCTTGGCTCGAGGAATCACATTAGGATGGCCATAATCATTGCTTTTATCATTTCACATGTTTTCTGTGGGATATAGCATGTATATGATACCTACTATGTATTGTGGTGATTTCATATGTATATGTACCTATAAAACCAAATACCTCATCTAAATATTAAGTCTTTTATGCCTTCCAATAGCGGCACACAAGAAAAACTTGATCGACCAAGCGTAGGTTACGCCAAAGCGTGGTGCGCCATCTGTCTCGTGCAAGTGTGAAGGGTAAACATGTAGGTTCTGCCAAAGTTGGGTGCATGTTTACCATGTCGGCTTTTGGGTTAGACTTAACTGATGATTCTTAGAGCGTCTAAGCCCAGAGGCACGGAATGTCCATGGCAAGGTGTTGCGCATGTTCATTCATCTAGAGTTGCATATGATGCAATTGGCATGATGGCCTACCTAAATAGTCAAATATTGTGGGTGATCAGCCAAATCTGACTCATGACTTGATGAAATATGGATCTTGAGCCACTAGAAGATTGTACGCTGCAATCTTCTGAATTGATGGTGAGGGCTATCAATTTGAACAAAAATAGTGGGAGCGATAATTAATTAAAGTCCTAATTATATCGTCAACCTTTCAAATCAATGAAATAAGTAAAAATTGAGTTTTGGACAAAATTGCATATATTTCCTTTTGTAGTACAAATGACAACAAACAACAATCACTTTTCGTTGCGATCGGTCCTTGAAAAGGACAAGGTGAATGGGATTGTAGCATCCCTGACCTGGGTTATGCTTGAACCCTAGATGTTTTGTGTAAGAAAGATAATTATATGCTTGCTCTTATCTTTTGAAAAGTAATTAAGGCTTAAGAGGAACTTATGTTTCAATTTTGGTCCTGTTTGAATAATGTTGAAATAATGTTTTACTTGTTTTGGACTAAAGTGCAAATTACCCAAGTTGAGGGGTTAACTTGCAAATGTTACATGATAAAATGTTCCTCAAGTGTTATAGCATCATAAGAATGAAAATGATACAGAAATATGGTTTCCACAAGCCTGAGCACCAAGAAAGAGCTTATTAAGCAATGTTTGTGCATTAAAATGTAGTTTTGGTGTAATGTGCAATTTACCCAAAATCTAGGGTTCAATATGCAAAATACCACTTCTAGAGAGTCCCTAATGTTTATTGGTATCAATTAGAGACAAGAAAATCAGATGGGTGTCTCATTTGAATCTCTTTGGGGGAGAGAGAAACTTGATATTAAAATAATCAAGATTTAAGCATAATTAAAATCCTAATTCAATTTAATGCAAAAATAAATATATTAATGGAAGTGCCCTTCAACCAAAAATGTGATGGTTGAATTTATATAAGTATGTACGTCCTTGTTCCTTGCAATGGCACCGAAATATCTAAAGTGAGTGGAGAGCCCACTCACATTAGTTAAAGAAAAAGTAATATCCACTAATTTTGGATATTATTATTATATTGATTAAGGTGCTTAATTGTTTTCTTTTAATTCATGGATAAAGAAGAGGATTTTGATGGAGAGGATGATGGCTTCGTATTCAAAGAAGTGAGGTGGATAAGTGGCACCAATTTAGGGAATTAAAGGATTTTTATAACACTTTCTCTCTCCTGAATTTCCCTTATATACACTCCATTCTTTCACACACATGAAAGGATTTTTCGACTCTTCTTTCTTTCCTTGCTTTGGAAGAGCACAAGGGATCTTAGGAGCAATAGGAGGACGTACCCCAACCTGTAGGTGAGCTCCTTAATCATCTTCAACCTTGATTTCATGGTGGAAATCGAAATTCAATGCTTATTCTCTTCTTTTCTCCATTCAATGCTCAACCTTGATCATCCTTTGCATCCAAAGACTTGAGAACAGACATTGGACAGTTGAGAAAGCTTCATTAACCATTGAGGACGTGAATATTGAAGCTTGGATTCAACTTTGAAGGCGGGTTATATGACTTGAACCCTTAAATATTATTATTGATTTCATTTCTTCATCATATGTTGAATCTTTCTTCTTTCCTAAAAATTCCTTTTGATTAGTGGTTGAAATCACCACAAAGATCATAGAAAATTTCGAAGGTTTGAATCTTGAAGATAATGATGTCATATTAGCACACACCTCAATAAATTTTCATGAGAAAACAGTTTTCAGTTTTGATGACCAAACGGTCTTAAAACCATTTGGTGATCAAACGGTCTCAAGATTGTTTGAGGGCAAATGGTCTCAAGACCATTTGAGGTCAAACAGTCTCAAGACTATTTGGGGTCAATTGCTGGTATGGATGGATGAAGATCCAATGGTTCCAATTGATCTAATCACAATGGTTACAGTGATGGATGATCCATTGATTACAAACCCTAATCAATTTATTTAAGAAACCCTAAATTGATTCAAACGTTTTCAAGGTGGAATGGACCAAACGGTCTCAAGAACGTTTGAGGCCAAATGGTCTCAAGACCTTTCGGAGGTCAAGGGTTGTGATGGATGGTTGAAGATCCAAGGGTTGTAATTTGATGTACTCTGAATGGTCCAATTGATGAATGATTCAATGAAGCAAACCCTAATTGATTGGTTGAAGGAAACCCTAGATGATCCTTTCGGTTTCAAGGTAGTTTGGACCAACTGGTCTTGAGACCGTTTGAGTCCAAATGGTCTTGAAACCGTTTGGAGGGCAAACAGTCTCAAACCGTTTGGAGGTCCAATCGGTTTCAAGGCTAATTTATCCAATCAGTTTCAAATGTTGATGAGTCCAATCGGTTTCAATGTATATGTGATCAAACAGTCTCAAGGTTTGAGTGCCCAAACGGTTTCAAAACCATTTGGAGGGCAAACGATCTCAACCCTAGATGCCCAAACGGTTTCAAAACCATTTGGAGGGCAAACGATCTCAAAACTATTTGGAGGTTGAAGGGTCAAAACCGTTTGGAGGTTCAATGCAAGCAAAACTGTTTGAAGACCTAATGTAATGAAAGATCAATTAACCCCATGATTGTTAATGATGTATATCAAAGATAATTACAATGGTTGTACCTTTGAGGTACTAGGGTGATTAGTACCCTTAGAGGGGTTAACCTTTGATGCTTATGGAAGCAATATCTCAATACACTATGTTAACCCTAGATGTATGTACTTGAATGAAGGGTTGACCTATTCTAATCAAGCTTGAAGTAATCAACATCCTAGAGAGGATGAGAGAAAGAGGAATTCATACATGTATAATAATCATGTAGTGGTTAAGCCTCAACACTTTCAACATGAATGAAATATGTAATTAGGGCACAATCCTTGATAAAGAGATCATGAAACCCTAATCGAGAAGGTTGATGAGCCCTAACCCTAATTTAGGGCAATGCTAACCCTAATCTAGGGTGATGATATAAGAAATCCTGATTCAGGGTAATATAATGAAAAACCCAAATTTAAGAGGATGCTTCATGAAACCCTAATTTCGGGTAAAGTTACATGAAACCCTAATTTGTGGAAAAGTTATAAGGAACCTTAATTTCAGGTAATGCAATGAGAAATCCGAATATAGGATGATGCCATACAAAATACTAATGTAGGGTGATGTTATGTGAAACCCTAATATAGGGTGATATTATGTAAACCCTAATTGATAAAGATGGGAAAACCCTATTCCTAATAATGGAATAATGACTAATATATTGATAAGTGAAACATCTAAAGTGGTTGATAATGGATAACCTTATATCAATAATGCCTTAACTCGAGATGAGTCCATATCATTGATAATGGTTGCATATTTCAAATAAGTAACTTATGACCAATACATTACCTGATAAATGTGATGAATTGGTGCATAAAGTATTAGGATGGGAAATACCCTAATACAAGATAAGTTGAAGAACTTAAGTAAGATAAAAGTAATGAGGAAAGTGATACATCAAGACATGATAGATATCACATTCAACACCTCAAGGTTGATATACCTTAATGTACCTTAAATCCAATATACTTGGATAAGTAACACATGAAGTGTGTCATGTCAATTGTTACATTGAGATGTAATGCACTTTGATAAGTGTAGGCTAACATACCTTAAGAAAAGGTTAAGCCAAGTTAATAAAGTATGATGTAATCATATTCTGGTAAAGTTAAGGGAGGAACTCATATCTTGTGTTGATAATTCATTTAATAATAAATGATGAGAATAAATAAGTATGATTGAATACTTATGTTATCAATGTTGGCTCCTAGATGTGTGGAGTAATGAATTAGGGTTTGATCATTAATAAATATGATCTTGAAAACCTAAATGGTTAATAATGGAAACCTTAACCCTAATCAAGGGTAATATTATTATGTAAGAGAAACCTTAATCGATAAGGAAAGCAAACCCTAACCCTAATCAAGGGTAATATTATGTAAGAGAAACCTTAATCGATAAGGGAAGGAAACCCTAACCCTAATGATGGGAAGGTTGTAATTCTTTTGTTGCATAAACCTTGTAAGGCATGTTAAATACTTGAATAAAAGTATAATGATTAATGGGCCTTGTGAGCCATGTGAATAAGCTGTTACTAGTGAGAGGTGACAAGACGTAATGGCCTTGTGAGCCATGTTATATTTTGTTACCTAGTGAAAGGTGACAAGATTTAATGGCCTTGTGAGCCATGTGATAATTTGTTGCCTAGTGAGAGGTGACAAGACACTTAATGGGCCTTGTGGGCCGTGTAAGATGCTTGTGTAGCAAGTATCATGTTCACCTTGGTCAGATGACCTGAAGGTAATAGTTACCTGATAAGTGGTAACCGTGTTCAGTGATGAACTAAGGGTTTGAATACCCAGATCTAGTAAACATGATGATGATGTTGAGGGATGTGAATTCCCAGAAATGAGATAAGGGATTGAGATCCCAATGTTTTATAAAGTTTTGAAAAGTACTAGATAGATGTATTATACTTTTCTGTGTAGCATCTGTCATAATAATTCTTGTTTGAAACTTGACTGATGCTAAAAGAATATGGTAATGTACTTAATTAACCAAGTGAAATCTCATCATGTAATGCCATGGCCATAGATCCATCAGTGTTAGAATTTGCTGAATGGTGAAACGGGTTGCTCCGCGGTATAACTCGGAGGGCATATTTTTGAATATGTGGGGGTGATTGGCGCGAATATCCTTACTCCATAATGGAGGAATTGATGTGAAATAAACATTAAATCTCTCAATCCTTCATTATATATGTCGTGGTGGATGTATCAATAATCCCCCGATGTCGGGATGGATGTATCACGAATCTCCCAATAATTTTATTTCCGGATTGATGTGAGATAAACATGAAATCTATCGATTGCGAAGAGAGTACAGCCGCCACTATAACTCTATAGCAAAGTTGCCAGTATATCCTGGAAAGCTATTTAGCAAAGACACAAGGTGTCCTGCATTTTGTACCCATACTGACTGGGGAGGATGAGTTCATGGAAGTCCGGCTCTTCCTTAACCTATGTATGGCACCGATTTCGACTTTGCAATGGTTGGTTGGAGTATGAGCGGTATTCCTCATCTCCTCAGGGCTTAAGTATGATTGTAAAATGTAATCATCCGTGTATCGTATTTGCTTAAGGTTGAAATACGAGAATCATTGGTTGATGTTACCTTGCTTAGCATATCCTAGATGGATATATGTTATACATATTCTTCATTTCCTTATTGGATAAGTGACATGTTGCTTTATCAAGTTATAGCTGAAATGCTTTGAATAAGAATATTGCTCTAATCTGTTTAGACATTGATTTATCTGCTGTTGAATATATATGATTCCTCTACCCAGTTTTATTCTATTAAACTGCAATAATATTGTTTCAGGTGGAGAGTTATATCTCTCTCTGGGACAATTTTCAATTGTCTCACCCCCGTGGGATCCAACATTTTTTTTAGCTAGATGCAGAAGAAGAGGCAGAAACCCTATAGCAGGGGAACAACAACAGCAACAATAACAGGGACAATAGTGATATTCCATGTGGAGGCACTGGCTGTCATATTTTGTAAAGAGAGTCCTATGTGTCGTCTCTATACTCTCAGGTCCTCGGAGTTAGTAGTTAATACTTTAAATGAATCGATATGAGATTTTGGCTTGATGCCTCGAGGTTCTTATGCTGCTTGTATATAGTTTTAACAGAGCAGTTGATGCTTGTAATCCTCGAGAAGGGATGGTACAGGATATGTACTTATGAACCTGGATGTAATAGAATACATTGGTTCTTGATAAAAGAATTTTCCTGCTTTTGGACCTCCTTGTAAATGGTTTTAATTTTTGGTTATATTTTTGTAAATCCACTGCTAATGATCGCTTCTGCTTAGTTAATAACATTTATTCGAACAATGCATCTCAGGGACTAACTTCCATGACTGGTTTAGGACATTGAGAATTGTTCTCAGTCAAGAGAGAAAGCTCTATGTCCTGGCTACTCCAGTTCTAGAGGAACCTGCTCCTACTACACCAAAGGCAGAAAGGGACACTTATAAGAAGCATTCTGATGATGCCATTGATGCAAAGTGCTTGATGTTATGCTCCATGAACCACGAGTTAGAGAGACAACATGAGAACATGGGTGTCATTGAGATGATTCAACATCTCAAGAACATGTATGAAGATCAAGCACGGCAAGAGAGATATGATGTCTCCAGGGCACTGTTCAACTATGTCATGACAGAAGGAGATCCAGTTGGTCCTCACATGCTCAAAATGATTGGGTATGTGGAGAACCTGACTAGACTGGGATTTCCCCTAAGCTAAGAGTTGGCTACTAACGTGATACTATAATCGTTTCCAGAATCCTACAGTCAGTTTGTGATGAACTACAACATGAACAACTTTGACAAGCCGTTGACAGAGTTGTTGGGCATGTTGAGGATAGATGAGGCACAGATGAAGAAGGACATGCCTAAGTCTATGATGATGATAAACAACAAGAAAGGCAAGTCCAAGCGCAAGGGCAAGGGTAAGGCTAAGAAAGGTTCTGATGCTAGCCAACAACCCAAGTCGTCTTCAACTCTCAAAGCCAAGGGAGGTGTGACCAAGAGAAGCAATTGCCACCATTGTCAAAAGCTAGGACATTGGAAAAGGAATTGTCCACTCTATCTGGAAGAACTAAAGAAGAAGGAGGCGGCATACGTCTCCACCTGAAGGTGTCATGAAATAAACTTGTAACACTTTTTGAGGTATATGATACCAGGATATAAAGTGTAAAGCACCCAATAAATGGGGCAAGTGTTGCCGCCATAGATAGGAGTACTTTAGTTTATTTTCATCCTTGAAGGCATGTAATAGAGTTATGAACTGCTATTTCATATTTGCCAATGAATAGAAACACCTTAATTTTTTCATATTGTATGACAATGATGGCAATTAATAAAGTTAATGTTTCAATCTTTGTGGCAATGCCTTGCTTATCTTGTGGTACTTGGTATGCATAAGATAAAATGATACCTAAAAGTTATTGATAACTCAAACAATCAAATTCACATAAATCATGAGAAATTCATTACTAGTTTCTATATGATGGAAAAATGTAAACTCTTTTGGTTAGAGAACCAGTAAGAGACATGAATCTCTTAGACATGATTAATCAATCTTCACTAGTGGTAGTGGAAGATTGATTATCCTATTAGGTATAATACATATGATGTATTTACACACCTATTGGAGCAAATGCTAATACTTAAGCGGTGTTTAGAGAAATACCAATATGAATATCTTGAAGTGTTGAAGAATATCATAGATGAAGTACGAATTTGGTAAAGTGTTAATTCTTGATGAGATCAATGAATGAAATAATTGGACCAAATGTTTAAGAACCTTGTGAGTGATTATGATAGTATATTATAGTAAACTCGTGATTAAGGCATGGTGATGTCTAAATCAAAAGGAGTCATACTCTAAGGAGTTAGAGGATGATTATCAAATAACTAATTTCTTCTTAAATAAAGAATACCCCACACTAATAAAGGACATTAAGAATCACAAAGGGTTGTGAGCTCTTATATCCTTGATAGATACACCCCAATTATCTATGTGATGAGTTGGTCATATAATGAGTCAACTATCTAGATGAATATGAGGAACCGGATTTTGAATTATGGTTTATGACCATTACATCCTAAATGACTTCCATGTGAACCATAAGGTATGACCTTGATGGTAGCACTCATTGGGATTAAATTCATAAGTGCAAATGAGTATTAAGTGTTAAGACACATGGATGATATTTTGAGAAGGATGATGCTTGTTGATTGCAACTTAATGACTAAGAGATTTGGCATATAGATACTAAAACCGCATTCCTATGAGGAATAAGACAAGGATGTGTACGTGACACAACCTATAAGGTTTATAAATCCATTAATGCAAATGAAGTCTATAAGTTACAATGGACTAATCAATGTGATTGATTGAGTATAAGCAACTCAGAGCTGGATCTTCACTTTGATGATATAGTCAAAGGGTTTGACTGATATGTCAAAGATAAAGAGAGATCTGTGATTTAGTGGGAGCGTATTCACATTCCACATTTTGATGTGAAATGAGATGTTCTAGAATGGAAATCCAAAGTGGAAATGATCTTTAAGGAAGATAGAGACGTTTCCTATGTGATAGGAATAGAGATCTATAGAGATAGTTCTTGAAAACCTCATGACCTGAAAAGAGAGAGCATACATTGGCAATCTATACTGAAAGGTTCAGTATACACAGATTCAGTGGGAAAAAACTTGTCCATGTTACATGGAGATTAGTATCCCAATGCCAAGTGTCTAATTCTTATGAAGAATGGGAACACTAAGAATAGATATGGATCTATCATGTATGTAATCATCCCATTATATTGCATGTATAGGACATAGCAAGAATAAAGTGCATTCATCATCTTGTATGTAGGAAATGACAATATGATGTGCTCCTCCTGGTAACTCGTATGTAGGACATGATGAGTGGATGTTTGTCTAGTTCCAGTAAGGGTTACTGGAATACCATAAGAACTTGAGAAGTACTAGTTATATGGAAATAAGGAAGGATTCACTGTAAAGAGTTACACTGATGTGAACTTCCAAAAAGGACAGAAAATTAATCACAAAATATATATGGGGTATATAAAAGTGAATGTTTGTAGATAAATGGAAACGTTCCAATAAAGTTGGTTTAAAAGGAAATGTCGAGTATCCGTGTGTTAGAGAACAACAGTGAATACTATATGGATCTAGGAGTTCAAAGAGATGAACTTATAGATATTCCGGTCATTGATGACAAGTAAGGAGTACTTGGGTATGCAATGTGGCTAAAGGTTAGCAAAGGAATACTTGATCGAATATTAAGACAACTCTATCTCATACATGTGACGTACATCGAAGAGATGAGAGACATGTAGTTAATACCGACTATGGCAAGGTGTTTCCATAACTCACTATGTTAGCACTAGAGCACACTAACATGTGGGACATGTTTGAAGATCACTATGAATATGATTCAAGGGTGATTGGCTCACAGTACAAGTGGGAGTCTGTTGGTATGTATGCCCTGAGAGCCAATCATGGGATAATTGGTGGGATACATTAAGATTGATTTGATAAACATCAAAGGCAAGCTTCCAATTCTTTCTGGTTCATTCATATGAGATAATGATAGAACAGAATGAATGTCTGGAGAATGAAAGTACCCAATGACGTATGCTTTTAGGTTGAGGACTTGAATGATGAGATCATACAGATGCTAAGAGTTTGTACATTCTCATCATGTCCCTAGTCGGATGTCATTGTGGAAGGTAGATAGACAACAATGACACACAAGACTAGATTGTGGTGTTGGTTGATGACAGAATCTCATTAGTCATGATATGGAGATATCAAACCAAACACATAGGTACTTGTTAGAGAACAAGTGTACCAGACAGACCCACTGTGAGTTTGACACATGGAACCATGACATGGTAGTCACAGTAAGTTCACATAGTGATGGTGGTGAGTGTGATTCTTTGACCTGAAATCACTACACTCAACACATGTCGTTGGGTACACTTTGACATCATCAAACACAGTCCTGAAACATGGGTTGTTATAAAGGTGATGATTGGGTGGCTTTGACAAATGGGGCTTTTGAGGGGTGAGTGATAGATATGGGATTTGTCCCTACTGAGGGAGTTTGATATCCATGGCCACTTGATGAGTAGGATTGAGATAGGAGTGCATGCATGTGTATCAGTATGTGATATTGATGTCACACATATCTCCTCCAATCTACTATGAGATCAAGAAAGTGAATGAACATTGACAGGATGATTGTTCCTTGCCTCGAGTTCATTGAGGATATCAGTGACAAAGGAATTATACATTCAATGTAACACCATTCATGGATTGTAGGATTGAAAGTTGTTCTCCAACTTTCCTTTTCACTTGGGTAGCACTGATGTGTGACTAGGCATCACTCTTTGCTTGTGAAGTCATAAGTGTTATGGACTTTCACTGCCAATGTGAAATGGACCTACAGGGTCACACACATAGGATTTAACCTGGAAGAGGAGTTTATCCACAAACGATGTTTAGATTGATTGCTAAAGGAGTTTAGTAGTTCAATTAAACACTCAATCAATTGATAGCTTAGTATCATAGTGTTCAAGGTGTTGGACCGAATGATTAGAGTAGCAGATAGATTGAAACTGCAATTGACTGATTTGCACAGTCTGCTGCCGAAATTGATCGACACATAGGGATGAACCGATCGACTCAGGTTGATGAACTGACCGGCTCAAGTGGTGAGTCGATAGGATCATGTGTCAATGAAATGATCAGCTCAATTGTTGAACCGTTCGATTCGTGTGACCAACTGAGATCATTTGGAAAGTCAGAGGACTATTTTACAAATACAATTTGTTTCACTTGTACAAATTCGATTTGGACAAGGATTAATATTTGATTAGTTGGAAACAAATATAAAAGTCAATTTGAGTTGGACCAGGACCACGTACTAATCGGCTCAGAAGTGAACCGGTCGGCTCAGAAGTGAACCGATCAGCTCAGATGTCCCAAATGACTAGTTCAGGTGTGAACCGATCAGCTCAGGTCCCCAACTGACCGTTTCATGCTTGAAACGATCGGTTCAGGTGGCGCAGTTGGTTGTGTTGTAGAAAATCTCAAACCCTTCTACTCCTGCTTTAATCTCGCATTGCCCGGGGTTGAGAACCCTATCCCATGACCCTCCTATATATATAGGGGTATTGGGGGCTTCTCAACAACAACAACTCAGAACACCAGTTGCTCTGCAAAGTTTTCGTTCTCTCTGGTTGTGGTAACCGAGGAGAGCCCGAGCAAGTCCTACCTGATAAGGGAGGCACACCATGGGAAAGACAACTGCAGAAAAGCAACTAGTTACAGGATAATGTGTCGGTGGCTAGTACACCGATAGGAGGGTGTGAATCCTTCTAATTACTTTTGGGATAAGAAGATCGGAGTTCTAGGTGGTTCGTGTGGACTATTTCATAGGCGGGAGACTTCTGCCGCTCGAAGGACAACTGTCAGGCCCGACAGTCCCAGTGAGACCAGGAGCTGCACATACACCATCCAAGATTAGAGGTGAAGACCGCTCAAGCCACGAGGTAACGTCACCGAGAAAGCCTCGGGACAAGGTATGTCTCCACAAACCATCCTTCCTACTGTATAGATGTTGACGTGATTCCTTCGTTCTGGGTTTGGGAGAAGAAAATTTGTGTTTCGGCTACCTTCTCTGTCTCTCCTAAAACCCAACACATACATATATTGATTTTATATGATTTGTTGATAGTAGTCTTTATTCAGTGAATGTTTATGTCGAATGAAATCCTTATGAGAGCCATGTGATAATTGAATGAGGTAAATGAAACCCTAAGGATAGGGTGTTCAATGAATCAAGCATTTTGATATCAATGATCTCAGTATGAGATGTGGTGATGCTTAACAGTTCAATTGAATGATTCTAGTATATACAGTTCCAAGTTGACATGTATTCTGTTTATTTAAGAATTTTAGTCTTGCCTGTATGTATAGTATGATGATTACTCAGAATATTACAGTGTTTTGAATATACTGCTCTTCCAAGTTAAGTAAGAAAGTTCATGTCGTATTTATATGCTTCAACGTTGAATAGACTCGGTACCATAGAGATACTAGAGTCAAGAATAAGTAAGAGAGAGATACAATATAGTAAGAGCTTTCCAAGAATAATAAAATAATAAACATAGATGCTCTGAACACCGTAGATTCCCTATGGATGTCTGCATTGTAGGGAGGAAATGATCCACCCTGGCAGCGACCAGTATATGGGGATCGGAACACACCTACAGAGTGTGTGGGGAGACGAAGCCCTTGAGGAAGTCTCCTAAGAGAATATAGGTTACCCAACATGTACCGGAGAGCCCGGTGGTAACCCAAAGGTACCCATAGAGCGTACCAAGATGAGGCCCACAAAGCATCTCAGACCCTCCGCCTATGTACCCAGCCTAGAAGGAGAGGTCCAGTTAAAGGTCAATTGTTTAGCCGCCTTAGTCAACAGTTCGATTCAAGAAGACCCAGATTCAGTTCTAGGCTTATCTTCCTGGGTTTTAAGCTAAGTCTTGTATGGTGAGATCGTAGTTTGCTACGATTCTTCATATGTAGAGTACACTGAATATGATCAGGGCATAATAAGATAAATAGAGAGGTTAAACAAGTGTGTGCAGTTATTCAATTACTCTTTGTATGTTTCTGAATTATTAGTTCTCTTTATGATCAATCAAGCATCTCATATATTGATTTACTCTTATTGATATCTAGAGTATACTGCCATATTTATGATTGTCAATGATCAAAATCTTTAAAGCTTATTGTTGTTATAATTGATATTAGTTGCTCAAAAGTATATCTGTAATTATATCAGTGCTTTAGATTGTTTCTTTGAAGTACTCATTCATTGAGCGAGTAGGCTCACCCCTCTACTCACAATTTTTTTAGAGAAATCGTGGGGATTAAAGATATCATTACATCAGAGTAGATCTACCACAAGAGTTAAGTCTGACTATAGTTAAGTTTAGTAGGTCCTTGTCACTCTAGGTCCTTGTAAAGAAATAAGAGAGAGTTGTAAATGATGATGCATAACATTATTCCTCTTTTAGCAATATATGCGAATCAGCAAGACGTATGTGCTTAAAAGTATGAGAAACACAATGAATGTTCATACATGCATTTTTACTATTGAAATCAGATTAGAGAAATCAATGTTTAGATTCCCTTGTAAAGTTAGTTTATGTGGTTCAATGTGAGAAAACAAAGAGTTTGAAAAAGAAGAAAAAGCTAAGGGTGATCTTTGTATTACGTTAAATCCTCAATTTATGCCCTAATCTCATGATTAATGGTAATTGTGAGATTGGGTGTAACAGCTTTGGTATTAGAGCTTAGGTTGAGTTATCAGGGACCATTAAATTAGTAAGTTAGAGTCATAAGTGTGGCAGATAGGAGATGTTATGATGTTAGCTCTGGGATTTGAGTTTTTGGATATCCTGGCCCAGTATGTGAGTACTTGGATAAACCAGTATCAAGCTACTCTGTCTATTCTTTCATGTATACCCTGTCCAGGTATATAGTGCAAGGATGGTCTAGAGAGGAACCCTAGAAATATTAAGGTTAGAAACAAGATAAGTAACATGAATTAAGAGCATAAATATAAAATGAGATAGAACTTTCATTTCATATTGTTGTTTTATTAGATATGAATAGAAAAGCTCTTATATGTTTGAATTTAGATATTCAATATTTTGAAATATATATGGGTCTTTAAGATTTGGTGTACACTATGCAGTTGTAGCATTTATTGATTACATTCTTTGTATCAAGTTGACTAGAAATGATCTTTGAATGAGCTTTCCTAAGTGGATAAGTTTTCTTCCACACATTTGAGATGAATAGGAGTTGAGTAATCCTGAGTAGCTCGTGGCTTCAAGACTGCAACTTCAGCCTAGTCTGGCTGGCAGGATGCATTACTGGGATCTAATGACTCCTATTAGTAACATAACAAGAGTAAATTATGGATAGATTAGATCCAAATTCTAGTATGAATGTATATACTCTAAGATTTTGAAGTATAAGGGAAAGACTGGGATAACTAAGAATCAGTTGGAACTGATATCTGAGATCCATCTTTGGGGCCTCATATGAGAAACCCTTAATTGCAAATAAAGGAACACGACATAAGGTTCAGATTAAGTTTAATTATTAGTATTATATGAACTCTAAATATGAAATATGGAAAATATATGAGAAAAGTATGTAAGGGGCCAAGATAGTAAGAAACAATCACGACGAATGGATTATTTAACTGAGTACAATGCTTTTATGTACTCCAAAGCAAAAGGAAAATAGAAGAAAAGAGCTAATTATACAATAAGTACATAGAAGTGAAGAATCTTCAGAAATGTTAAAGTGAAGCGAACTAGATGAGCATGTAAATCATAAAACTAGGATAAGAAAGTTAGTTGAAACAAAGAGAAATGTTTGAAATAATGAGCTTGATTAAGGAATGAGGGTTATGATATAATTGAGAGCATGGAATGTATACCTTTATTAATAAGTTTAATACATTCATTCTTAGTGCCTTTGGATTCTAAGTCTTTATAGAACAACAAACTAGTTTCTAAAAGAAGAACAAAGTGTAGCTAAATAAAGAATAAGTCATACAAAGGTAGACTATATTTAGGAAGAAAAAAATGATTAAAAGAGAAACTATGTTTCACCCATGCATGAGCTGTTTGATTTAAAATGAAGGATATGTAATGTATTAAACATGAGGTCATACTAGTAGAGAGATTATTGATTTAGAATCTCAACTTCACATTAGTATAAGGGTAAAAGGAAATATATGCAACATGGTATACATGATCATACACATAAAAGAAGCAACATGATCATAAGAGAAAACTAGAAGTTAAAGATGACATGTGGAATAGTAGTATATGGTAAGGGGATTATGGAAAGTAAAGAAGGGTTTGAAACATAATGGAGTAATATAGATTATAAAAGTAAGAGGTTGCAAGATTCAAGAAAGTGCTAATTAGTCAAGTATCCTTGCTGATAATTAATTAAACCTACATATGAGAAATGTATTATTGAATGTTTGAAGATAATAATTCTAAGTCTCAAAATCATCTTCTCTTTCATATATTCCTTAATGAGAGCAATGTGGGAATGAAGTTATAAGAAAATGAATCATATATGATGCATAACCACTATGGTAGAGACATATAGTGAATGTAATAATGACACACAATATGATGATGAAACCCTAGTAGGGTAATTGTGAATGTTATCTATCGGAATGGCCAAATAAGAGAAAGGAAATTCAATCGATAAGATAAAGAAGACTTTAGTAAAACTTGTGAGATCCAAAGTTTGAATTCCAAACTAAGGGAGCAAAGTCACATCACAATAACGTCATGCTACTGATAAGGACCAAACCCTAGAATGTTTAGAGTTGTAGTAGTTCAAGGGATGTCACTAGTGATTTGAACTTGAATACTAGCATCTCTATGAAACAAGATCATGAGATTTGCACTATGAGAAGTAAACTAGCACTGATAGTAATGCATGATTTAAAGATAGCTAATCTAAAAGGTAGTTAAACAATATGGAAATGATTCAGAGTAAAGAGTAAGATACACATTTGAAATGTAACAAGTGTGTTTTGAACAAAAGGAGAAATACAATATGAGTGCAGTGCGATATGAGATAAATTCTTACAGTGATAGTAAGAATGATGAATAATCTTTTTGTACCTTGTATGTTTCAATTTTAGGAATGTTTAATCTACACGATTAAAATGAGAAGGATAAGTAGCAAAAAGTAAGTAGTAGTGAATGAGGAGAGAGATAAGAGAAATTAATGGCTTTTAGTAATATGTGAAATTGTTTTTAGAAGTATAATTTGTTGAAGGTATAAGGGATGTAAATTGGTTCTACGTATGATTTCAATGTACGTGTGCAAGAAATATGTTAATTAAAGGTGTCTGATAGTTGTAGTCATTCATACCAATAATCCATCTTAGTATTGTACAATTGTGGTATGGTGATATGGGTTGAATAATGATGGAACAAATGAAGGGTTACCCTGAATAAGGTAGTCTTACCTATTCACTCATATGAATAGAATGGATGATAACCATATTGTATTGATATGTAACCCTAATGAGGTATAGCTTATTATACCTATATTTAATATAACTAAGTGATGGTAATTGGGTATGAATAGTCCTTAAATGACTAATACAATCATGGAGTGCTTTGTTACTTTTGTTGAAACCCTAGTATGCTATAACCCAATGGTTACACCTTGAATTATGTGTGGGTTCATACTTAAGAATAATATGGAATGTGATGGTAATGCTTCACCTTATGCATCCATGATGCAATGGGGATGCCGTGAGTAGTATTGTACAATTTTTGTTGAATCTAGTCTTCCAACTCAAGACTATTTTGCTATTTGAGTAGCATAATAGTAAAATTCAAAAGAACATGGTGAACTATCTTTCATGATTTAGAGGTAATACATAACAATAGTACATATTTAGCACTATGAATTGAGATAGTTGGATCAGATTATCAATGTTGAGGTAACACCTCAAGAATATGAAAATATTGAAATGGTTGTTTCTCTCTCTATCCTATGATTGATTGTGGCATAGGGAATTTGTTTGTTATCATTGAGAACTATTTCAAACATGTTGTGATTTAGTAAAGGAATAAAGGACTTAATGTTGAAAACTGCATTCAAGTATGAAATACAAGAATATAATGACATGTAAGATTTTATAACCTTAAAATAAACGTTGAATGTACTTTACTTGCATATTTACATTTCAGGGATGAAACCTTTTTAAGGGGGGAAGAATTGTTATGACCTCATCTGAGCTTAATTAGTAAACTAGGGTTTACCTAGATGATTATATGCTTAATTGGATTGATCATTTCTTAAATCTAATTAATGATGATAATTCAATTATGTTGTTTTAAACCAAACAAGAACATTAAGTGTTCTATTATTTGAGAAATTAGGGTTTGAGAAATATAAACCCTAGTTGGCTGAAATTAGGGTTTTGATGGTACATGAGTATGGAATTTGATCAGGATAGTAGTGTGGTAAATGATTTTTCGTATTTTCTACAAATTTTGTATTTAATTGAATTTCAGATATGATATGGATAACTCAATCGTGCATATTGGAGAAAAATGTCAGAATATTTGAGTGTTCTTGGAATGTGGTTCTCAGTCAAACTAAACTTCGACCAAAATGCTGACATAGTGCTTTTTAGCAGTGTAGTGTTTTATTTTTATTTATTTATTGGTAACTCCAAATGATCTGAAATTTTAACTGGAAATATTAAACTCAATAATAAACAACTAGTAAAATTTTCTTAATTTTTGGATGTGTTAAGGCCATATCAGTAGACGAATTAAAGTAATATGTTTATGACAGACAATTCAGTTGAAATAAGAGAAAGTATAGTGAGGGGTCAATGTGCAATTGACCCAAGTAGCTCAATTGCTCTATATTGTCAACCTAACACACAAGGAGCTCTTATAATTCATGATTCAATCAAGAGAAATGAAATCCTAGAGAGAGAGTGAGAGTTAGTGTTTGAGAGGAGAAAGTGATGGAGATGCTGACCTAGGGTTTTGCAATCCGAGGAATGATGAAATCATGTAAGTTTAGTCTCTTTGGATATAGTTTTATGGTGAATCTTCTCTCACATGTCAAAATTCCGTCCCTCCTCTTATTTGATCCAAAATGGTATCAAAACATCCCCTTTTCTCACTCTTTCTTCATAATCCCTCATTTTTAGGGTTTTCGAGTTGAAAGGGAGAAGAATCAGGTGAATTGCTAGGGGTTTGATATGAGATTGAGATTTTCAGGGATGAGCTGTGTTTTTAAGGTGTTTTCACACCTTAGGGTGAGTGGGAACTTCCTTTAAACAATATATTGCACGAAAATTGTTTAAATTATTGATAATCTTTAATTGCTTAGTATGCGACTACAAACCCTGAATTGTGTGTTTGATCTAAGTTGTTGCTAAATGATATGAAACATATTCTTCCTCTATTTGGATGAATTTTAGATGATAAAATTATATTATAAATGTATACAATACATCCTAATGAGAATTCCCTAAGTATTCCCAGATGTTATAAGAGTAAACTGAAATATATGGATTTTTTCTATGACTGAAATTGTTGTATAATAAAATAGAGAAATTTGTTTATCTGGATTCCCTTGGTTATGAATGATTGTTTATCTGAATTCATAGTACATATATGTCAGATACTATCTTGGATTTCATTTAAGGTGAATAGTGTTTGTTTGATATCTCAGTAAAGAGGGTGAAATCCTAGATGCGAGAAAAGTTGGATATTTGCGAATAGATATCATGAAATCCATTTGAACAGATTTTCTTGAGATGATAGACTTTTTTCACTCAATTTTATTATTGATACATGTTATCTCAGTGAATGGCATGGAAACCCAAATTCAGCTCAGTTCCAAGGTTTCATACATATATTGATTTTATATGATTTGTTGATAGTAGTCTTTACTCAGTGAATGTTTATGTCGCACAAAATCCTTATGAGAGACATGTGATAAGTGAATGAGGTAAATGAAATTATAAGGATAGGGTGTTCAATGAATCAAGCATTTTGATATCAATGATCTCAGTATGAGATGTGGTGATGCTTAACAGTTCAATTGCATGATTCTAGTGTATAAAGTTCCAAGTTGACATGTATTCTGTTTATTTAAGAATTTTAGTCTTCTTGTATGTATAGTATGATGATTACTCAAAATATTACAGTGTTTTGAATATAGAACTCTGCCAAGTTAAGTAAGAAAGTTCATGCTGTATTTATAAGATTCAACATTGAATAGACTCGGTACCATAGAGATACCAGAGTCAAGAATAAGTAAGAGAGAGATACAATATAGTTAGAGGTTTCCAAGAATAAAAAAATAATAGACATAGGTTCCTTGAACACCATAGATTCTCTACGGATGTCTACACTATAGGGAGGAAACGATCCACCCTAGTAGCGGCCAGTATACGAGGATCAGAACGCACCTACAGAGCATACGGGGAGACGAAGCCCTTGAGCAAGTCTCCTCAGAGAAGATAGGTTAGCCAACATGAACTGGAGATCCCGATGGTAACCCAGAGGTACCCATAGAGCGTACCAAGATGAGGAACACAGAGCATCTCAGACCCTCCACCTGTGTACTCCGCCTAGAAGGAGAGGTCCATTTAAAGGCCAGCTGTTTAGCCGCCTTAGTCAGACGTGACGGTTTGAGTCAAGCAGACCTAGATTCAGTTCTAGGCTTAGCTTCCAGGGTTTTAAGCTAAGTCTTGTATGGTGAGATTGTAGTTCGCTATGATTATTCATATGTAGAGTATTGTAACGCCTGGGCCCACTGCCCATGGCTCTAGTAGAGTTTCAGGAATGACGATTGGCCCGACAAACCACCACTAGCCTTAACTGTGCACTTTGTCCATACTGACGCGCAAGCCAGGATCAACTTCCCGACTGGTCACCCATCCTAGTACTACTCCAAGCTGAGCACACTTAACTATGAAGTTCTTTAATGATGGGCTCCCAGAAAAGGAGGTGCACCTTGGTGATATGGGTAGTCCAATCATTCCTTTTAAGATTGTCTTATCCAAGGCCTCAAATCCGGAGACGTTACAATCTCCCCCACTTAGACTCTTGATTCCTCGTCAAGTCTCCATTATATAGCCTCATAATCTTTCCCCATTTCAGTGTAGACCCAAATGTCCCATGTACACCCAACTCCTGATCACGGCTACCAACGCAGGGGCGGCTCCATAAACTCGGATAGCCCTTTCCAACATGCATGGACACTACGAGTGCATGGACGGCTCCATAAACTCGGATAGCCCTTTCCAACATGCGTGGACCGCACGACTCAAAGACTAGCATGCCACAGGCCCATGTGGGCCCCACCTACTGGAGGGGATGTAATGACCCGTTTTCAAATTAGTCATCTGATTAGGGTTTACTTGCATAATTGTATGCTTAATTAAGTTGATCATTGTTTAAAGCTTGATTAGTGATGGTAGTTAAATTTTCATGTTTTAAAAATAATGAGAAGGTTTAATCATACTTTGATTCACATAATTAGGGTTAGCATTTCAGAAACCCTAATCGGCCCAAATTAGGGATTTGGTGATATATGAATACAGAATTTGATAAGTATAGTGTCTCACTAAATGATTTTTAGTATTTTCTGTGTAACTCTGATTTAATTCAAATTTGGATATGATTTGTATATATAAAATTTAAACACTATTGAAAAATATAAGAATTTTTGAAAAATGTTCTGACCTGTTTATCGGTTGAGTTTCAAACTCGACCGATCATATTTTTAGATTGAGATAGCAGTGTGGTAATTGAATTTTATCTTTTTATTGGTATATCCAATTGATTTCAAGTTTTAACTGTACTTGAAAATTAAAATTTTAGATATCATGTTAAATTGGTGTAATTTTTGGATGCCTTTTGATCTCTAGAAAGAGGGTGTCGGTCGAGATCTGTGCAGGACAAACTCGACCGACCATGCTGCTGACTGCAGTATAGAAGTGCAGTATTTTATTTTTTATAATTTATTGGATTATTCAATTAAGCTAAAATTTTTAATTATGGTTTTATACTCAGTTTTTAACAACATATTAAATTTTCAGAATTTTTGGAAGACATTTTGTATCACAACAGAACCTTGATCGGTCGAGTTCTGAGAGAGACAAACTCGACCGACCATATTTTTCTGGAAAAATAAAAAAGACTGAAAAATGTTTATAATTAATTATTCCAAGCACCTTAATGAGTATATAGGACTCTATTACGACCCAAGCACCTCTCATTTCCGTCCACACTTCAGAGCTTTGTAATTCTTGAGAGAGGAGGGGATTTTAGGGTTTGGAGAATCTGAAGTGGAAATTTCAGATTTTTGGGTTTTCTCTTTCCAAGGTTGGTAAATTCTGTATAGATTATAAATCTTTACTAGGTTTATTTTCTTCTATTCTCTCCTATGTATAGAACTCATCACTCCCCTGATTTGGATCAAAAGAATCCAAATTGATCTCTTCTTTCATTCTTTCTTCTTTAATTCTTCTTCTTCTAGGTTCTTGAGTGAAGAGGAGCAGGAAGATCCTATTTTCTTGAAGCAAGGACTTGATTCAAGAATTAGCAGTAGTAGCTGGGCTACGAATTTCAGGTGTTTCACACCAGAGGTGAGTGTTTTTCTCCCTCCTAAGCTTTGTATCCATGTTGAAAGCCTAATTCAATGCGGCTAAAACAATCAGAAACCATGTTTATATATGTATGTGATTGGATTTGATTTAGGAAAGATATTGGGGAATCCAATTTTACTAATTTTGATTATTTCTCATTGATTGAAACTTGATTAGTTCCTATTATATTGATTGAGGATGCATGGTTATTATTATGGGTAGATGAACATGGTATTTCATGTGAAATTTTCCTAAAAATCAGCCCAATGGCTGATATGCTTGGAATTGAATTGACATGTATAAAGTCATATATGAATTGTGCTAGATTGTATTATACAAGTGTATTGTTGAATGTTAATGGAGTTGAATGACCACATATCCTGATTAGGATTTGTGTTGAGTAAGTGCATCAAATAAGTCAATTAATCAATGTATACTTATGATTGATGAATGAAATGTGTGAAAATGGAAACTAGGGTTTCCATGTTTGTGAATAACCCTAATGAACTCTTGGGTCATGATTGGATTACTGAATGATATGATTCTTATGATATGTTGAACTAAGGAATGACTTCTTGAAAACCCTAAAAGTTTATTATTAAGAATATTATGAGTAATAAAGCTAGAACTTATATATGATGTTGTAAATGTGATCAAATGTTGAAGTTGAAGGTATTAATACTTCAATTGAATATGATGAGTCTTATTAATATCATCTAAGTCTATTTCATTTATTTTAATATAATAAAGGATGATCATTATTGATTATGGGAATGACATTACTAGTCAACATCAAGGTACACTTATCTGAATATAAGAGACAATATGAACAAGATGAACTTAATGGTGATTGCAAGATAAAGATGAAACTAATGAAGATAGTATGATGAAGTATTTTATCTTTAAATTAATTACATATGGATTAACCCAAATTAAATAAAATATACTAAGAATTGTACTTTGATAAATGTTATGTAGAAGAGAAGCATTGTATGTAAAGTGAATCAAGAAAGATTGGTCCAAATAATGTAATGAACATGAAATGAAAGAAGTTGAGACTACTGAGTATAAAATGATGGAAAAAGATAGGAATTAATAGATGATTCTAAGAATGTAACTCTTACCCTAAAATGATGAGTTTGATGATGCTAGTGAATGATAATATCAAATGGGGAATTAAGAGATGCACATAACTGTAATTGAATTCAACTAAAAGATGAAAGTGAAGTATTTGAATTGATTTATAAGAATGTTTTCTTGAATTGTGAATTGTACTCTGAGAATAGACTAATAGTACAAACTTCAATTGATAGTGAACATGTGATGACTAGTAACCCCATATGAAGAATGTGAAATAAAAGAAGAAGAGAACTAAGTCTGGTATGCATGTATATGCATGGAATTTATTGGCATCTATTCAGATTGGATGGAACAAGCATATGTTGTATGATAAATCCATTCTTAGTATAAGGAATGATACATGATATCTATATGCTTTTACCGTTTCTAGTTTTAATGCCTCTACTAATATTTGTTCAGAACTGTGATATACAATGAGCTGATAAGATTTATGTTGAAATAGAATTTAATATGCACTCCTTACATTGAGAAACCCTGATAAGGGTAAATGTTGCATAATGAGATTATGTCTAGGGCTGAAGGCCCAGTGATGATGATAAAACCCTGATGAGGTAATGATGGACAATAAGATTATGTCTTGGGTTGAAGGCCCACTATTGATGATTGCTATGAGTTGATGTAGAAGATATAAATAATCATATTTGTTGCAATCTATAGTCTTATTGTGCTTCTTGCTTTGATCATTGCCCTTATTGATAAACTTAATCTGTTTCATGTTATTATAGTTACGCGAGAATACACAGATATGATATATGATGTTTTGAATTCTTTTAAGATGACTGAAAGAGATTAATAACAAGTGAAATGATTGAACATCAAGTTAGGTGCCCTGAACACCGTGAGTTTCCCCCAAGGACCACACTGGGGAAACAAAATGGATCTCCTTATAGTAATCAATGAATTATGAGAAGGATTTCCAGAGTGTGGATCGAGACCTTAAAGGTTAGACCACCAGGATTTAGGAGTGAGTCATATGGAGTGGCTCTGGCCCTAAATCCTTGTTGTGAAAGTCTATGTCCAGATGGAATAGACTCTGTTGAAATGAAATATGTGAAATGTGAAATGAAAAATATGTGAAATACTGTGATATTTGATATACTATTTTGCTAGTTCCTATATCATGTACCCGAGATGAGGACGTGAGCCTCTTTAGGCAACCCTGAGGTGGCCAGGGTCTGTTGTTGATATCTTAGGGTGGCCGGCTAAACCCTAAGATAGTGACGGTGAGTCGTTGACATGAAAATCAGGTGTGGTGACTTCTACTTGGTGAGGTACAAGCCAAGTAGTTTTAGGGAAAATGAATAAAAGATGATAAGCCGTGTAGAATATGATTTGAATGATTATTACATTCCTTGTAATACCACTTGATGATTTGTCATTGTTGATTATACTTCTTGTTGTGGAAAGTAATCATGTTGCTACATACATTTTCTATTTCACATTATGATATGTCATGTTGACAAGTTATAAATGATGGGAATCATATCCATTCTGATTATGAGTTGGATTGCTTACTATTTGATAGTATTGTTTGGTAGATATGTATTATGTGTACTTTAGCTTCAGGACTGCAGGATGTGTTCCTGGTCCGGCTGGTGGAGTGTCACAAAGATAATGATATTGTTATGTATTGCTTCAAAAATGCTTAGAACTTGACTTATTACTCATGTAGTAAGATTCTTAATCTGAACTAGAAGTATATGTTGATTTGTTCATGTCCAGCTGGTGGAGTGTCAAAAGGGTAATGTTATTGTTATGTATTGATTAAAAAATGCTTAGAACTTATCTTATTTCATATGCAGTAGGGCTCTTAATCTGAACTGAGAAGTATCTACTGATTTGTTCATAGACATGTTCTAAAAGATGTTTCAAGGTTATAATTGGTTCGAGTGATTGCCTTATCTGTTGGATTATATTACCATTGCAAGATAGATTTTAATATAGAACTTTTTGCTATACTTTTCAATATCTGCATGTTTCTAATAAGTTTTATACTTAATCTGATGATGATGCATATACCTAGCTTGAGTGGGAGGTATCCACTCACTGGGGCTCTATATGAGTCTCATGAGGTTGTTTCAAATGTTTTTAGGTATAATGCTATCCAACGGAGAGGCCACAACATGGAAGATATAAATAGCATAATCTAGATAGATTAGAATGTCCCTGTACTCTCTCTTTCTCAGGATGGGATGTAGATTAAGTTTGTTCATCAATGTACATGTATCTGATGTAAACTGAACCGCATATGAGAACAAGATTTGATTCTGGATTTAATGGAGTTGAATAAGATTTGTGATATCTGAGTGTGATGTCCTTGATGTGACATTGATTTATGGGTTTGTGAAGAAAGAAAAAGGAAAAAATTATCTGTGTTTTTCGTATATTGTTTAATCGCCTTAGTCGAGAATTCATTGTTTTATTTCATAATCTGGGTTTAGGTTTTGGGATTACCTCTAATTGTTGGTATTTGTGCTGATCAAAAGAGTGGGTCCTGACAGACGTAGTATCAGAGCCTAGGTTAGATGAGTCTACAGGGACAATAGGATCTAGGACTAATTGATAATGTCAATGTTGAATATAGCCTGAATGATGTGCATACTGACTGGACCCAGTATCCAGATACTCTGGTCAAGTATTTGGGTATTGAGCTAAGCTAGTCTGGAATTGTTGACTATACTTCTTCTGGATGCCCTAACCAAGTATCCAGATGAACATAGTTTGGTAGTATAATAAGATGCATGATGAAAAAGAGAAGAATGGCGATAAAATGGTGAAAGAGAAAAGGATTTTATAATTCAATATGGAACCCATGGAAAACATAAAACTCATATAAGAAAGATGAAAGCTTAGTGGATTATGAACATAATCTCTAATGAGTTTGATTCTAAGTATGAAATTTGAAATTGTGAGAAAAAGCTATGAATTAAGATGCTTACTAGATGATCTTCTTTATAAAGGAAATTGATGAATGCAGATGATAATATGTGAATGAGTCATAATCTTAATCCATGAGATACACAATTAAAAAAAAAGATGTGAAAGGTCATGTGAATTAGATCTTGATAAATGATGTATTACTAATATTTGTGAAGTAAGTGTTTGTAATACTCAAGGAGAGATGTGATGATTACAAGGGAAGAAATATTCATTTAATGCAAAAAGAAAGTGGCATATGAAAGAAAGATAAAATGAAAGTCTTTATTATTTGATGCTCAGAGAGGTGAACGATTAGATGATATGATATTCTTCCATATCTTTTCTTGGATTTCGGGATGAAATCCTAAAAGGAGGGGAGAATTTGTAATGACCCGTTTTGAAATTAGTCATCTGATTAGGGTTTACTTGGATAATTGTATGCTTAATTAATTTGATCATTTTTTAAAGCTTGATTAGTGATGGTAGTTAAATTTTCATGTTTTAAAAATAATGAGAAGGTTTAATCATACTTTGATTCACATAATTAGGGTTAGCATTTCAGAAACCCTAATCGGCCCAAATTAGGGTTTTGGTGATATATGAATACATAATTTGATAAGTATAATGTCTCACTAAATGATTTTTAGTATTTTCTGTGTAACTATGATTTAATTCAAATTTAGATATAATTTGTATGTATAAAATTTAAAAACTCTTGAAAAATATCATAATTTTTGAAAGACGTTTTTTATCCCAACATAACCTTCATCGGTGGAGTTCTGAGAGAGACAAACTCGACCGACCATATTTTTTTGGAAAAATAAAAAAGACTGAAAAATGTTTATAATTAATTATTCCAAGCACTTTAATGAGTATATAGGACTCTATTATGACCCAAGAACCTCTCATTTCCATCCCACACTTCAGAGTTTCGTAATTCTTGAGAGAGGAGGGGATTTTAGGGTTTGGAGAATCTGAAGTGGAAATTTCAGATTTCTGGGTTTTCTCTTTCCAAGGTTGGTAAATTATGTATAGATTATAAATCTTTACTAGGTTTATTTGCTTCTATTCTCTCCTATATATAGAACTCGTCACTCCCTTGATTTGGATCAAAAGAATCCAAATTGATCTCTTCTTTCATTCTTTCTTCTTCAATTCCTCTTCTTCTAGGTTCTTGAGTGAAGAGGAGCAGGAAGATCCTATTTTCTTGAAGCAAGGACTTGATTCAAGAATTATCAGTAGTAGTTGGGCTATGAATTTCAGGTGTTTCACACCTAAGGGGAGTGTTTTTCTCCCTCCTAAGCTTTGTATCCATGTTGAAAGCCTAAGTCAATGCGGCTAAAACAATCAGAAACCATGTTTATATATGTATGTGATTGGATTTGATTTGGGAAAGATATTGGGGAATCCAATTTTACTGATTTTGATTATTTCTCATTGATTGAAACTTGATTAGTTCCTGTTATATTGACTGAGGATAGATGGGTAGATGAATATGGTATTTCATGTGAAATTTTCCTAAAAATCATCCCAATGGCCGATATGCTTGGAATTGAATTGACATGTATAAAGTCATATCTGAATTGTGCTAGATTGTATTATACAAGTGTATTGTTGAATGTTAATGGAGTTGAATGACAACATATCCTGATTAGGATTTGTGCTGAGGAAGTGAATCAAATAAGTCAATTAATCAATGTATACTTATGATTGATGAATGAATTGTGTGAAAATGGAAACTAGGGTTTCCATGTTTGTGAATAACCCTAATGAACTCTTGGGTCATGATTGGATTACTGAATGATATGATTCTTATGATATGTTGAACTAAGGAATGACTTCTTGAAAACCCTAAAAGTTTATTATTAAGAATATTATGAGTGATAAAGCTAGAACTTGTATATGATGTTGTAAATGTGATCAAATGTTGAAGTTGAAGGTATTAATACTTCAATTGAATATGATGAGTCTTATTAATATCATCTAAGTCTAATGCATTTATTTTAATATAATAAAGGATGATCATTTTTTATTATGGGAATGACATTACTAGTCAACATCAAGGTACACTTATCTGAATATAAGAGACAATATGAACAAGATGTACTTAATGGTGATTGCAAGATAAATATGAAACTAATGA
This sequence comes from Alisma plantago-aquatica, assembly GCA_963693085.1. Lineage (NCBI taxonomy): Eukaryota > Viridiplantae > Streptophyta > Magnoliopsida > Alismatales > Alismataceae > Alisma > Alisma plantago-aquatica. The sequence continues at coordinate 231,014,848 of OY856413.1, read as the reverse complement.
AGATAGTATGATGAAGTATTTTATCTTTAAATTAATTACATATGGATTAACCCAAATTAAATAAAATATACTAAGAATTGTACTTTGATAAATGTTATGTAGAAGAGAAGCATTGTATGTAAAGTGAATCAAGAAAGATTGGTCCAGATAATGTAATGAACATGAAATGAAAGAAGTTGAGACTACTGAGTACAAAATGATGGAAAAAGATAGGAATTAATAGATGATTCTAAGAATGTAACTCTTACCCTAAAATGATGAGTTTGATGATGCTAGTGAATGATAATATCAAATGGGGAATTAAGAGATGCACATAACTGTAATTGAATTCAACTAAAAGATGAAAGTGAAGTATTTGAATTGATTTATAAGAATGTGTTCTTGAATTGTGAATTGTACTCTGAGAATAGACTAATAGTACAAACTTCAATTGATAGTGAACATGTGATGACTAGTAACCCCATATGAAGAATGTGAAATAAAAGAAGAGGAGAACTAAGTCTGGTATGCATGTATATGCATGAAATTTATTGGCATCTATTCAGATTGGATGGAACAGGCATATGTTATATGATAAATCCATTCTTAGTATAAGGAATGATACATGATATCTATATGCTTTTACTGTTGTTACTTTTAATGACTCTTCTAATATTTGTTCAGAACTGTGATATACAATGAGCTGATAAGATTTATGTTGAAATAGAATTTAATATGCACTCCTTACATTGAGAAACCCTGATAAGGGTAAATGTTGCATAATGAGATTTTGTCTAGGGCTGAAGGCCCAGTGATGATGATAAAACCCTGATGGGGTAAATGATGGACAATAATATTATGTCTTGGGTTGAAGGCCCACTATTGATGATTGCTATGAGTTGATGTAGAAGATAGAAATAATCATATTTGTTGCAATCTATAGACTTATTGTGGTTCTTGCTTTGATCATTGCCCTTATTGATAAACTTAATCTCTTTCATGTTATTATAGTTACGCGAGAATACACAGATATGATATATGATGTTTTGAATTCTTTTAAGATGACCGAAAGAGATTAATAACAAGTGAAATGATTGAACATCTAGTTAGGTTCCCTGAACACCGTGAGTTTCCCCCGTGGACCACACTGGGGAAACAAAACGGATCTCCTTGTAGTAATCGATGAATTATGAGAAGGATTTCCGGAGTGTGGATCGAGACCTTAAAGGTTAGACCACCAGGATTTAGTAGTGAGTCATCTGGAGTGGCTCTGGCCCTAAATCCTTGCTGTGAAAGTCTATGTCCAGATGGAATAGACTCTATTGAAATGAAATATGTGAAATGTGAAATGAAAAATATGTGAAATATTGTGATATGTGATATACTGTTTTGCTGGTTCCTATCTCGTGTACCCGAGATGAGGACGTGAGACTCTTTAGGCAACCCTGAGGTGGCCAGGGTCTGTTGTTGATATCTTAGGGTGGCCGGCTAAACCCTAAGATAGTGACGGTGAGTCGTTGACATGAGAATCAGGTGTGGTGACTTCTACTTGGTGAGGTACAAGCCAAGTAGTTTCAGGGCAAATTAATAAAAGATGATAAGCCGTGTAGAATATGATTTGAATGATTATTACATTCCTTATAATACCACTTGATGATTTGTCATTGTTGATTATACTTCTTGTTGTGGAAAGTAATCATGTTACTACAGACATTTTCTATTTCACATTATGATATGTCATGTTGACAAGTTATAAATGATGAGATTCATATCCATTCTGATTATGAGTTGGATTGCTTACTATTTGATAGTATTGTTTGGTAGATATGTATTATGTGTACTTTAGCTTCAAGACTGTAGGATGTGTTCCTGGTCCGGCTGGTGGAGTGTCACAAAGATAATGTTATTGTTATGTATTGGTTCAAAAATGCTTAGAACTTGACTTATTACTCATGTAGTAAGATTCTTAATATGTACTAGAAGTATCTGTTGATTTGTTCATGTCCAGCGGTGGAGTGTCAAAAGGGTAATGTTATTGTTATGTATTGATTCAAAAATGCTTAGAACTTATCTTATTTCATATGCAGTAGGGCTCTTAATCTGAACTGAGAAGTATCTACTGATTTGTTCATAGACATGTTCTAAAAGATGTTTCAAGGTTATAATTGGTTCAAGTGATTGCCTTATCTGTTGGATTAGATTACCATTGCAAGATAGATTTGAATATAGAACTTTTTGCTATACTTTTCAATATATGCATGTTTCTTTTAAGTTTTATACTTAATATGATGCTGATGCATGTACCTAGCTAGAGTGGGAGGTATCCACTCACTGGGGCTCTATATGAGTCTCATGAGGTTGTTTCAAAAGTTTTTAGGTATAATGCTATCCAGCGGAGAGGTCACAATATGGAAGATATAAATAGCATAATCTAGATAGATTAGAATGTCCCTGTACTTTCTCTTTCTCGGGATGGGTTGTAGATTAAGTTTGTTCATCAATGTACATGTATCTGATGTAAACTGAACCGCATATGAGAACAAGATTTGATTTTGGATTTAATGGAGTTGAATATGATTTGTGATATCTGAATGTGATGTCCTTGATGTGACATTGATTTATGGGTTTGTGAAGAAAGAAAAAGGAAAAATTTATCTGTGTTTTTCATATATTATTTAATCGCCTTAGTCGAGAATTCATTGTTTTATTTCATAATCTGGGTTTAGGTTTTGGGATTACCTCTAATGGTTGGTAATTTTGTTGATCAAAAGAGTGGGTCCTGACAGGGGAACTGGCGCTGATACCATTTTGTAACGCCTGGGCCCACTGCCCATGGCTCTAGTAGAGTTTCAAGAATGACGACTGGCCCCACAAACCACCACTAGCCTTAACTTCGCACTTTGTCCATACTGACGTGTAAGCCAGGATCAACTTCCCGACTGGTCACCCATCCTAGTACTACTCCAAGCTGAGCACGCTTAACTATGAAGTTCTTTAGTGATGGGCTCCCGGAAAAGGAGGTGCACCTTGGTGATATAGGTAGTCCAATCATTCCTTTTAAGATTGTCTTATCCAAGGACTCAAATCCTGAGACGTTACAAGTACAATGCATATGATCAGGGCATAATAAGATGAATGAGAGGTTAAACAAGTGTGTGCAGTTATTTCATTACTCTTTGTAAGTTTCTCAATTATTAGTTCTCTTTATGATCAATCAAGCATCTCATATATCGATTTTCTCTTGTTGATATCTAGAGTATCCTGTCATATTTATGATTGTCAATGATCAATCTCTTTAAAGCAAACTGCTATTATAATTGATATCAGTTGCTCAAAAGTATATCCATAATTATATCTGTGCTTTAGATTGTTTCTTTGAAGTACTCATTCACTGAGCGAGTAGGCTCACCCCTCTACTCACAATTTTTTAGGGAAACCGTGGGGATTGAAGATATCATTGCATCAGAGTAGATCTACCATAAGAGTTAAGTCTGAGTATAGTTAAGTTCAGTCGGTCCTTGTCACTCTAGGTCCTTGTAAACAAATAAGAGAGAGTTGTAAATGATGATGTATAACATTATTCCTCTTTTAGCAATGTATGTGAATCAACAAGACATATGTGCTTAAAAGTATGAGAAACATAATGAATGTTCATACATGCATTTTTACTGTTGAAATTAGATTAGAGAAATCAATGTTTAGATTCCCTTGTAAAGTTAGTTTATGTGGTTCAATGTGAGAAAACAAAGAGTTTGAAAAAGAAGAAAAAGTTAAGGGTGATCTTTGTATTACATTAAACCCTCAATTTATGCCCTAATCTCATGATTAATTGTAATTGTGAGATTGGGGTGTAAAAGGGGAGGAATATATATGGCTAGGATGAGAGAGAAAGGTGAGTTGAGGGTTAAAGGCATGATTACCATGTCTCAAAAGTTTGAACACTCTCATCCATGCAAAAGTAGAAATACCATCAATTTTTGATTGTAGGAGGATCATCGGTGGTCACTCCTAGGAGACACATCAAGTTCTAGCATATAAAGATCCATCAAATCATGCCCTTACATAGACATATGTGTAACCATTAAACCACCATCCATTTTTTTCACTTCATGAAAAACCATCTTTTGTTGTTCATCAAGAGAAGACCATCAGATCCCAAGCTACTAGGGAAACCATCACATCATTCACCATTGGATCCCAAACTTCCAGGGGAAAATCATCGATTCAAGTACTTTAGGTTAGGGAACCTTATTTCCTCAACCCTAAGAAGAAAACAACATACATCTGATGGCGCAACTAGATGCTTCAAAGGTGCAAATATATCCAAAAGTTTATGATTGTTTATGAGGCACATCATACATGTGAGAATTATAGATAAAAACCTAAATATGGGAAAATTGCATACAAGTCCATAATATCACATAAATTGTTAAACTTAATCAAAGGATATCCAAACTGGGACAAACTTGAAACTTAGATTTGACACATGATATCAAATCATAACGTAGGGTTTGATTAAGTTTTTAGGCACCCATATAAGATAATATAGCATGTTAAACCAAAAAGCCAAGTCAAGGGTCTTACATCCACTTCAGGAACACTTGTTCTTATCCTCCTACACCATGGGAAAACAAGGGTACGTAGTGTAATCACAACAAATCCCAAAGTTTTGTCCCTAATGTTGAAGTATATAAAGAAGGGAATTTTTTAAATGAATATAGCATTAATTTTTATTACTTATATGCTTAAACACAATAATTGAAATATGAATAGTTATCTTAAACCTTGGGTATATGATCTAGGTGTTGTTAACCTTCATGATCACTTTGTAGTTGTTTGATTCCATTTTGAGTCTATTCACACTTTTATGTTCCAAAGTATTTCTATGTTACTCAATTTGAAATAGAAAGACTCGGGATACATCCTTATTTCCTCTACCCCTAGTGGAAGTATCTACACATCTTATAATGTGGCTGAAAATGTTCCTACTAATCATAAACACCATAAACTTGAATCTATTTTCAACTTGCATGATATCTAGGATTTTGACCTCATTCTTGGGATGGATTGGTTATATCAAAACCATGATGTCATTGTCTATCGTACTTAGAAGATATGCATCACTAAACATGATTCTCCTACCATTCCAAGAAGAAATGATAGGAACCAAAACATTGTGATTTGATGCTAAATCTCATTCCATGATGCCTAATGGTTGTAGAGCATACCTTGCGATTGGTACCTTTTTAAATCATGGTATGTCTACTCTAGAAAGTTTAGATGTGGTGTGTGAGTATCTAGATGATTTTGGAGAGGATCTTCCAAGGTTGCCTCTAAAAGATGACATTGAGTTCTCAATAGATCTTACACTAAGAAAAGAAATCATCTCCCAATCTTATATGGGATGGCATTTATAGAACTATGGGATCTCAAGAAACAATTTCAAGAAAGAACTGCTTAAAAACACTTAATAATCCCTAGTACTTATCCTTGGGGCTCACATCCCTATTTGTTAAAAAAAAGATTGGTGTATGAGGATGTGTGCCAACTATCACATGATTAATAAAGCCATTGTCAAAAACAAGTATCATCTTCCAAGAATTGATGACCTCTTTCATTAGCTCGGTGATGCACATGTATTCTCAAACATCAAATTTATTTTGGTTAGCATCATATCATGATTTGGGCTGAAGATGTATCTAAGACAACCTTTGGAATGTGTTGTGGTAATTAGTAGTTATTACATATGCCGACCACCTCTCCCAAATTGATGATCCCTTTGATGATACAAATCGAATCAAGGAAACAGTGCCACATGAACAACTCTTCCTACTCTCATCCACTCAAAAGCCATGGTATAAACACATAGCTAATTTCTTAGCTAGTGGAAGGATACCTAGCACATGGACAAGGGAGGAAAGCAAAATGTTATTTGTTATGGTCAAGAACTATGCTTGGGATGGCCCTCACCTCTTCAAATATTGTCCCAATCTTATCATTAGGAGATGTGTTCTGGAGATAGAACAATAAGAGATCCTATCCATGTGTCACTGCAAAATATGTGGAGGTCATTTTGTAGGAAAATGCATGGCTGCAAAGGTTCTTCAATGTGGGTTTTATTGGCCATCCTTGTTCAAAGATTCCCATGAATTTTGCAAGAGTTGCTTGAAGTGCCAAAAAGTGGGCACTATCTCCAAGAGGGACATGATGCCTCTATCACCCATCCTTGTGGTGGAGGTGTTTGATGTTTGGGGAATTAACTATATGAGTCCTTTTCCTACCTCTTTTGGGTATGTCTACATTTTGGTTGTCATGGACTACATGTCAAAGTGCATTGAGGTTGTTGCAACCCAGACGAATGATCACAAGGTGGTGTGTGACTTTGTGAAATCTAACATTTTTAGCCGTTTTGGTATCCCAAGAGCTATGATTAGTGATAGCGGAAGTCATTTCATTCACTTCACTTTTGAAGGATTACTCAAGAAGCACGGGGTGAACCATCGTGTAGCCACTCCTTACCACCCTCAAACTAGTGGTCAAGTTGAGTTGACCAATCGGGAGATAAAGCTCATTCTAGAGAAAACGGTGAGACCGGACCGCAAGGATTGGTCACTTCATCTCAATGAAGCTTTATGGGCATATAGGACTGCATACAAAGCCCCAATTAGCACTACACCATTCAAGCTTGTCTATGGAAAAAGCTGCCATTTGTCGGTTGAAATGCAACACAAGGCACTATGGGCTTTGAAAACTATGGATTTTGATGGAGAGAATGTAGGAATGAAAATGAAGTTTCAACTGAATGAGTTGAAGGAAATGTGCCTCGAAGCGTATGACATGGCCAAGATCTACAAGGAGAGGACTAAGTTTCTTCATGATAAGATGATCAAAAAGGAGTTTGAGATCGGCAAGTGGGTATGGTTGTACAATTCAACAATGAAGTTCTTTCCCAAAAAACTTCGGTCTAGATGGGAAGGACCTTATCTCATCAAGAAAGTGTATCCATCTAAGGCTTTTGTGATTTGTGAAAAAGAAGGAGAAAAAGAGTTTGTCGTGAATGGCCAAAGACTAAAGCTAGTTGTGGAAGTGGGCCCGGACAAGGCTAACCAAAGTTTTGACATTGTGATGCTTGTAGAAGAACAACAATCTGATGAAGAGATGTGTTTGAACGTAGATGTGAAAGAGATTTACTACAAGGATGCTTTGAGAATCCCAAGGAAATGAAAGAAGTCAAGAATCAATAAGCCCGACTGAAGGCATAAAATTTAGCATTTTGGGAGGTAACCCACGTGGTTTGAGATTCTCGAACCTTATTTGTTTGATACTATTGTTTTATTTTCCACAAAATACACACACACACTAGTGTTTAATAGTTTTCTTTGAGTTTTGATGACATGGCAGGTGTCGGTACTAGAAAGAGAGGGATCAAAGTTGATTCATGGCCATTAAGTCAAATTTGTGGCAGAATACCAAAGAAAAATGAAGTTCTTGATTTTGGGTTGAGAGAGTTGAAGGAAGAACCCCACCATGGTCGTGGGACTCGTCCATGACCATGACATAAGTGGCCAAACACGTTCATGGCCATCCGCCATGGCTGTGGGTTTTATTTCATCAAAGTCGCAAAGATGTCAGGGTTTTTGGGTGAATGGCCACGGTCGTGGCCACCAGCAACGACCGCGTGGAAGATGGATGGCCACGACCATGGCACCTGACCACAATCGTGGCAAGGTCATATGGGAACGCTCTTCATCGACAACAAGACCATGGCACCCCACCATGACTGTGATACCAACCCTTGGCCATGACCATGGCCACCCGCCACAACTGTGGCCTGACCCGGTTCAGGAAAAAAATACAGCACTTCAACATATCAAACCTGACACCTTCTCCATTTCATCCCCTTCTCCCTCGAGCGCATGGCTATGGCGGCATATAGAAACTCTATGGCCCTCCATTCTTCACCTCCGACACCTCCAACCACCCTAATCAACTGCCAATCATTGCCAAATCACCCCCAAGCCGTCCCCCTACCATTTCTACCACCACTCCTTCCTCGATCAGTCCTCCACCTCCACCTTCCTCTCCAATCTGCCCAACAACCTCCCTTCCCTAAACCTCCACTTAAACCTTCCATTCCCACACCCAACTATGAAAAAAATTGGGAAGGCTATCACAAAGGGGGCCAACATCATCACCGGAGGAAAGTAGCATTCCAAAAATGCCTCCTCCAATGTTTCTATGCCCTCACATACCCCATCCCCAACCAACTCTGCATCCCAATCCCTCCATCGCTCACAATCAGTGAGTGCATCCCACTCCCATTCATCTGATAACCACCACATCACTGACACCACATATGAGGGAGATGATGAAGAAGAAGAAGTGTCTGAGGAAAATCTAGATGATTTGATTGATGAAGTTGAGCCGGTAATTGCAAAGAAAGGGAAGAAATCAAAAGCAGCACTGTCCTCATCAAAGCACCCACCAATACCTACTCCAGCATGCCACTCGAAATCTCACACGGTAGCAGAGCACAGTAAGAAGTCATAATCTATGCGGCAATTGCATCTGAATGAAGAACAGTTTGCGTAGTGGTACAACCTCAATATGAGTTCAGGGTCCCAGTCATACAGATTGGATGAGGAGGAGGAAGATAGCTAGGACAAGGAGATGTAGCTGTCAGTCAAGGGAGAGAACATTCTGGCCCAATTGGAAGAGGATAGATTGAAGACCTTGGGCAAGACTCCCATTGGAGTGTCCTATGGTAGAGGACACAGGCAAAGAAAGATTTCTCTCACATACCTTGAATGCATGACGAGGAGAGTCATCCCCACTAGATATGGTTGTGAGAAAATCATTGATGATCTCGGAATCAAAGCAGCGGTGGAAGGAAGTTAGAAGGAAATAGGGTTGTGGAACATTCTTTTCACACCCCAAATAACTTACCCCACTTTGACTCAGGAATTCTTTGCCACCCTTGAGAACACAAAGGTGAGAGGGAATGACTCTATCAAGTTTTCCATGATAGGCAACATGTACACTCTCACGTCAACCAAATTGAATTGTATTTTTGCTGCCAATATAGAAGAGGCTGAAAAGATGGAAGATGGCCTGCTTGAAAATGAGTTTGATTTCAATTATGTACATTTCTATAAGCTCTTGACAGGAAGCAAGGACTACTATGCAGGGAGGTCCAAAACTACCGCCATAAGAAACCCCCTTTACAATTATGTGCAAAAGGTCTTAGCCAATACCATTGTGGGGCAATATGACAATCAAGGATTGATTTCATAGAAAGACATGTTTGTCATGATAGCAACGTATCATAAGCACTATATAGACATTGGAGTGATGTTAAATGATCATATGAGGTCCATACCCTCCAAGAGTGAAACACCTTTTATTAGGGGGGGGTTGTAACTTCAATCGCACTTGCTTTGGGATATGATATTTCTGGAGTGGAGCACATGATTGATACCAATTTTGTTGACCTGAACTATCTTATCCGCTCCCACACTATTAAATTCAAGGACAAAAGGATGATTTATTATACAACTAGTGTGCCCAATTTTGATCTTGAGTTGCCATACCACGATGTGCCACTTCTTTCTGTGTTGGGGATCCTCTATAAACTGGAGGACAAATTGTTGAAGTGGCAACAAGACAACCCAAGAGAAACATACACTAGGGGAGACACTACCGCACAAGAAGAGATAGTTGAATCAAATGTGCAAGGGTAGGAACAAGAAAGTGGAGGACACAGGCAGCCCCAAAAGACAAGAAGGAGGGATGAAGGAACATCCCAGCTACAACAGACCTCAACAAATGCCTACGACATGTCTACCATCCAGGCGCAACTTGAGAGCATTCAGAAGAAATAGAGTGACATGCAACTGGTCCAACAATACATGTGGGAAGACCAACAACAAATGCACCACCAGGTCAACCACTTGTATTACTACAACCATGCCCAAGCAGCAAGAAACCTCAAATGGGGTGGAGATTTTTGGGGTCGCATAGTTGGATATCCAGAGACATACCCTACACCCCAGGACGACTACTGGGGATATTACTACCAGCACCCTCCTACAAGCTCAGCCCCTCCTCAAGATCCTCCTCACTCATCTGACCAGCAACCATGCCACTTTCCCTATCTACCCTAAGCTATGGTTTCATGCTGAGGATGGCATGATTCTAAAGTTTGGGGTGGGTAGGGCAGTATGCACCACCCTATCGCTCTTTTTGTGAATTTTATCCACCTTTTCCATCTAGTTTAGTTTTCCTATTCTTGCTCTTTTTATTGCATTCTTGTATAGAATGTAGTTAATTTCATGTAATTTTTGCCTAATTTTCAAAAAATTTGCTCCTTTTTTCATGCATTGCATTTCATGTAGATTTTTTGGTAATTTTTACATATTTTATCTAGGATTTGCCTATTTTACTACTTTAAGTTCAATAATGTAGGTTTAAGATGTGATTGAACGCAAATTGGCACCATTTTGGCCAATTTTGCCCAAGCTTGAATGTTCTTGCCCAAAAAGCATGTTTTTACTTGATCTCCACCGTTTGAAATGAAATTTTTAATCCTTTGAAAAATACATGTTGTTTCTTAGAGTTTATTGATATGTGGTCTTGTTTGTTGACTTTTTACATGTGCACCACTTCTCTCATGATTGTGAAAGTTTCAGTTGTTTTGTGAATTGAGCAAGCTACAAACGCTTAAAGCCTATGGAATCACTTAATAGAATTGTGAATGTCCTATTGTTCTATCATGTGGCATGATATCATTTGATGAAGTGTTGGACTAGCTTTCATGCAGGGAATCTTATGTTGAAGATCACACTAATGACCCCACTTTGATCCGACTACTCTTTAACCATCTTCATAGCTCTCCACCTCATGAAAAGATGCCCTAGTGCACATAATCTACCTTGGCCACCTCTAAAAGTTTGGGGTGGCCATATATTTATCTCCTTGCTTCACTCTATCCACCATATGTCCTATCTACACCAAGGGGAAAGAAAAGAAAAGAAAAGAAAAGAAAAAGAAAGAAAAAATAAAATAAAAGGATTCTCCTATTTAAGAGCATTCAAATAAAGAAAAGATGAGTGCTCTATGTAATAGCACTCTAAAAACATTTTTGCAACCCTTTCTTTTACTTTCATACCCATTGAGCTAGAAAACATCAAATCAAGCTCACTTTACCCTTTTCCACAACTACATGGGTCATTAGTGTGGTTTGAGGCATAAGATTGAATGCATGAAAGTGAAATAATACTTCTAGTCATCTTTGATTAACACCAACATGAAACGGTTTACCTGGAATGATATGAAGGACATATGGACAACTTGTGTATTCTATGCTTTATATTTGAAGTTTGTATGCTCAATGCTCATTTCATGATTGGTATGTTAAAGAGGAGAGGAGAGAGGAGGAACACATGCACTTAGTCACTTCCAAGACCATGTAGTCAATAATTTTCTGTTGCTATTAATTTTTCATGTTGATTGAAGAAAAACTAAAAAGAGAGATTGAGTTGGAGCATACTTGAGGACAAGTATGGTTTAAGTTTGGGGTGGTGATGTAGCCCTATTTTGGGGCTCCATCTTGTGTCATTTTGTACTTTAATCACATCTAAACAAGTTATATTGCAAGTTAATTCCTCCAATATGTGTTTCACTATCAAATGCATTAATGGGCATTCTTTACACTGTTTTTAGGTACTTGGACCATGCTTTGGATGGGTGGGAAAGAAGGAAGGAGTTCTATGGTTCCTCCATTCATGGAGGGGTCCAAAGAAGGCCCCAAAGCTCCCTCAACCTACCCCCAATGGCCAAGAATCATCATCAAGCAAATAAATTCATGGACGATGAAAGATGAAGTTCAATTGCCTGCTACAAACCCCAAAATGGCCGTGGGTATACCCCCACGGTCATGTCTTTTATGGTGAAGAATCAACCGAATCAACAGGGACCTACACCCTACTCACCACAGTCGTGGCCATCAGCACGATCGTGGCCCATTGAAGGTACCACGACCGTGGCCATCAACACCATCGTGGCCAACAGAGGAGAAGACGGTCGTGGCTCCCCACAACGGCCATGGGAATTTCACGCGAGGACCCCAGTATAAATAGGTACTTGCACTTGAATGCCACGATTGTGGCCATATGCCATGGTCGTGGCCTTTGAATATCGACTCGGCTGTGCTGCTCCCCCACAATCAAGGTCTCCTCCTCCCAAACGGTCATGTTACTCAACACGGCTGTGGTGCTACTCACCCAACAAGACTGTGGCACTCTGCCACGGCCATGTCCACCTCCTACTTAGCATCTTGACCACCCTTTCCACACCATGCCCATGTCCACTCCCCACGAGAGTCCCATACCACCCCCACCATGGTTGTGGCCCATCAACACAGACGTGGTGACCAACCAACCCTACCTATGTTTTACACTATTTTTCCTATTCTACCCCCACTTACCATAGTGCTTCCCCACCACCTATATACATAGGTTGCAACTGGGGCATGAAGGTTAGCTCCTCCTAGCCACCATTACTCCTCTCCACCCACTCCTTGAGCATTTAGTGCATTCCCCTTGCATTTATGCTCACCACCCACCATTTCCATCTCCATTTCACCTTGGAAACCTAGTTTTCTAGGTTTTCCTCCATAATCCCCCATATCTTCATGCCCATCTGCACCTTTGGAGGAGAGAGGATGTTACCAAGTAGCTAGGAGGTGAAGAAGGAGGCTTCTACCATGAACTACAAGGAGTTTCTTCCCCTTCTTCCCCATTCTTTTTCCATTTCATTGATTATGTGTAGCTAAGCCCTTAGTGGTGGGATGTTTGGGGATAAAATGTGACTTTGATAACACGTTGGGGGAATTTTGGCTTGTAATGAACTTATTTTTGTCTATGATGATTGCTCCATGCTTTTATCTCTTATCCCATTTCCATGATTGTGATTTATGATTTTTGCTATGAATTGCTTATTTGATAGTGCTTGATGATACCATGTTTCTAGGAGTATTGGGATGCATGTGGCAATCTTAGGTATGACTCCTAGGTCCCAATAGAGGATCCCTAGCTAGTCCCCTTTGTTCATACATGTCTACCCCCTCTCCTACTACTTGGTATGAGACCTAAGTTACTAGTATAAGTGGAATTGATGTGATTGCCTAGGTTTTTCTAAAAGCTAGAATGGCTAGTGGCATGAGGTCAAATACCCTCATCTCTACTCCCATCTCTACCCTTGGCCCTCAATTCCTCAATACCACTTATCCTAGAAACCTAGATTTGGCTAATCCTATTAGAATTACACCTAACCCTAGTCTTCCACTAGTAGTATAGGGTACATTCTAATAGCATTTGCCTTATTGTTTGGCTTGGTAATATAGATGAAAGATGAGAACCATGCTTGTCCAATAACCTCCCCCAACTAATATTAAAGTTACATCCCCAAATGTCCCACCTACCTTAATCATCTTGTTTAAAACTCAACTTGCTCTATTTGCTTGCTTATGTTAGTATATTCTAGTTGTTCTTGCTTAACCTAGTCAATTGTTTAGTTTTGATAGTTAGGGTTAATTTAGATCTTTTCTTGCTTTAGTGGTTTACTTAGTTTCTAAATTGCTTCTTGCTCCTCTAGTGTACTGTAACTTACCTTTTCTCTTGCTTAGTTAGTTGGTTAACCTATATTGTTAAACTTTCTTGTTTAAGATAACTTAATTTCAATTCTACCTTTCTCACTCATTCACTTAGATTAATCACAAAACAAACCCCTTTTAAACCCTTCATCCCTAGACTCCGCATTAGGAACGTAGCCAATGCTAACATAGCTCTAGTACCCCCTCTATCCCTGAGGATCAACCCCTACACTTGCCCTTAACCTATGCTACAATAGTACCCGGTGTGCTTGCAGGTGACCTATTTGGTACTGTGATCGACTTGGTTAGGGCTAATATAAATTTCAAAAGATGCACATGTGCATTTGAGTCCCGTGGAGTGCATCTAGTCACCCCTTGTTGGCTAGTATGTACGCCTATGGCTCGACGCACCAGCTCCTATGAAGATTATTAATAATTGTACCAAGGAGCTTGTAACCAAGAAGATACACATGGTGAAAGTTCTCTAGAAACACTAGAATGATATGATGCCAAAATTTAAGCTCATGTCCAATATTGAATCATGTTTTTGTAACTTCAAGGATCCTTAGTTTTGATGGAAAAGTTCCTTTGAAGGAGGGAAGGATGTGATTAAGTTTTGTTTCTCTCACTTCCATTTATGTACTATCTTACTCTAATATTTCTCTAATTTAGTCAATGTGTACCTCTCTTTTTTCTTTGAGTAGTCTCTAAACTCATATTGCTCAAGTATCATCCTATGTTTGATAATCTGACTTTTTTATTTCATTTAATCTAAGTTGACTGCATATATGTACCCTTAATGACTTTTTGTTTTCGTCCTCACTAAACATTCTCCTAAGGTACAAAATCATTTCTAAGTGTACATGTCAATTTATCTAAGAAAAATGGTGAATGTTCCATTAGAGTTATGGTTTAAAATTTATTATTCATGTAATTTCACCCTCTTGTAAACCTGTTACACTCATTTTTCCTTCTTTTCCTGCACTCCCAACCCTTTCACACCCCTTCTGATTCATGATCTGCACTCAAGTCTAAGTCCACTCCCATCCATTTGACTATAGGGCCAGAGATCCGAGCTTGATTGGATGGTTGGGGATTCATCCATAAACTCACATGGAGGTCAAAAACATTGTTGCACGGACATGTCACATGGCCTTGATGTCATTATCACTCAATCAACCTCCTTGTGCCTAGTTTCTTTCTTAGACCTCTCTCCAAGCCTTTCTATGTAACCCCATACCCCTAAGATTGACGTATGAGTGATGGAATGGTGCTTTAGGCCTCCCCATTGCTGCAACCTCCACCTAAAAAACTAATATCCACTCTCTTGTCTCATTTTACCCCATAAATTGAATGCCTAACCTTCAGGGGTCCCTTTTTTCCCCATATTTGTAAAGCTTAAGAAACCTTGTTTTCCCACTTACTCTAATTGATGGACAATTTATAGCTCGGGCTCAAACCATAGCTCATGAAGAAGACAACATGAGAGGTTTAGGTCACCCTATGGTCAATCCATGGCCAAATCGACTAGATCTCTCTACCACTCTCACTCTTTCTCTCTCCTTTATGCTCAATGTACATGGCCTCAAGCTTCATCCACAATCATACATTGATTGGACCACTGGCCAACCGCTTCATGCCATGCATCCTTACATGCCTCTCCTCTCGGACTCATGCTAGGAGGAGTGGTTGTTGTGAATCTTCCATGTGTCCCGTCCACCCTCTCTTCCTCTCATCTTGGCCCCTATCATGCCCATGGGAGAGGAATTTTAAGCCATAGATTCTCAATCCAAAGGCATCATTTTTTCTCCCATTCTCATTATTTCTATTTGTCTAGTTCAAAATCTAAAAAATCACATTGTTATTCAAAAAAAATCTACAAATAGACCCTTGGTCCAAATATATCAATGTTACACATGGTTTTGATTAGACAATAATGGTCTATCATTTCATAATTGTTGCAATCTACATCACTACAAAATTATACTAACACTAAGAAATGCATGCATATAAATCCTTTAAGATATTAAATATCTTAACATACTCAAACTTGATTAATATTTTAAGACACATGACCTATGTTTTGGGTTAACCCTATTTTCTTTGGCTTGATGATGTGCTTAGAGCCTTGCTCTAATCCTCTGAGATGATATTATAGTTGGCGGAGAGCTTAAGTCTCTAATTTGATCTTATTTGGATGTTGTTTGTTCTTTGTGTGCTTGTTCTGGTGCAATTTGCAGCTTACCCATTTTTAGAGGTATTCTTGTAGTTTGACACCTCAAGAGTGTTTCTTATCTCTGTTGACTTCATGAGGGAGAGTGTGGTGATTTGGGGTGCCTTGTTTGACCCTTGGTTGAGTGGTGTCAACCTTAGTGGTGATTACAGTTTAGGGTTGATGTGCCTCAACCATGTGAACCTTGTTGGTTTGTCTCGACCTAGGTCACAACCTAGGTCTTGTTGTGAGGGTGACACAGTGAAGACACCTCACCTCGGTGTGGTATTCATGACTAATCTGGTCTTGGGTTGAGGCAATAGCTTGGTGTGGAGTGTCTCGACCTAGGTTGTGTGTGGTGATCTTTGTGTCGCGGCCACAGGTGGTTCCCATGGTGGGTTGCGACCGTAACATTGGTGTTGGGTGGTCTAGGTGGTTAAGATCCAACTTAGAGTGCATCACCATATCGTGAATGTGGGATTTAAGTGGTTGCATGTTAATTTCTTGAGTGGACAAGTGTTCCTTTGGAGCCTATCTTGTTGACACCTCATCTCTTACCCTACATCTCTCCTCCTTTGCTATATAAGCCCTCTTTTCTCCATGCGAGTGATCTTTTTTGGCCATCTTCTTCCTCCCTTCCCTTGTGCTCGTCCATGGAGCTTGGTGGAGAAATAAGAAGATGTTATTAGTGCTTTTGAGGTGGTTCAACCATGCATGTAGAGTTCGTGGTGATCCTTGGTCATCTTCAACCTTGGTTAGTGTTTATCTTTCCTATTATGTGTTTTCCTTGGAACTTCTACCCCATCTTCTTCCTCACTTTTCTCATACCTAAAGCATGGTTCCTTCATGGTGCTTGTTTTGTTATAGAAACTCCCCTTCATAAGGGTCATATACAATGTTTTGACAAGGTAGCCCCAAGTGTGAAGATGATTTCTTCTCTCTTTCTCCCTTTGTCTTTTAGCTCGGCCTAGAGCTTTTTGGCTCCCTTTTCTTGCGTGATATTTAACCATGGTGTCTTCTCTTTATTTAGGTGTTCTTTTGGCCATGAATGGAGCTTTTTTGGAGCTTGATCATCCTTGGTGATCGTGTGATTGCAGCTTGCCTTCTTTGGAGTGATCTTCCTTAAGGTTGGTTATATAACTCTTAACCTTCTCTATTAATGCACCTTTTGTACATGCATTTCGTTGTTTTATCTCCGTAAATTTTTCATAAACATGGTAGTATATGGTTATAGACCTTAGAACTTGGATGATCTTGAGATCATGATAGGTTTGGATGTAATTTGAAACCCTAATTTCTTTTGTACCTGATTTTGGTGTTTGAGGTGCATGGTGGTTTTACTTCCATTCTTGACCTTGTCTTGAGTTCCACGCATGATGATCGAGTTTTTTAGTGTTATATGAAGTTTTGATTCGGTTTTGGTGGTGATGATATTGGTTTCTCTACCTTTTTGAGTTTCCTTTTCATGGTAGTTTCATGAAGTTTGTTTTAGGGTTTGATGACCATTTGCATGAGGATTTTACTTCATGGTGAGGATGGGTTTTCCTTATTTTCTCTCCCATTTAGACATGGGTTATCTATGTTTTGACCTTGATTAACCTTGGGTTGGAGATGGTCCTTAGTCTTGGTGAAGGTTTGACCCTTAGTTGTCATTTTTCCTTACTTTTGTCTTGAGGTGCGACATCTTTGGGCATGTTGGTTTTGGTTCGAGATAGCTGAGCATGTGGAGGTCAAGACATCCACATCTTTGATGGTCACAACACCCACACCCTAGAGGGTCAAGAAACACCCTAGTTTGGTCAAAATGTTTTCTTCTTCCTTGGTTGGTCATGAAATGGTTTGGTCTTGAGGTTGAGAAATGTCCCTATCGCGGGTCGAGATGGCTTTTTATTCTTAGGGTCGTGACATGCTCCTCCTAGGAACATTTGGGTTTGTTGATGTTCGTGACCTAGGTGTTTGGTAGATCGAGACTTGTTCCTCCTTGGTGTGTCATGATTGCGACATCATGGGGTTGGCCGCGGTCGAGACCCCAAGGTGGTGGTGGTCGCGACCCATGGTGGTGGTGACCGTGACACATGGTTGAAGTATGGTTGGGTTACATGCTTGAATACCTACTCGATGCACATCTATAAGCAGGGAATGAACCACATGTAGTACTATGTGGATAGTTATTGCTTAACCTTGATGATGATCCCTAACTATAAAGTACTCCAAGAATGTGGGAGATGCCCCGCCTAGGGCTTATTCTATGCATAGATCTACAAAACCCTAATTGGCTAAGCTTGGAACCCTAAACCTAAAGTGGAGTTGTGTAATGTGATTTTTGAGCTCTCCTATTTAAAAGTCCCTAACCTTGTAGGTGATACATGTGCCATGGCTTGTATCTACTATGGTGGTGATTATAAGATATAGTGTGG
The DNA here is from genome assembly GCA_963693085.1 of Alisma plantago-aquatica. Taxonomy (NCBI): domain Eukaryota; kingdom Viridiplantae; phylum Streptophyta; class Magnoliopsida; order Alismatales; family Alismataceae; genus Alisma; species Alisma plantago-aquatica. The sequence continues at coordinate 230,996,589 of OY856413.1, read as the reverse complement.
TGCTTATGCACACTGATGAGGCATGATGTGATGAGACCTATGTAGGGTTTAATGTAATAGGTCCTATTACCTAGTGATGGCTTGATGAATATTGAGAAGTGATATCCTCAAGTGATGTGATTAAGGGATTGGTATCCCATTGTGATATGTGACTTTAATGATCACCTTGTGAATGGAAGAACAATGAGTATCATGTGGTGATTGTGTGACAAGTTGACAAATTGTACATTTATATCTTCTAAAGTTGCAACACACCCTCATTCATGTAGAGTTTGTTTTAGCTTTATACTTTGGAACTTGATTGATGCTAAAAGCCACCAAATTGTCTAACTAAACAAGTGAAACCTAATCATGCAGTTTGCCCTGTGTCATAGATCCATTATAGTGTCACCTTTATTTGTTGGACTGGTGAAATGAGTTTAACTTGGAGTGCATATTTTTGAATATGTGGTGTGCAAGTCGAGTATTTCCATGTATCCATAATTATAGTTTGTGTGAGATGGACAAGCGTGAGCCGATATCCTGGTGATATTGATGGCCATGCATGAGCCAATCCTTCTTTTAGGAATAACCATGCAATATCCATTCCTTCTTTTAGGAACAACCATGCATGATCCAATCCTTCTTTTAGGAACGGCCATGTGTGAGCATGTTCTTCTAATGTCATTACCTATACCATGGTGGGCTAGGTGTTTATAGGAGGACGGCCATGCGTGAGATGATCCTTTTATTGACTATATGTCACTCTTTTGTAGTTGACGGGTATGTCTTTGTGGTGTTCTCTTGTGCTGACCAAGAGGTGTTGGAAAGGTGGTTGATTCTAGCTCTTCCATTGACCTCATATGGAACTAATTAAGACTTACCAATGGTCATTTGGATTTGGGTGGTACGGATCAAATCCTCGGGGCATAATAAAGGACTCACTACAGTTGTGTAGTGTATATACTTATGGTGACATGCGTGTCACATTGGTTGAGCCTTTGCCTTATCTTTTTACCGATTTCTTTAATTATAAGATGGTAAGAGAAGTCAATTGTTATAAATATTCTTCATATTCCTTTTTAGAATATAACTTGATCTACTACTCTATGGGGGCTACCTAGTTTTGTTTAATATGCTTCATTTATTGAGTACATATCATTCTGTTGAATCTTCTCAACTTGCTAGAATGTTGTTTTACCAGCTTATCCTAAATGTTCTTTAATAGAATTAATGGAGATTTATATCTCTCGTTGGGATGGTTGGTCTCACCATGTGGGTTTTCGACATCTTTTAGGTGATCGTGCATGAAGAGGTAGAGGTCGTGCAGCTGAGGAAGAGCTGCAGCAACATCAATAGATGATAAGGTTGGATGTGCTTCTAGTCTTTTAGTGTTAGAGTCCTAGAATCGTCCCTATACACTCGGGTCCTTGGGGAGTTTCTGAGATGTTTGTTGTAATGTGGATGATACAAGGGTTTGGCCTGTGTGTCATGGTTGTATAATTAACACATATGTACATGTATATATATGTGGAACTAGTATCTTATGTAATAGGATGATGACAGGAATGTTGATATCCAGTGATGTAATCATGATGTGACATGTTATGTGCTACATGTGGTAGGCTTTGTGGACTCATATGTAATAAGTTTTTGAATTATGGTTCTTTAATGAAATTCATTTTAATTTCCTATGTTTTTGGGTAAATCACTTGCTTAGTTTTGTTTCCACTTTTGGTTTTGAGTGATCTCATTTGTGGCGGGTAGAGGCATCACAGTTTGGTTGGTATCAGAGCCTTTGGTTTGCTGATTCTATAGGGATCTAGGACTAGGGTGTGTGTCTATTCTAGTATCCTTCAGTCTATCTTATAGTGACTTCTTCTTATGCAGAAGAAGAAGAAGAAGAAGAAGAAGAGTAGAAAAGATGGTTGGAGAACACAAAGAACACGATGTAGAGAGTTGTGTTGCTGAACCCGGTGGTGGTGTGAGGGCTCAGGTAAGAGAAGATTAGGTGCTTGATCAGACCCAATATAACCCAGTTGTGGTAGAGAACCTTGCCTTCCAGTCTCTATTTGGGGAGTTTATGGTGACGATGACACACATGGCAGATAGAATGCCTGACCCTCAACTTAGGGAGTTGTCTCCAGTGTCAAATCTCTAGGATTTGAGAAAACCTTTGAGAAGTTGAGACGTGATTGGTGTTGTGGAGTATGTTGGCATGGGTTATCCAGCAGATGCTAGGATTTGGATGGAGGAGTTGGAAAAGGATTTCAAGATCCTTAATATACATGAGGCCGATAAGGTGATACATGTAGTGTATCTTCTGAAGGGGAGTGTTGGCCATTGGATGGCAATTGAAGAGGAGAAATGACCAGGTGTTGATATTAGTTGAGAGGAGTTTAGACAAGAGTTTATCAGCATGTACTTTCTTCGTACCTATCTAGATGAGAAGATCATTCAGTTTGAGCAGATTTTGTAGGAATCCATGTCGATAAGTGAGTATGAAGCAAAGTTTATGGAGATGTTGAGGTTTTGTCCTCACATGGAATCAATGGATGTGGAGAGGATTTGATCTTTTGAGAAGGGTCTACACAGTGAGCTAACAATAGTGGGAGCAGCGCTTGAGAACCGTGAGAAGTTTGCATCATTTGTGGATTCCATCAGGAGGATTTAATGGTTTGTGGTTGAGAAGCGGGAGAAGAGTGTCAAGAAGAGGCCAACATAGTACTAGGGACATTCGTCGGGTGAATTTAAGAAGCATAGGTGTTTTGCATTGCCATCACTATAGATGTCCAGTGCACAGACCCAGTGGTTGCCCAGTAAGAGTAGAGGGTGCAATCTTCCACCAAAAGGACCTTAGAGTGTAGCATCAGCTTTGGTGATGGGGCCGTCTAGGCCATGGTATGAGAACAAGATATGCTAAAAGTGCAGTCTAGGCCATGGTATGAGAACAAGATATGCTAAAAGTGCAGACAAATTGGGCATACGAAGTTGTTTTGCCCTATGAAAGATGATGAAGTGACTCTACAACTGAGGCAAAGCCAATAGAGATCACAACAAAAATAGTTCAGTGACAGTGGAAGGGGATGTGGACAAGTACCTCAGGTTGATTCTTAAGTATAGGCTAGTGGAGGAAGAGTACGACAATAGATGATGACTAGACTCTATGCTATGAGTCATCCTGAAGAGTGGTCAACTACGAGAAGTGACAGGTTAGATGGAGTTGTTTCATTTTGATTTGTCTTCTTCTTGCTTTATATATGTTTTGGTTGATGCATGTGTGACACACTCTTTTTTCATTAGAGAAGTGATTGATGCTTGTTCTTTTCTTATTATCCATAGATGGGATAGTCTTTGTTTAGAAACATCATTAGTTTGTCCTGCGAGTTGTGGGATGTGTGTCCTTCCTGTGTCCTTTCTTTCTCAGGATATAGCATTCAACTGGATCTCTTACCACTTTATATCCATGGATTTGATGTGATCCTTGGAATGGACACCTTGGATAAGTATTAGGTGGTCGTGGACTTTAGTTCCATAGTTGTGATGCCCATCATTGGTGGTGTGTTGTGGACTTTCCAAGGTGATAGGAAGATTCTTCCTACGTGTATGGTGTTGGCGATGGTAGCTAATAAGTTGATGAGACAAGGTTGTGATGCATTCTTAGCGCATGTGGTGGATACCAGGGTGAGGAGTTTGAGTGTCCAAGAGGTGCCAGTTATCAAAGAGTATGAGGATGTGTTCCTAGATGAGTTTGCAAGTGTTCCCCCTATCAAAGAGAATTATTTTGAGATCAATCTAGTCCCAGGAACGCAACCAATAGAACAAACATTGTATAGGATGGTTCCAGTAGATATGGTAGAGTTGAAAATATAGTTGGAAGAGTTGCTAGAGAAGGGCTTCATCAGACTGAGTACGTCTCTGTGGGGTGCTCATATGCTATTTGTGAAGAAGAAAAATAGATCCATGAGGTTGTGTATAGACCACACACAATTGAACAAGGTGACAAAAAAGAATAAGTATCCCTTGTAGAGGATTGATGACTTGTTTGATCAGTTATGAGGTGTTGTAGTCTTCTCCAAGATAGATCTGAGATTAGGGTATCACCAATTGCGAATCAAGGTAGATGAAATACCTAAGTTGGCTTTTAGGACTCAGTATGGTCATTATGAGTTTGTCGTCATGCAATTTGCGATGACTAATGCAACAACAATGTTCATGGACTTGATGAACAGACTGTTTTGACCATTCCTTTATCAGTTTGTGGTGGTGTTCATAGATGACAACTTGATATATAGTCATGATAGTCAACAACATGAACAACATCTTTGTCAGGAGTTGACCATGTTGAGACAGCATCAGATATATGCCAAGTTCAGCAAGTGTGAGTTTTGGCTGAAGGAGGTGTCTTTCCTAGGACAAGTGATATTTTCCCAAGGTGTTCATGTGGATCCCAAGAAGGTTGAATCCATGCTAGAGTGGGAGCATCCAATGATGCCAATGGATGTGTGCAACTTTCTGGGTTTGCCAAGCTACTATAGGAGGTTCATTAAGAGCTTCAGCTCTGTGGCAATACCCCTAACAAAGCAAATGAGGAAGGATGTAACTTCTGTCTGAGATGACAGATGTCAGTGTGCCTTTTAGTTGTTTGAAGGATAAGATGACAAGTGCATCACTACTAGTGATGTGTGAGTAAGGAAAAGGTTACATAGTTTTCTATGATGCGTCACAGAATGGTTTGGGTTATGTGCTGATGTAGGACAAGAATGTGATATCTTTTACTTCATGATGGGTGAAGAAGCATGAGGAGAATTACCTTACCCATGACCTAGAGGTAGTCGTAGTGGTTCATGCTTTGAAGACCTGGAAACCCTACCATTATGGTGAGAAGTATCACACATTCACAGATCACAAAAACCTAAGGTACATATTTTCAAAACACAAATTGAACATGCGGTAGAGGCACTAGATGGAATTAATCAAGGACTATGATTGCATCATTAATTACCATCCAGGAAAGGCGAATGTTGTGGAATATGCTTTTAGTAGAAAGTCTTCGTTGACAACATCAGTGGGCAGTGCATAGTTGAACTCCTTAGTGTGTCATAAGAGAGACATGCGGGTATCCTTGTGTCAGATGAATGTGAAGCTAGAGATATCTATTCTAGCAGGGTTGTTAGCGTAGTTGCAGTTACAACCAACATTGAGAGAGAAGATCAAAGAGGCACAACAGGTTGACACCATAACACAGTAGGAATTATCAGAGTTCAATAGGGAGAAGCATGATGGTTTCCACGAGGTAGATGATGGGATAGTTTGTTACTACAACAAAGTTTTGGTTCTTGATGCTGGTAATCTGAGGAAGATGGTTGTATAAGAGGCTCACTCTTTAATGTATGTGATGCACCCAGGTAGCACTAAGACTTACCATAATCTTAAAGATTTGTATTGGTGGCTTGTCTTGATGTGTGAAGTGGTTGAGTTCATGGCGAAGTGTGTGGTGTGTCATCATGTCAAGGAAGAGCATCAAAAGCTTGTAGAGACTTTACATACATTACCCATACCACAGTGGGAGTGGGATCATGTTACGATGGACTTCATGGTTGGTCTACCTAGGATAGACAAAGGACATGATTCCATTCAGGATATAGTTGAACAATTGATAAAGTTAGCAAACTTCTTACCAGTGAACATATCATATTCATCAGAGACGGTTGCTCAGATATACATTGATGTGATAGTGTGATTGCACAATGTACCAGCTACTATCATGTTAGATAGAGGTCATCAGTTTACAAAGTCACTTTTGGGAGCACTTGCACACAACTTTGTGAACACAATTGAGATTCAAGACTGCTTTCCACCCACAGACGGATAGTCAGTCTATGAGGAATATAAAAACCTTGGAGGACCTATTCAGGGCTTGTGTCTTGTAGTTTTCAGGGAGTTGGGACAACCATCTTAGTCTGGTAGAGTTTGCCTATAATAATAATTATCATAGGAACATCGACGTAGCACTATATGAGGTGTTGTATGAGAGATGATGTAGGTCTCCATTGTATTTGTGTGAGATAGCTGAATATCATCTTCTTGATCCTGAGCTAGTGTTGTAGACAACTGGAAAAGATTAAAGTGATTCAACAACAAATGAAGGCAGCATAGGATAGGAAGAAGTTGTATGCTAATAATTTTTGGAGACCCATGGAGTTCCAAGTTGTGGATACAGTGTACCTCAAAGTCTATCCTTGGAAGTGTGTTTTGAGATTTGGAAATAAGGGTAAGTTGGCTCGTAGGTATATGGGACCTTACCCTATGGTGGCATGTGTAGGGAAGGTGGCATACAGGTTGCAGTTGCCACCTGAGTTGCATAGGGTGCACTCAATTTTCCATGTATTAATGTTGAGGAAGTGCCACCCTAATACCAAGTTGGTTTTGCATCCATTGAAGGTTGAGCTTGATGAGCACATGTCCTATGTTGAGAGATCTATGTTGATGTTGGATATTAGAGTGAGGAAGTTGAAGAAGAAATACATAGTGCTCGTTAAGGCTCTGTGGCATCACCGTGGCATTGAAGAAGCCATGTGGGAGCTTAACAAAGATATGTAGAGTAAGTATCTATCTCTTTTTGCTTAGTATTTTGTAGATGAAATCCAGTTAGGGTTTTATAGCTTTAATAACACCTAACCTATGTTTTGGTTTAACCCTATTTTATTTGGCTTGATGATGTTCTTAGAACATTGCTCGAATCTTCTAAGATGATCTTGTAGTTGGTGGAGAGATTAGGTCTCTAGTTTGAGCTTTTTTGGATGTTGTTTGTGCTTTGTGTGCTTATTTTGGTGAAAATTGCAACTTACCCATTTGTGGGGGTATTCTTATAATTTGCCTCCTCTTGAGTGTTCCTTCTCTCTCTTGGCTTCATGAGAGAGTGTGTGGTGCTTTGGGGTGCCTTCTTTGACCCTTGGTTGAGTGGTGTCACCCTAGTGGTGATTAGGGTTTCTAGGGTCTGTGTGCCTTGACCATGTGAACCTTATTGGTTTGTCTCGATCTAGGTCATGACCTAAGGTTAGTTGGGAGTGTGTCATGGTCGAGACACCTCCCCTAGGTGTCATGGCCATGAATAATATAGTCTTGGGTCAATATAGTAGCTTGGTGTGGAGTGTCTCAACCTAGATTGTGTGTGGTGAACTTTGTGTGGCGACCATGGGTGGTTCCCTTGGTGGCTCGCGACCAAGACTGTAAGGCCCCTGAACTTTCTTAATGAGTTGAATGAGCTTAATTACCATAATTGAATTCTTAGAAACCTAATATAACATTTTATATGTTTTTAAATCATAAGACAAGATTAAGTTTCAAATTTGGTCCAATTTGGACACTATTTGAGCAAGTTATGCAATTTTCTGTACACTTTGGACTTTTCTGCAATTTACCCAATTGAAGGGTTTTCTTTGCAATTTGTCACATAAATTATGTTCCTTAGATTTTATATTATCATTATTGATATTTTTTAGCCATGGGGCTCCTAGTTGAGCCATGGTTTGAAGGTGTTTTCATCAAGGGTATTTTAGGGTATACCCCTTCACGGATGAGCTACCTTTTAGTAGCTATCAACTAATGAATTATGTGATTGGCTGGGAATTTTGACAAACTAAATCTAAGAAGGTTAATAGGGACGGTGGTGGAGCTTCTTGTGTGTGTGCTTGTATATTCTCAATAGTTTAAGGACATAAATACATGGGGAAGCTACTTTTACACCTCATGCTTGCTTCTATCCTTATCCATGGGCTATATTTGCCCCTTCCTTTCCCAAATACGAAACTATGCTTACTTTCTCTTTCCTCTAACCTGGAGCAACAAATTCACTCTATTTTTCTGTGGAACTAACTGCTCTAAGGTAGAATACAACCCCTTTTTGGAGAAGAAGGTCCCCTAGGGCTCCATCTAGCCCTACCTAGGGTTTCCAAGGTCATCTTCTAGGGTATTCGACCAAGGCAAGTTGTTTTATTCCTTCCTTCTTCGTTTTTCTTGCTCTTATCCTTCCTTATACCTTCCTCCAACTCGGAACCTTGTTGTTCCATGGTAAAATTTGCTCTAAAGCTCCAAAACCCTACCTTTCTTGCTCCTTATGTTTAGGGTTTGCTCATTTGATGAAGAAAGGTGCTAGATGGACGAATTCATAGCTTATTCTAAGATTTTCTACCCTACCTGATCTATATTTATTCTGTTTGGGATTTCATATTCTCATTAGAGGCAAGTTTTATAACTTGATCCACATTTATTGCTTACCATAAGCTTACTAGCTCATGTTCTTGCTTGAAAATGATAATTTATGCACTAAAAAGCTATGCTTGACTTGGATTTCGATTATTATAATGTTCCCTGTTCTGATTTCAGTTCTATATGAACCTGTAATCATGTGTATGTTATTCCTAAGGTATAATATGACTTGGATCAGGATGTTTTGACAACCTATGGTGCTAACCACCTATCAAACAATGGTCAATTTTAGTGTTTAAAGCTGATTTCTTCTATAAACCATGACCCAATGATGGTACCATTGCAAAAACCCTATGGTTTTGTCTTCATAACAACATATGGTTGTGTTCAAGGTTGTCAAATTATTCTGACACTCTATGGTAACCCCCTTAGGTCAGGTTTTGGATCAATTAGAAGTATAATGATCCACCATTAAGTACCCTACCGATGTTATCAATCAATGATGACAATAGCTTAACATTTAATGCGAATTAATGAATATAGTGTTGATATAACACCCTATGGTGATTTAATGATCACTAATGATGGTGTATCAGGTCTCTACAACCTATGGTGATTTAAGCATTGTCGTTGTAGCATCAATTAAGCCTTAGACCAATGGTTTCTTGGGTCACTTGATGCAATGGTCGGACCTATTCTATAATTGATGGTTTTAATATATGAACTTGACCCAATGGTCAAGATATAATGTTTATTCCTCCAATAAAGTGGAATGATGGATAACGTAATATGTTGGTCCTAATAATGTGATTTAGATGGTTTCCTTTATATGATCAACTTAAGGAGCTTACTTGTTGACAATGCATGGATTGTTTTAAATGAACAGTCGACTGTGGGTTTTACCCTACTCACAATGGAACTTTTTGTGTTGTTAATCAAGGGATGTCTAGGGTTAGATAGTGACTCTTTCTAGAGCACAAATCAAGGACTTCATAGGTGGTTTATCTAAGGTGTTTACTTATGTAAACAACCAAAGGTCTTACCTTTTAAACATCCAATTGTTCTGGGTGACATTGTGGTATGGTGATACGGGTTGAATGATGATGGAACAAATGGAGGGTTACCGTTAATAAGGTAGTCTTACCTATTCACTCATGTGAATATAAGGGATGATAACCATATTGTGTTGATATGTAACACTAATGAGGTGTAGCTTGTTATACCTAGCTTTAATATAACTAAATGATGGTAATTGGGTATGAATAGTCCTTGAATGACTAATGCAATCATGAAGTACTTTGCTATTGTTGTTGAAACCCTAGTATGCTATAACCCAGTTGTTATACCTTGATTTATGTGTGGGCTCATACTTTCGAATGGTATGGAATGTGATGGTGATGCTTCACCTTATGCATCCATGATCCAATGAGGATGTTGTGAGTTAGGGTTTGGGTATGAGTACTATTTAGTAACATTGATATAATTTATCATGTTGAACCTAACTCTAATGCAAATAGATAAAGATGAGTATTCATGTTTAACATTCTTATATTATGGAATGATGGTGGAATAAACTCCTTAACATGATCATAACCTTGGTATGTTAATTGGTGATTATCATAGCCACATGGTTGATACTTTCTTATGCTAAACATGTGCATTATGAATATGATGAGAGTTAGTCATATCTAGATTCATTGCATGTTGATGTAATAAAGGAATGTTCTTAATGTTAATATAACCCTTCTATGATTGTTTATGAATATAACCTAGTTCGTTAATGCAATATTGTGTTGATATGGTGTATTATATATAAGTGATGTGGTTGAGCCTTGTTATAAGGCATGCAAAGATAATGATGATCTTGCAGTGAATAATATGATGGTCTTAATGACCTTTGGGCATGGTTGAGCCCTGAGTGAGGTGTAATCCTCTTATGTTGATAAGGGTTAATACCCTGTGATATTGTGAAAAGGATTTATATCATGTGATAGTATGATGGTCTTAATGACCTTTGGGTATGCTTGAGCCCTAAATGAGGTGTAACCCTCTTATGTTGATAAGGGTTGATACCTCGTGATATTGTGAAAAAGATTATTATCTTGTGAAAGTATGTCGACTAGTATGGTCTCATGCATGGAATGTGAATAGTACCATGTGATGATGAGATGAGAAATTATGTTTCACATGTTTTATATCTTTTCAAAGGTGTGATATTTATATGCTTGCTAGAAGTGAATTATAGTGAGATATATAGTCATCATACCCAAGTGGGATAAATAGTCATAAAAGAAGGAATAGTGAGATACGTTAATCATGATGATTCCTATGCTAATGGCAAGGAACCCAAAATGAAAAAGGTAAAATGATACATAAGAAGTTATAACCTACATAATGAAAATAGAATTGGTTACCTTTTTGCTAGTGACCTCTGAACAATGCTGCTATGATGTGGGAATTATGTTTCCCTTTGTGTCTTTCCTTTCTAGGACACAACTTTCAAGTGGATCATTACCACTTGGTATGTGTGGATTCGTTGTAAACATGAGGGTGGATAGTTTATTATAGCATAAGGTTGCTTGGGCTATGGTTCTAAGATCATAAAGTTTGTGATGATTTTGCTTCTGAGCCTTCCAATAATTAGGAAGACTCCTCTTATATGTCTTGATATTTGTTATGTTGGTAATGTAGATGAGATAAGGATATGAGTTCCTTATAGCACATGAGGTGGATACCAAGGTAATGAATCCTAATATCCAAGATGTATCAATAGTATGGGACGTATGTGAAGGTTGGAGATGTTTACTAAATGAACATATCAAGTATTCCTCCCCCTTAAAGAGAGGGAGTGAGAGTTGATGATGACCCTCTAAATGTTGTCTGGAAGGAAAAACAAAAGTGATTTTATAATGTTGTGTATGGTTCAGTGATAGTTGGGCAAGACCACTATCAAGGATAGATGGTTTGTTGAATAATAGATATGTGATACTGTGTTCCTTTAAGATAAACATATGATCAAATATCAACGCATAAGATTTAGATTGGATGACATAATTTACATGACCATGATGAGTTTAGAGTTATGTCCTTTAGACTAACCAATGTACCAATAGAATTGATGAATAGGAGGAACAAAGTGTTCATGTAATGTCTTACAAGTTGTAGCAAGCTTTGAATGATGACATGTCGAAGTATTTCAAATATGGTAAAAAAATATGATAAATATTTCTTCAAAAACCTTAGGGTTGCCGAAGCAGCAATAGCTATGAGAACAAGTTGAACAAGAGTGAGATGGGGTTGATTAAATTTCTTTATGGGATCATGATATGTCTTCTAAGTAGGTTGTGTAAATCCTAGTAAGGTGAAGATAGTCTTGTTGTTTCACCCCTAACAAGGTTGAATAGGAATGATGTTTCCTTGTATGGAATGATAGCTGCCAGCATCAACATTTCTTTTGATGCTGAAAAAGAACAGACAAGAATTCTAGTGCTAGTATATAAAAAAAAGGATGGATACAATGGTTTTTTATGCTTCAAGGAATCGTGTGGGATACATTACATGATTGGTAAAAATCTAGAAAGTATGACTTTTGAGTAATGTGTTGATACAATAGATATAATTTTAGGATGATAGCTTAAATTTAAAGTTAAACATTACTACTAGAGTTGTATAGATGACACAACAAGTTTCTACATTCAATAATAAGAATGTCTTCTTAGGTAGGGATTTTTGTGCTGACCCAAGAGAATATATGTATGAATGATATGACATCACCATGATATGCAAGTAACCATGTGAAGGAAATAGGATGAGGTGCAAAGGAAGTACCCATGTTTGTATACCTTGGATTTCGGGGGCAAAATCCCTGTTAGGGGTTTATAGTTATAAGGCCCCTGAACTTGCGTAATGAGTTGACTGAGCTTAATTACCATAATTGAATGCTTAGAAACCTAATATAACATTTTGATATCTTTTGAAATCATAAGACAAGCTTAAGTTTCAAATTTGGTCCAATTTGGATTGTTTGAGCAAGTTATGCATTTTTTTATACATTTTGGACTTTTCTGCAATTTACCCAATTGAGGGGTTTTCTTTACAATTTGTTACATACATTATGTTCCTTATATTTTATATTATCATTATTGAGATTTTTGAGCCATGGGTCTCCTAGTTGAGCCATGGTTTGAAGGTGTTTTCATAAAGGGTATTTTAGGGTTTACCCCTTCACAGATGAGCTACTTTTTAGTAGCTATCAACTAATGAATTATGTGATTGGCTGAGAATTTTGACCAAGTAAATCTAATAATTTTAATAGGGATGGTGGGGGATCTTCTTGTGTGTGTTCTTGTATATTCTCTATAGTATAAACACATGGGGAAGCTACTTTTACACCTCATGCTTGCTTCTATCCTTATCCATGGGCTATATTTTTCTCTTCTTGCCCAAATACGAAACTATGCTTGCTTTCTCTTTCCTCTAACCTGGATCAACAAATTCACTATATTTTTCTATGGAATCAACTGCTCTAAGGTAGAAGACAACCCCTTTTTGGAGAAGAAGGTCTCCTAGGGCTCCATCTAGCCCTACCTAGGGTTTCCAAGGTCATCTTCTAGGGAATTCGACCAAGACAAGTTGTTTTATTCTTCCTTCTTCGTTTTTCTTGCTCTTCTGCTTCCTTAGTCCTTCCTCCAGGTCATAACTTTGTTTTTCCATGGTAGAATTTGCTCTAAAGCTCTAAAATGCTACCTTTCTTGCTCCTTATGTTTAGGGTTTGCTCATTTGATGAATAAAGGTGCTAGATGGACGAATTCATAGCTTATTCTTGGATTTTCTACCCTACCTATTCGAGATTTATTCTGTGTGTGGTTTCATATTCTCATTAGAGGAAAGTTTTATAACTTGCTCCACGTTTATTGCTTACCATAAGCTTACTAGCTCATGTTCTTGCTTGAAAATGATGATTTATGCACTAAAAAGCTATGCTTGACTTGGATTTCGATTTTTATAATGTTCCCTGTTCTGATTTCAGTTGAAGATGAACTTGTGATCATGTTTATGTTATTCCAAAGGTATAATATGACTTGGATCAGGTTGTTTTGACAACATATGGTGCTAAGCACCTATCAAACAATGGTCAATTTTAGGGTTTAAAGCTGATTTCTTCTATAAACCATGACCCGATGATGGTACCATTACAACAACCCTATGGTGTTGTCTTCATAACAACTGATGGTCGTGTTCAAGGGTGTCAAATGATGGTGACAAACTATGGTCACCCCCTTAGGTCAGGTTTTGGATCAATTAGAAGTATAATGATCAACCATTAAGTACCCTACTGATGTTATCAATCAATCATGACATTAGCTTAATATTTTATGCTGATTCATGAATATAGTGTTGATCTAACAACCTATGGTGATTTAATGATCACTAATGATGGTGTATCAGGTCTCTACAACCTATGGTGAATTAAGCATTGTAGTTTTAGCATCAATTAAGCCTTTGACCAATGATTTCTTGGGTCACTTGATGCAATGGTTGGACCTATTCTATAATAGATGGTTTTAATATATGAACTTGACCCAATGGTCAAGATATAATGTTTATTACTCCAATAAAGTGGAATGATGGCTAACTTAATATGTTGGTCCTAATAATGTGATTTAGATGGTATCCTTTATATGATCAACTTAAGGAGCTTACTTGTTGACAATGGATGGCTTGTTTTAAATGAACAGTTGATTGTGGGTTTTACCCTACTCTCAATGGAACTTTTTGTGTTGTTAATCAAGGGATGTGTAGGATTAGATGGTGACTCTTTCTAGAGAACAAATCAAGGACTTCATAGGTGGTTTATCTAAGGTGTTTACTTATGTAAACAACCAAAGGTCTTACCTTTTAAACATCCAATTGTTCTGGGTTACAATGTGGTATTGTGATACGGGTTGAATGATGATGGAACAAATGGAGGGTTACCCTTAATAAGGTAGTCTTAACTATTCAATCATATGAATAGAAGGGATGATAACCATATTGTGTTGATATGTAACGCTAATGAGGTATAGCTTGTTATACCTAGCTTTAATATAACTAAATGATGGTAATTGGGTATGAATAGTCCTTAAATGACTAATGCAATCATGAAGTACTTTGTTACTGTTGTTGAAACCCTAGTATGCTATAACCCAATCGTTATACCTTGATTTATGTGTGGGCTCATACTTGAGAATGGTATGGAATGTGATGGTGATACTTCACCTTATGCATCCATGATCCAATGGGGATGATGTGAGTTAGTGTTTGGGTATGAGTGCTATTTAGTAACATTGATATAATTTATCATGTTGAACCTAACTCTACTACAAATAGATAAAGATGAGTATTCATGTTTAACATTCTTATATGATGGAATGATGGTGGAATAACCTCCTTAACATGATCATAACCTTTGTATGTTAATTGGTGGTTATCATAGCCACATGGTTGATACTTTCTTATGCTAAACATGTGCATTATGAATATGGTGAGAGTTAATCATATCTAGATTCATAGCATGTGGATGTAATAAAGGAATGTTCTTAATGTTAATATAACCCTGCTATGATTGTTTATGAATATAACCTAGTTCATTAATGCAATATTGTGCTCATATGGTGTATTATATATAAGTGATGTTGTTGAGCCTTGTTATAAGGCATGAAAAGATAATGATGATCTTGTAGGGAATAATATGATGGTCTTAATTACCTTTGGGCATGGTTGATCCTTGAATGAGGTGTAATCCTCTTGTGTTGATATGGGTTAATACCATGTGATATTGTGAAAAGTATTTATATCATGTGATAATATGATGGTGTTATTGACCTTTGGGCATGGGTGAACCCTGAATGAGGTGTAATCCTCTTATGTTGATAAGGGTTGATACCCTGTGATATTGTGAAAAAGATTATTATCTTGTGATAGTATGATGACTAGTGTGGTCTCATGAATGGAAAGTGAATAGTACCATGTGATGATGAGATGGGAAATTATGTTTCACACATTTTATATCTTTTCAAAGTTGTGATATTTATATGCTTGCTAGAAGTGAATTAGGGTTTGTATGTCTACTTGTTTGATGCAGCATTAATTCACCCAATTGGCATAACAAATCAAGTGAAACTCTAATCTTGTAGCACCCTGTGCCATAGATCCATTTGAGTGTCAGAATTTTCCAGATGGTGAAACGAGTATTCCTAATGGAAACTCGGAGCGCATACTATTGAGTATGTGGGGGCGGAAAGTTGAGGATATATCCTTGTCATAGACAATGCAGACTGTGGAGGTTGGCTATGGTCATGCCTCATACATCTGATGTGATTGAGAATAGCTACGGTTGTGTCTCGGTGATTATATATGTAACAAGATTGGAGGACAACTACAGTTGCACCTCGGATGGTAGGGTATGCGTACCCACCTCCTTTCACTAGTGCCATGACTTGTACCAAGGATGGACTAGTATGTTAGCAGCTTGACCTTATGTGTCACTGTGGCAGACCCATACTGATTGGGGGCGGAGAAGATCCTAGGAGTCCAGCTCTTCCTAGATCTTGTATGGCACTAATTTCGACTTAATAGTAGTCAATTGGATTTTGAGTGGTATCCTCAATTTCCTCAGGGCATAATAAAAGATGTAAGATAGCCATGTAGCACATTTTTTTAGGGTTATACACAATGTTTCACATTGGATTATGACCTTTGTTTGTTATCTTTACATAAAGTTGATACTTAGTGCAATTAAGAGATAGTAGATATAATTATGTTGTGGATATTCTTAAGATTGTAGATGCATACATACAGTAGCCATGCTTATGTTGATAACTATACTGCTACAGCTGATTATAATCATGATGTTAGCTATCTCATGTTTTTAGTTATGTTTAGTATGCTAGCCATGCCTTTGTAATTGGAGATGCATATACTGCTAATTATGCTTATCCAGGTAGTTGTGCTTATGTTGTTAGCTCTTCTTATGATGTTGATATGTTCAACCAATTAGACATGGTCATGTTGTTAGCTATGCTATGTTACTAGACTTGCCCATGATGCTAGAACTGCATATGCTACCGAATTGCTTATATTGTCAACAAGATAAAGGATTACAGTCTGGCTAATGATGATAGTTATTATCTACTCCTTTATGTATTTTGTTAATCATCAATATTTCTAATCTTATTTGTTATCTCTGATTAAACTGCTTAACTGTTTAATTGCTTAAAAATGTTGTAACCAATAAGCGTTGTTGGAGGTTATATCTCTTACTGGGACATGGGTCTCACCCTTGTGGTTCGCCACATTTTTTTAGGTAATCAAAAGTGACAAAAACAACATGTGGCAGCAAAGATGAGCTATAGTAATGAATATTTGATAAAGTTGATTAGATGTCTAGTGTATCCTAGAGTCATCCTTGTACTCTCAGGTCCGGGTGAGAAAAAGTTTGTATATGGTGTTTCAAATGAATCAGAATTTTGTTAGCATATTAATACTTATTTGTGTGCCATATATGAATATTGTTCTCCTATGTATTTATGTGGTGGCTAAGATGATAGAACAATTTGTATCAAATTCTTGGCATAGTATGGATATAAGAAAGATGTTGGGCTCTTATGCAAATGTTTCTGAGCAGGTGTTGATGTTGATATCGATTTTAATTTACCCATATTTTTTGGTATGTGATTAATTAGTGATTGATTGTGTTTTATATTTTGAGTAATCTCATTTAGTGTAACGTGATCTTACAAAGACATAGGTGTTGTGTGGTCTAAGTGGTCGAGATCCAACCTTGAGTGTATCACTATCTCTTGCATGTGGGCTTTAAGTGGTTGCTTGTTAGTGTCTTGAGTGGACAAGTGTCCCTTTGGAGCCCTATCTTGGTGACACCTCATCTCTTACCCTAAATATCTCTTCCTTTGTTATATAAATCCTCTTTTCTCCATGAAAATGATATTTTCCAAACATCCTCTTCCACCCTTCCCTTTTTGTCATCCTTAAAGCTTGCTGGAGCAAGAAGAAGATGTTCTTGGTACTTTAGAGATGGTTCAACCTTGCATGTAGACTTCATGGTGATCCTTGATCATCATCAACCTTGGTGAGTGTTTATCTTTCCTCTTTGGTGTTTTCCTTAGACCTTCTACCCCATCTTCTTCCTCTCTTTATTGGTCCTATACCATGGTTCCTCCATGGTGGTCGTTTTGGTAGAGAAACTCCTCAGCACAATCATCCTAAACCATGTTTTGATAAGGTAGACCAAAGTTTGAGGAGGGTTTCTTCTCTCTTTCTTCCTTTACCATTGGTTTGGTAAGATCTTTTTGGCTCCCTTTTTTTGGGTGATCTTTGATCATGGTGTCTTCTCTTTATTGAGGTGCTTTTGTAGCCA
Organism: Alisma plantago-aquatica; assembly: GCA_963693085.1. Lineage (NCBI taxonomy): Eukaryota > Viridiplantae > Streptophyta > Magnoliopsida > Alismatales > Alismataceae > Alisma > Alisma plantago-aquatica. The sequence continues at coordinate 230,978,984 of OY856413.1, read as the reverse complement.
AGAGTGAATCTTTTCAAGGATCTTAATCATTGTTGATGATCTTGTTCTTGGATCTTACCTTCTTTGGAGTGATCTTCCTTAAGGTGGGTTATATAACTCTTAACCTTCTCTATTAATGCACCTTTCTTACATTCATGTTGTTGTTTTCTCTCCCTAAATGTTTCGTTAACATGATAGTAGATGGTGATAGACCTTAGAACTTGGATTATGTTGAGATCATGATTGGTTTGGATGTAATTGGAAATCATAATTTACTTTGTACCCGGTTTTGGTGTTTGTGGTTCATGGTGGCTTTACTTCCTTTCTTGACCATGACTTGAGTTGCATGCATGATGATCAAGTGCTTCTATGTTTTGGTGGGAATTATCTTGGTTTATCTCCCTTGTTGAGGTTCCTTTTCATGGTAGTTTCATGAAATTTGCTTTAGGGTTTGATGACTATTTGGCATGAGGTTATTCCTACATGATTTCGATGGGTTTTCTTTGTCTTTTTCTCCCATTTAGCAATGGGTTATCTCTATTTTGACCTTGGTTAACCTTGGGTTGGAGTTGGTCCGTAGTCTTGGTGGAGGTTTGACCCTTAGTGGTCATTATTCCTTATTTTTGTCTTGGGTTGTGACATCTCTTGGTATGTTGGTTTTGGGTCAAGATAGCTGACCATACGGAGGTTGCAACATACACATCCTTGATGGTCGCGACACCTACTCCCTAGAGGGTTGAGACACACCCTAGTTTGGTGGAAACATTTTCTTATTCTTAGGTTGGTTGCGACATGGTTGGGTCTTGAGGTTGAGACATGTCCCTGTCATGAGTCAAGATGGATTTTTATTTGTGGGGTCGTGACATGCTCTTCCTTGGGTGGCCGAAACCCTAACCCTAGTTGGTTGAGACATATGGGTTTGTTGATGGTTGCAACCTGGTTGTTTGGTGGGTGGAGACATGTTCCTACTTGGTGTGTTGCGCTCATGGGGTTGGTCACGGTCGAGAACCCAAGGTGGTGGTGGTCGCGACCCATGGTGGTAGTGGTCACAACACATGGTTGAAGTATGATTGTGTTACATGCTTTAATACCTAATTGATGCACATCTATAAGCAGTTAGTGAGCCACGTGTAGTGTTATGTGGACAGTTGTTGCTTAACCCTTATGATGATCCCTAACTCTAACGTATTCCAAGAATGTGGGAGATGTCCCACCTAGGGCTTATTGTCTATATACATCTACAAAACCCTAACTGGCTAAGCTTGAAGCCCTAACCCTAATGTGGAGTTGTGTAATGTGTTTTCTTTTTCTTTTCTATTTAAAATCCTCTAATGTTGCTAGTGATACGTCTGTCATGGTTTGTATCTGCTATGGTGGTGATTAAATGATACAATGTGGTTCCTATGAACACACATGAGGCATGATGTGATGAGAACTATGTACGGTTTAATGTGACAGGTTCTATGACCTGGTGATGGGTGGATGCCTATTTAAAGGTAATGTCCTCAAGTGATGTGATTAAATGATTGATATCCCATGGTGATATGTGACTTTATTGATCGCCTTGTGAATGGAAGAACAATGAATATCATGTGGTGATTGTGTGACAACTTTACAACTTGTACGTTTTATATTTTCTAAAGTTGCAACACACCCTTATTCTTGTAGATTTTGTTTAAGCTTTATACATTGTAACTTTTTTAATGCTAAAAGTAACTCAATTGGCTAACTAAGCAATTAAAACCTAATCATGTAGTTTGCCCCGTGCCATGGATCCATTGTAGTGTCAACTTTATTTGTTGGATTGGTGAAACGAGTTTACCTCGGAGTGCATATTTTTGAATATGTAGGGTACAAGTCGAGTAATTCCTTGTATCCATAATTATAGTTTGTTTGAGACGACCATGTGTGAGCTGATCTTCTGGTGATGTGGATGGCCATGCTTGAGCCAATCCTTCTTATAAGAATGATCATGTGTGAGCATGTTCTTCCAGTGTCGTTACCAGTACCAAGGTGGGCTAGGTGTTTATATGAAGATGAACATGCCTAAACTGATCATTTTGTTTACTATATGTCCCTCTTTTGTATTTCACTAATATGTCTCTGGGGTGTTTTCTTGTGCTGACCAAGAGTTGTTGGAGAGGTCTTGGATTCTGACTCTTCCATGGACCTTATATGGCACTAATTTCAACTTTGCAGTGGTCAGTTGGATTTGTGTGGTACAACTCAAATCCTTGGGGGATAATAAAAGATTTAAGACATCTATGTCATGTATATTCTTAGGGTAACATACGTCTCATTGGTTGAGCCTTTGCATTATCTTTTTATTGATTTCTTAAATTATAAGATGGTAAGAGAAGTCAATTGTTATACATGTTTTTCATATTCTTTTTTATAATATAACTTGATCTACTATTTAGTGGTGGCTTTCTATTCTTGTTTAATATGATTCATCTATTGAGTACATATCATTTGGTTGAATCTTCTCAACTACCTACTTCACTTATATGTGCTTTAATAGCATTGGTAGAGGGTTATATCTCTCGTTGGGATGTTTGGTCTCACATCATAGGTTTTCCACATCTTTTAGGTGATCATGCTCAAAGAAGGTAGAGGTCGTGCAACTGAGGATGAGGTATAATAAGAGCAGTAGTTGATAAGGTTGGATGTGTTGCTAGTGTTTTGGTGTTAGAATCCTAGAATCGTCCCTATATACTTGGGTCCTTGGGGTGTTTTTGGGATGTTTGTGGTTATGTGTACAATATGATGTTTTGGCGTGTGTTCCATGGTTATATAGTTAAGATAGATGTACATGTATATATAAGTGGAACTAGTATCTTTTGTAAAATGTTGATAATAGTAACGTCAATCTATAGTGAAGTAAGCACCACATGACATGTTATGTGCTACATGTGGAAGGCTTTGTGGACTCATATGTAATAAGTTTTTGGATTATGGTGCTTTAATGAAATCAATTTTAATTTCCGGTGCTTTTAGGTGATTCTCCTTCTTAGTGTTGTTTCCTCTTTTGGTTTTGAGTAATCTCATTTGTGGCACGTCGAGGCATCATAGTTTGGTTGGTATAAGAGCTTTACGTTCATTGTGTCTATAGGGACCTAGGACTAGGGTGTGTGTCTGTTCTAGTGTCCTACAATCTATCTTATAGTGACTTCTGCTTATGCAGAAGAAGAAGAAGAAGAGTAGAAAAGATGGTTGGAGAACATGAAGAACATGTTGTAGAGAGTAGTGTTGCTGCACCCGATGATTATGTGAGGGCTCAAGAAAGAGAAGATGGAGTGCCTGATGATCCCCAATTTAACATGGTTTTGGTAGAGAACACTTCCTTCTAGTCACTATTTGGGGAGTTTATGGCGAGGAAGATGCACATGGTAGACAGAATGCTTGACCCTCAGCCTAGGGCAGTTGTCCCTGGTGTTGAATCTCAAGGAGTTGGGAAGACCTTTAAATGGATGAGACATGATTAGTGTTGTAGAGTATGTTGTTATCGTTGATCCAACAGATGTTGATCTTTGGTTGACAAAGTTGGAAAAGGCTTTAATGATCCTTAATATCCCTGAGGACGATAAGGTGAAACATGTGGTGTATCTTCTGAAGGGAAGTGTTGGCCATTGGTGGGCCATTGAAGAGGAGAAAAAACTAGGTGTTGATAATAGTGGGGAGGATTTCATACAAAGTTTTTCAACATGTACTTTCCATGTATGTATCTGGATGAGAAGATCAGTCAGTTTGAGTGGATCTAGTAGGGAACCATGTTGATAAATGAGTATGAAGCAAATTTTATGGAGCTTCTAAGGTTTTGTCCTCACATGGAGTCAACTGATGATGAGAGGATTTTACATTTCGATAAGGGTTTGAATGGTGAGTTGACAATAGCAGTGGCAACGCTTGAGAACTATGAGAAGTTTGCAATGTTTGTGGAGTCCATCAGGAGGATTGAACGGTCTACGGTTGAGAAATAGGAGAAGAGTGCCAACAAGAGGTCAGCGCGGTACCAGGGACAGTCGTCGGGAGGCTTTAAGAAGCCTAGGTTTTCTGCACCGCCAGTGTAGTAGAGGTCTAGTGCACAAACCCAATGGTCATCCAGTAAGGGCAGAGGGCATAGTCTTCCACCAGTAGGAGGTCAGAGTGTAGCATCAACTTTGGTGATGGGGCCATCTAGGCCATGGTATTAGAGCAAGACCTGCTATAAGTGCGGACATGTTGGGCATACGAAGTTGTTTTGCCCTATGAAAGATGATGAAGTGAATCAGCAACCGAGGCAGAGCCAATAGGGGTCACAGCGATAGCAGTTCAATGGAAGTTGAAGGGGACATGGACAAGTATCTCAGGCCAGTTCTTTATGAATGGCTAGTAGAGGAGGAGTGCGGCAATAGGGGACACCTAGATTCTAAGCTATGAGTCAACCTGAATGAGTGGTCAACTACGAGTAGTGATAGGTCAGATGGAGTTGTTTCATTTTAATTTGTCTATTTCTTTCTTTATATCTATTTTGGTTGATCCAGGAGTGACACACTCTTTTGTCACTCAAGAAGAAATTAATGCTTATTTTTTGCATGTTATCCATAGAAGGGATAATCTTCATTTAGAGACCTTGTTAGTTGGTCCCGTAGAGTTGTGGGAGGTGTGTCCTTTCTTTATCAGGACATAGCATTCAAGTGAATATCTTACCTCTCTATATGCATGGATTTGATGTGATCCTTGGGATGGATATAATGGAGAAGTATCAGGTGGTCTTGGACTATAGTTCTAAGGTGGCGATATTCGTAGATGGTGGTGTGTCGTGGACCTTCCAAGGTGATTGGAAAATTCTTCCTACCTATTTGGTGTCAGTGAGAGTAGTCAATAAGTTGATGAGGCAAGGTTGTGATGCGTTCTCAGCATGTGTGGTGTATACCAAGGTGAGGATTCTGAGTATTCAGGAGGTTCCAGTTGTCAGAGCATTTGAGGATGTGCTCCTAGACGAGTTCCCAGGTGTTCCCCCTATCAAAGAGATTGATTTTGAGATCAATCTAGTCTCGGGCACACAACCGTAGAGGATGGAACCAGTCGAGATGGCAGAGTTAAACGAACAGTTGCAAGAGCTGCTAGAGAAGGGCTTCATCAGACCGAGTATGTAATGACCTCATTATCAACATCCCCCAATTAGGGAAAGATCTTCAAGTTGAGAGCCATTACATATAGTCCCAAGGATCCAGATTAGTCAAATAAAAAATAATAGAAAACAATTTCAATTAAATTTTAGTTATTATTTACAAATTATAAAATGTTATACCTCATGGAACTAGTACCTAATGAGAAGAGGTATCATCTATCTAATCCTCCTGTATAACTATAATACCTTCCATGGATTTCATCTTTATCTTCATATTTGTATCTTGTGTATTAACTACCTAAAATGTAGACAAGCAAAACGTCGATCGACATATTTCTATATTAGTATATAGGTTCATACAATAATCACAAATACATATAATCAACCATAAATTATTTGCACGCAAGAAAATAAATTTTCTTTTTATATTCTAACCCAAATATGGTCTACTATCTCAGGTGTATCCACTATCCATCATTGGACTTATGTGTGTTACCCTTCGATTAGTGTAACCTAGGATTCAAAATATCTTTATTTACTTTAGGTGATACTCATAGGGACTTTATAATTTGCATGAAATAAATAAACATCCAACATATATCATTCATTCAATCCTTGAGAAACCTAAAAAAAGGTCTGAAGTTGATACATGTAATTATAAGTGTAACCGCATACTCTGACGATTAGCCATGCAGTTTATGATATAGATTATACTTCAAGAATATTATCAAATAAATAATCAAATCAAGCAATCCACATTTTAGTTTGCATGAATATAAATCATAAAGTGTCACCATCACATAACAATCACATTAAATGCTATGTGGCCCTAATTTGGGGTTTAGGTTCCTTGGTATCAAGTTAGCATTAGAGTTATTGTCGATACCCCAAATTCCCATGTTGATCATTTTAATGATTTAGGAACCCTAATTAATGATATGTGTATCATGATGATAAGATTTATCATATCATTTTATTATGAACACTTAGAGTCAACTATGTTCATTAACAACATAGAAAGTTAGGATCTTTAAGCCTAACTCATCATACAATTGATTTTTCACTTTAAAAAGTGAAATTATTCTTCATTACTATTATGATCATATTACTTCCCATTATGTCAAACAACATCAGATAATAACACAAAACAAAGCTTTTTATCATACTCAACATGTTAATACTCAAAACTAGGGTTTTTATGTTTTAATCGCCACTTTAACCAATCTTTGGACTACTTCGTAAATAGACTGTAGAACTATTTTATTTGCATTACCCTCATTTCTTCAATCAAAAGGATATATGATTTCTCTATTTTTAGGTACACATGTCATTTTCTATAATTAAAACAAGATACATAATTATACCTTAATGGTGAGGCCACATGGCACCTCCTTTTTGGTTATGCCGTCAAAACACAGTGCCAGCATGAGATGCAGTTCAGGTCTTGAAAGACCCTAAATCTCCTGGTTTCCTCATGGATCGGCCAAAAGATGCAGTTCAACTGACCCTACCCAACCTTCCCTTTACTCCCATCCACATGTATTCATATGTATTTGTCTAGGTGGGAGGTTGGGTGTCGACCCTGGCGAAGTAAATCCACCACCTCCTCCTATCTCATTCGAACGATCTCTCTCTCTTTTTCTATCTCTCTCGTGCTACTCCCACATGGATGACAACAGTTTTCCATCTTCCTCCTGGCAACGTTGGCCACAAGACCTCAATTGGTGGCCTCCTCTCCTACCAACGCAACCTGAGGTGGCAAGAACCAGCTGCCACAGTCCCTCTACCTACCGTAGGGCCTATTGGAGTGAAAGGTCGGGGAAACAACAACCTTCTATAGTGGCTTACATCATAGTCCTCAACCTGAAGCAGAAGTTAACTTCCCTATCGTAGACCTAGGCATCAAGTTCGTCACCCTTTCCATCTTCTTCCAATAGGCTTTGACAATGCTAAATGGGTGAACAAGGATCCTTATAGGTTGTGGATGGAGGTCAGATCCCTCTAGGGAATGATGGCGACGTTGAGAATTATAGAGAGATTCCACTCACTCTTGCCTCTAGCATAGGGACTCCTAACATAATTTCACTGTGGACCAACTGTAGATAGGGCCCCCATTCTCTAATGGCAAGGCTTCCTCCACATTCCTTTATATACCCACACATTAGAGAAAAACTCTACTGGCCCCTATGAAGGGAGAGAGAGGGTGAGCGGCCTCATAAAGGAAACATGGTTCCCCTTTCATACCTACGTACCATGATTGGGATGGAAAGGTGATTATGCAACCTACCAACATATGGTAGGATGTTTCCTAAATTAATTACTGTTTCCCCCACAATGCATATCGGCCTAAAAAACTCCTTTTCAATAGGTATTGTCTTTGATAAACCAAAAAGCATTCATGGAAAGTAGTTCAAGCATATAATTTATCTAGATATCCCCCTTATGGCAGATAGCATTAATGAATTTCCAACGATTAAACACTTGTTTCCAAGTGTTAAATCTTTCACAAAAGGATACTATTGTATGGGTGAAAGTCATTACGAAGACCATATAAACATAAGGTACACATTGGATAATTGGTCGTATTTGGGAACCAGTTTATCATTGAATTCTAGATTATCCTTTTCACTCTATTGATGTTAATCTAGATTCCTTGGTTATTGAACCAAAAGAAACATGCAAAACCTTATTTATGCACAAAGTGGCATGACATCCTTCACTAGATGTAGTGGGAGGATAAGCCTTCCATTAGACCTCATACATGTGATGCATGATGATCTTATGGAATGAATGGTATATATAATTACTTATACCTCATATTCATTTACTGGTAATATGATGATATGTACTCAATAAAATGGAAATATCTTGAAATGTTCAAGGAGATTATAAATGAAGTCTGACCTTGATGAAAGTATTAAGAAACTTTGATGAGATCAAATGTTGAATTACTTTACATCTACACTTTAAGAACCTTTAGGAAGATCTGTGATAATGTATCACAAGTCAAATCAATATGAGTATGATGATGTGTCAGAATAAAGGAATTATACCATTATGAGTCATGATATGATTATCAATTAATCTAATCTTCGTATCTTCATAAATATATACCTATCACTAAATGATGTACCATCTGAATGGTTTATAAGACATGATATATGATATGATTAGGGAATGTCCCAATATGTCCAGAGAATTGAAACCTACATTGAGAAAGTAGTTTCTTGGAAAAGGGTTTATCCACAAACCATAATTGTTAAATGACAGTATTATTTACCAATCCAAAAGAAAAACGTTTTGTCAATAGGATAAATGAATTCCTACAAAATAATTGGGATTAAAAGTGGAACTCAAAATGTTTGAGGTTAACAAAGAGGTACAATGAGAATCAAGAGAATCATAATTTTTTGTGGAATCTCAAATGCCATGTAATATAGTCTAAAATAGTTCTATTGAACACATCTTAGATTGGAGGATTGTGAATCCAACAATTCAAATAGGTTGTTCATAAAAGGATGAGCCAACTAGTCAACGAGAAGTTATTCAGAACCATAATATGACTAATGGTTCAAGTCCATTATGTGATCCATGTAAACTAAAAAGGTAGGACTTTGATTGTCCCACATATAAGGGTAACACCTAAATGGTGCAATAGGGTCTTATGGCTAACACCTACATGGATAACATAAAAGAACAAATTGGTTGAATAAGGTTACAAATCAGTTTAAGTTGTTGAACATTATAGAAATTCCTTTTACCAGTAGTCAAGATTGTTTTTGTAGTTAAAATAGACTAAGAGATTTAGCATATGAAGATTACAACCAGATACCTTAAAGGAATAAATCAGAGGATGTGTACCTAACACAACCTAAAAGGTTTTATAACTTCAAGAATGTAAATAAAGTCTATAAACTACAAAGTTCAAATAAGGATTGAAACAAGCATCTCAGAAATGGGATCTTTTGACTGGATAAGATAGTCAAAGAGTTTGACTTTAATCATGATAAAAGATGAAAGTTGTGATTATAATGATCAAGAAAATAAATCTACGATAACAAAATATTTAGTGGGAGCATATATGAATATTACACATATGATGAGGAATAACGTGACAAAGTGAGTTTTTATAATATTTTCTCTCTCTTAAAAGCTTTATTATCAAATTTATTGACCAAAATACCCTCATATACTTTCCTCACTCAATTAAACAAAGATGTGTCACAAATTGCAAAAAAAATGCAAACCCTAGTATGCTATGATGATAAAATACATGGGATAATGTATTTAGTAAATGAACATATCTAACATTCGAATTTGGATCTCAACTTTATACCATAGTAGCATAATGACCTTATTAAGCTACCCCTAAAATTTCATTAGAATTGGGTTAACCAATCAAGAGTTATGGCCAATTTAATAAATCACTATTTATATAGCCTAGACCTAAGTTTTCGATTTAATCAAGATTAATAGATGTCACGCTGCCTATGATATCTCAGCCCCCCTCCTAGCCGTTAGATCGGGCGATCCGCGGATCAAGCCCTGATCTAACAGAGGAGACCTCATCTCCTACCTCCCACAAAGTGCAGGGAGGTAGCCGAAGATGAGGCTCGGCCTACCTCGCCACCTCACGCCCCCTTTCAAATTTTGAACCCAACAAATATCTCCTAAACTCTACGACGAACTCGTCAAGCCCCAACTTGACCTCCCCTATCCTCAGAATTAGGAGAATGAACCCCAGATTCCTCTCCCCTCTCCTGGCGGCAGCGGAGCCATTTAGGGCTTCCCTGCCCTCACCCTGAAAACTCTATTTAAGACCTCCCTAAGCTCCGCCTCTCTCCTTTAATCATTCTGTAGCCACATTTTCACCTGTGATACCCCGAGCATCCACCTCCCTTCCACCTTCTTCAACCTCCAGCCACCACCACCAACCGAGCTCCTCAAGACCTCCCTCTCCCTTCTAACCTTACCCTCACATTTGTCTAGTCCCTACGCATCTCCCCATCACAACCACAAGATCCCTTATCACCTCCCGCTCCAAAACGACCTCGGCTCCGGCGACCTTGCCTTCCCACGCGGAGGCCACGAGCTACAAAGGGTCTTGCACCCTATTTTGACCCACATTCGCTTCAGGCCAATCCCTCGAATCTTTCCCAATTTTCTCCCGTCCGCGGATCTGAGCACGAGATTGCTCTCGCTGAAGGCCCTTCTCACGATGCTCGAGCAAGCAGCATGCCAAAGAGGACGATGCCCGCGTGAAGCTGGCTAGGAAGCTAGCAGGACCAATCATGAGGTGCCACATCAGCCGAGCGAGCGAGTGAGGTAGGATCAAATTCAACTTAGGGAATCAATCTGAGATGTTGATCCAGTCAGATTCGGCCGTTGATATAGGTAAGTGATTTTCGATTTTCCTTTTTTTAAGAAAATATCTTAACTTAGAATAATCATAGTAAATACTAGAATTATTAGAAAAAATCGAACCTATATACCATTTTGATCAGAAAAATATTCTCTGTCCAAATAAAATGTTATCAGGACCTAGATCCGTTTCCTATTTCAAAATAGTTGCCTAAAGCCTAAATGACCTCATTAATTATAATTAATTATTAATAATGTCTTTTCTTGATGATATATGACTTTCTAAAATTTATTTAACCCTAGATGAAACCCTATTTACTAAATAACCTGTAACACTAGCCTAAGTTGATAAATAATGAAATGATTAGAAGAAACCTTAAATCTAGTCTTCTCTCTCTACATGTAATTAAATGTACATCTTTATATCAAATCTAATATTATTAGATGATGATTAGTGATCATGAATGGTCCTAAACTCTGATTTGAACCCTGATCTTATGAAATCATTAATATCCTAAGGGTTGCTTTCCTTTTTATCTGACCATCCTAGAAACCCTAGATTATGAAAATCTTCTATTTGATTAATTAAATACTATCTTTTAATCAAACGTTTTTTATGATGGATCAGATCTGATAATATCTCAAAACCCAATTAAAATATGTAAAATCCCTGATCTGAATAAGATAACATGAAAGGAATAATAACTAAGAACATATGTTAGTCTTGGTCACATGGACCAATAGTAATGGTGTACCCTTTCCTTCCTTACAGGGTGACTTATTTCTTAATTATTTCTAAATCTTTCGATATCTGATCTAAACAAGCAGGTACGTGGTCTTATAAGTATAAGACTAGATTTCTTGGTTGCCTATGATATCTAGTATCTTGAATGCTCATATTTGGATATGATTGCTTGGTTGAACTAGTATGAGTTATACTTCGCCAAAATCTAATATGACATAAATGATTATGATGGGTTGTAGCTACTAGAGCACATAGCCTAGTGTGGATGTATGTTTCCTAACATGGATGTATAATCCTTGGGCCCATGTTAGATGTATGATGATATTATATTGCCCACACTAAATGTAAGTCAAGTGCAAATATATGTAGTACAACCACATCAAAATGAATGTAATAAAAAGAATGTTTACCTGGTTTTTGCCTTAACAAATGGGTTTATCTCTCTTTTCTTCTTTTTCAAATATTTTGCTTTATGCAACCATAGTAGTGTAACTTTTACCACATACCAACTTTGTTGATGTTTTTGTTTCTCGTATTTTTTAGGTGCAAGGAACAATTGACAAACAAAGTGAAATGCATGCTCAAAGTACCTGAAGGCATAATTTAATAAGCATGGAGGATATATTAGATAGATCTATTCCTATTATCTCATTCTTGCTATATGTTAGGTTATTTTCCTAGTTGATGTTGAGGATGACTGAGATCCTATGTAATAATGTTATCTTTCTCTAGAACAATATTTTCTCTCCTTATGTAATGACTTTATTTTATCCATATGAATGAATGTTTGTGTGGATTTATGAGATGATGTGGACTTTGATCTTGGATCGATCTCTGATTTTAGTTGATTACCTTAATATCTTATATTTTCCCTTTTGACATCTATAGATATGAGTGCATGCATATCTGTAAATGTCACTATGGAAAGTATATAGAGATTGGGGTCGTCACAATTGGTATCAGAGCCAATGTTCACACATCAAGTCACATGAACTTCATTCACCCTATTTGAGTCTAGGGTAGTCCTTGAGTTAAGGATGTGAAGGGTGGAGGTGTCTAGGATAACATCTGCCATGGGTCTCACTAAAGTCTCCGAGCCACTTAGCTTGGCAATCACGAGGCTACCTTTATGGCAGTATAAGAGTACCTGGCCAATACCCTAAGTGTACCCTATTCTTGGGCATACCTTAATTTAGGAACCTTCTCATCTATAGATTTTCCCTCTCATCTCCTCTATAGGAAAAATTTCCCCACTCATCCATTTTTTAAAATAAATTTTCCATCTTACCTCTATTATAAGGTTAGGACGGAGTATCTCTATTTAGAAAGTCCTAAGGATTGACTGAGAAGGATTTAGGGTATCCTCCACTCATCATGACATTAAGGTCATTAATAAGTAATAAAGGAGAATAATGAAATTCAAAAATCATATATGATAATATATGAAATTCAAAAAAAAGAGAGGGAAAATGATGAATGACAATAATAATGATAAACATATGATAAATGATAAAAAAATCTAATATGCTCCATTAATTTCAGGATGCCTCCAAAAACTCGCAACTCAAAGGCCTCAGAGGAATTGTCATCTAAGAAGAGAAAAGAGCCTGGAACCTCTGAAGTACTTGTTCCCGATGCCGTGGCCAAGTAAAGGTGGGAGGAACAGAAGAAAATCCTTCTAGACTTTATGGAAACCCTCACCATAAAAGGAACCCCTAAACCTAGCTCATCTAGGAAAAAGTAAGAGACAGTGATAGACTTCATGAAGCTCAACCCCGACAGCTTTTGGGGGGAAGACCAACCTGATTTATGGACAAGGATAAGGCTTAGGTCCTTTTCGTAGAGAATTCCTTCCGTACCCTAGAAGTAACTGAGGAAAAGAAGGTCAAATTTACCACCCATCTGCTTAAGGGAGGGGCGAAGATCTGGTGGGAGAACTATGGTGGGAACCGGGGAGAGGAAGTAGATGACTTGGGGTGGGAAGCCTTCAAGACCCTCTTCACCGACTATTTCATGCCCATAGCGGAAAGAAAGAGGAAAGAGAAGATGTACATGGATCTTAGGCAGGGTAGTCTCTTAGTGGCTGATTATACCCGGAAGTTTAGGCTTCTGGAACGCTATGCCCCTATCCGAACTGAGGATCGCCTCACTAAGCATTATGTAGACTGCCTCTCTACACACGTAAAAACCCTAGTTATAGCCTCCCATCCCCGAAACATTGATGAAGCCCTAGACATGGCCCTTAAGTAGGAAAGGGAGCAGGGATTGCAGAAGCCTTCTAGTATGCGATATTTAGGGTTGACCACCACTGATGAAGAGAAGTTCAAGAAGTTCCACCCCGGCCATAATAAAGGATCAGGAAAAGGAGGAGGGTCAGGGAAGAAAGTATAGAAGAACTTCAAGCTGATGGATTACCACAACAAATGCAAGTCTTGTGGATGAGGACATGATGGACCTTGTCGCTACACCAAGCTGATCTGCTACAACTGCAAGAAGGAGGGACATTTCCTTGCCATGTGCCCCAATGCGTCTATCCTTGGCAAACCTCCAGCTGGTGCTCCACCCCCTCAGGGACACCGTAATGCTAGGGTGTTCATGGTAACAACAGAAGAGGCTAGGGCAAATCCGAACCGGCTTGTCGAAGGTAACCTTAAATCTCTTTCATATATCTAATATCTTGTTCAATGCCTTCAATTATTTAAAAATATAATTATCCTGTGTAGGCATCGTTTTCTTGAATGGACATCATGTTAAAGCATTGTTTGACTCTGGATCCACAAATACATTTATCTCTCGAAATCTAGCCTCAATGTTGCACTTACATATAAGGGACTTGGGATATATTCTGGATGTGTCAACTCCTAGTGGCAAAATATTCACTACATTGCAGAAAACCAATATCCTCCCTCTAAAATTTGAAAATCATGACATGCCCTTTGAATTCATCCTCTTATCTATGGAAGACTTTGATATTATACTTGGTATGGATTGGCTATAAAAGTATCATGCTCAGATTGACTGTAGAAGCAAGATGGTAGTTCTCTCTCAACCTCATTCTTGTCCTGTGGTGATTCCTAGGGGAAGCAGATTCTGTAATAATGTAATAATTTCCTCTCTTAAAGCTAAAAAGCTAATATCTAAAGGATGTAAAGTCTTTTTCACATTCGCCTTAGAGACTAGTCGTAATAATAGGCTTGTAGAAAGACTGGAGGTGGTACATGATTTCCTTGACGTATTTCTGGAGGATCTTCCTGGGCTGCCTCCAAATAGAGACATTGAGTTCTCCATAGACCTTCTTCCTAGAACCACTCCGATTTCTTGGGCGCCATATAGGATGGCACCTGCTGAGCTTATGGAGTTGAAGAAACAATTACAAGAACTTCTTGATAAGGGTTTTATCTGCCCTAGCATTTCCCCTTGGGGTGCACCTATTCTTTTTGTTAAAAAGAAAGATGTTTCAACGCGAATGTGTATTGACTATCGCATGTTGAACCAAGCTAAAATTAAAAAAAAGTATCCACTCCCTCGTATTGATGACCTCTTTGATCAACTTCTTACTGCTAAAGTCCTCTCAAAAATTGATCTATGTTCTGGATACCATCAACATAAGGTCAAGGATCCAGATATATCTAAGACTTCTTTTCAAACTCATTACGGGCACTAAGAATTTATGGTGATGCCGTTTGGGTTGACCAACGCACCTGGTGTATTCATGAACTTGATGAACAAAGTCTTCCAACATTATCTTGATGAGTTTGTGGTCATCTTCATTGATGATATTCTGATCTATTCTGATTCTATGGAGAAACATCAAGAGCATTTGATGTCTATACTTGAGATTCTTTGAGCCCCAAAATTCTATGGTAAGCTTTATAAATGTGAATTCTAGATTGACAAAGTCATGTTTCTTGGTCATGTCATCTCTGGGGGTAATATATCTGTCGATCCCACCAAAGTCTCTACTGTACTTGATTGGCAACCTCCCCGGAATCCTTCTAAAATCTAGAGTTTCTTGGGTCTGGCTGGATATTATCGTCGTTTCATCCCAAACTTTTCCAAAGTTGCACTTCCTCTAACCAAGCTGACTCGGAAGGATGAGCATTTCATCTGGTCAGCTACTTGTGAGTCTAGCTTTCAAGAGCTCAAGCAGAAGTTGACGTCAACACATGTCCTTGTTCTACCATATGGAAATGAAGGATTTGTGATATTCACCGATGCTTCCAGAGATGGACTAGGGTGTGTCCTACAACAGAACGGGAAAGTAGTGGCCTTCGCTTCCAGACAGCTGAAACCCAATGAGTTGAATTATCCTACGCATGATTTGGAGTTAGCTGCTATCATCCATGCTCTCAATATCTGGAGGCACTACTTGTACAGGGCAACGTTTGATATCTTCACCGACTATAAAAGCCTCAAGTACATTCTGACGCAGAAGGATCTAAATCTGCAGCAACGACGGTGGATCGAGTACCTGAAGAACTATGACTGCACCATTGGCTACCATCCAGGCAAGGCCAATGTAGTTGCAGATGCTCTTAGTAGGAAAACAGCTATGTGTGCATCTTTGTCTGTACCTGAATGGAGGAACATGGAGGACCTAGCAAGCTGGAGACCACAATTCCTGGTTGATCGTATGCATGTCAATAATATCTCTATCACATTCAACTTGCATTTTGAACTTCTGGAGGCATAGAAAGCTAGTCCCGAGCTTGCAGAGCTCTCCTCTCTCCAGCCCAAACCTCATACACATCTGTCTGTGGGTCTTAATGGTGGTCTTCGATATAAGAACCTATATGGGTTCCTGAACAGTCAGTTGAAAAGACGAAGATTCTTTCTGAGGCACACGGGTCCAAGTACACCATTCATTATGGCACAATGAAGATCTACAAGGACCTACAACGTCAGTTCTGGTGGAGAGGCACGAAGTGCGATATCGCCGATTTTGTGTCCAGATGTCTGACATGCCAGATAATCAAGGCCGAGCATCAAAGACCAGGCAGTCTACTGCAACCCCTCGAGATCCCAGAATGGAAATGGGAACACATCACCATGGACTTCGTGGTAGGATTACCCAGGACCAGGAAAGGATATGAAGCTGCATGGGTCATAGTGGATCGTCTCACCAAGTCAGCTCATTTCCTCCCTGTGAAGACCACTACAAAAGTATTTGAGCTAGCCGACCTCTACATATGGGAGATTGTATGTCTGCATGGAGTTCCATCATCCATTGTCTCGGACCGGGACCCAAAGTTCACTTCAAATCTGTGGAAATAGGTTCAAGAAGAATTCAACACCAAGTTGAACTTCAGTACAACTTATCATCTGCAAACCGATGGACAGTCAGAACGAACAATGCATATTCTAGAGGATCTTCTACGAGCTTGTATGCTTGACTGGGAAGGCTCGTGGGACCATTGTCTACCATTAGCTGAGTTCACCTATAATAATAGATATCAGGTGAGTATTGGGATGGAACCATATGAAGCTCTCTATGGCCGACCGTGCAGATCTCCATTACATTGGGATGACGTCGGAGAACACGCCTTGATGAAATCTAAGGAGATGCAACTGTATGCAGATAAAGTTGCACTGATTAGGCAGAGAATGAAGCAAGCACAAGACAGGTAGAAATCGTATGTAGATGCTCACCGACAGGAACGTCAGTTCAAGGAAGGTGATCATGCCTTTCTAAAGATCTGACTTATTCGAGCTTTGGCCAAGAATAAGGGTGAGCTCAGTCCTCATTATGTGGGACCCTTCAAGATCCTTGAAAGGGTCAGAGAATGTACCTATCGTCTTGCTTTGCCACCTCAGTATAGTGCCATGCATAATGTCTTTCAT
The DNA here is from genome assembly GCA_963693085.1 of Alisma plantago-aquatica. Classification (NCBI taxonomy): domain Eukaryota; kingdom Viridiplantae; phylum Streptophyta; class Magnoliopsida; order Alismatales; family Alismataceae; genus Alisma; species Alisma plantago-aquatica. The sequence continues at coordinate 230,961,945 of OY856413.1, read as the reverse complement.
GTATCTAATTTGAAGCCTTATGTCAAAGACCCCAGTCACATTTTGAATCATGAGCCTCTCGAGCTGAAAGATGATCTGTCTTATGCTGAGTCATTAGTCAAAATCCTCGATTTAAAGACAAAGGAGCTTTGCAATAATCGGCGTATAGATATGGTGAAAGTTCTTTGGATCCACCATGATAAAACTGATGCTACATGGGAGCTCAAGTCTGAAGTCGAGCGGAAATATCCACATCTCTTTCAGGATGCTTGAATTTTGAGGGCAAAATTCTTAAAAGGAGGGGAGAATGTGACAAAGTGAGTTTTTATAATATTTTCTCTCTCTTAAAATCTTTATTATCAATTTTTTTGACCACAATACCCTCATATACTTTCCTCACGCAATTGAACAAAGATGTGTCACAAATTGCAAAAATAAATGCAAACCCTAGTATGTTATGATGATAAAATACATGTGATAATGTATTTAGTAAATGAACATATCAAATATTCAAATTTGGATCTCAAATTTATATCATAGTAGCATAATGACCTTACGAAGCTACCCCTAAAATTTCATTTAAATTGGGTTTACCAATCAAGAGTTATGGCCAAATTAATAAATCACTTTTTATATAGCCTAGAACTAAGTTTTTGATTTAATCAAGTTTAATAGATGTGACGCTGCCTATGATATCTCGGCCCCCCCTCCAAGTCGTCAGATCGGGTAATCCACAGATCAAGCCTTGATCTAATGGAGGAGACCTCGTCTCCTACCTCCTGCAAAGGGTGGGGAGGTAGCAGGAGATGAGGCTCGGCCTACCTCACCACCTCACGCCCCCTTTCAAATTTTGAACCCAACAAATATCTTCTAAACTTCATGACGAACTCATCAAGCCCCAGCTTGACCTCCCCCATCCTCGGAATTAAGAGAACGAACCCCCGATTCATCTCCCCTCTCATGGTAGCGGCGGAGCCATTTTGGGCTTCCCTACCCTCACCCTCAAAACTCTATTTAAAACCTTCCTAAGCTCCGCCTCTCCCCCGTTAATCATTTTACAGCCTCATTTTCACCCGAGATACCCCAAGCATCCACCTCCCTTCCACCTTCTTCAACCTCCAGCCACCACCACCAACCGAGCTCCTCAGCACCTCCCACTCCCTTATAACCTTACCCTCACATTCGTCTAGTCCCTACGCATATCCCCTTCACAACCACGAGATCGATGATCACCTGCTGCTCCAAAACGACCTCAGCTCTGGCGACCTTGCCTGCCCACGCGGCAGTCACGAGCTAGACATGGTCTTGCACCCTGTTTTGACCCTCGTTGCCTTCAGACCAATCCCCTAAATCTTTCCCAATCTTCTCCCACTCGCAGACAACATCTGAGCACATGATTGCTCTCGTCGAAGGCCCTTCTCACACTGCTCGAGAAAGTAGCAGGCCAAAGAGGACGTTGCCCGCGTGAAGCTGGCTAGGCAGCTAGCTGGACCAGTTACAAGGCGCCACATCATCCAAGTGAGTGAGAGAGCCAGGATCAAATTCAACTTAGGGGATCGATCTGAGCCGTTGATCCAGTCGGATCCGGCCGTTGATCTAGGTAAGTGATTTTCAATTTTCCTTTTTTTAAGAAAATAGCTTAACTTAGAAAATTCATAGTAAATACTAGGATTATTAGAAAATATCGAACCTATATACCATTTTGATCAAAAAAATATTATCTATCCAAATAAAATGTTACCAATACCTAGTTCCATTTCCTATTTCAAAATAGTTTCCTAAATCTTAAATGACCTCCTTAATTATAATTAATTATTAATCATGGCTTTTCTTGATGATATATGACTTTCTAAAATTTATTTAACCCTAGATGAAACCTTGTTTACTAAATAACCCAAACACTACTATAAGTTGATAAATGATGAAATGATTAGAAGAAACCCTAAATCTAGTTTTCTCTCTCTACATGTAATTAAATGTACATCTTTATATCATATCTAATATTATTAGATGATGATTAGTGATCATGAATGGTCATGAACTCTGATTTGAACCCTGATCTTATGAAATCATTAATATCCTAAGGGTTGCTTTCCTTTTTATCCGACCATCCTAGAAACCCTAGATTATGAAAATCTTTTATTTGATTAATTAAATACTATCTTTTAATCAAACTATTTTTATGATAGATCAGATCTGATAATATCTCAAAACCCAATTAAAATATGTAATATCCCTAATCTGAATAACATAAAATGAAAGGAATAATAACTAAGAACAAATCTTAGTCTTGGTCACATGGATCAATAGCAATGTTGTACCCTTGCTTTCCTTATAGGGTGACTTATTTCTTGATTGATTCTAAATCTTTGGATATCTGATCTAAAAAAGTAGATATGTGGTCTTATAAGTATAAGAATAGATTTCTTAGTTGCCTATGATATGTAGTATCTTGAATGCTCATATTTGGATATGATTGCTTGGTTGAGCTAGTATGAGTTATACTTTGCCAAAATCTAATATGACATCAATGATTATGATGGGTTGTAGCTACTAGAGCACATGGCCTAGTGTGGATGCATGTTTCCTAACATGGATGTATGATCCTTGGGCCCATGTTAGATGTATGATGATATTATATTGCCCACACTAGATTTAAGTCAAGTGCAAATATGAGTAGTACAATCGCATCAAAATGAATGTAATAAAAACGATGTTTACCTGATTTTTGCCTTAAGAAATGGGTCTATCTCTCTTTTCTTCTTTTTCAAATATTTTCCTTTATGCAACCTTATTAGTGTAATTTTACCATGTACCAAATTTGTTGATGTTTTTGTTTCTCGTATTTTCTAGGTGCCAGGAACAATTGACAAACAAAGTGAAAGGCATGCTCAAAGTACCTGAAGGCATAAGTTAATAAGCATGGAGGATATATTAGATAGATCTATTCCTCTTATCTCATTCTTGCTAGATGTTAGTTTATTTTCCTAGTTGATGTTGAGGATGACTGAGATCCTATGTAATAATGTTATCTTTCTCTAGAACAATATTTTCTCTCCTTATGTAATTACTTTATTTTATCCATATGAATGAATGTTTGTGTGGCTTTATGAGATGATGTGGACTTTGATCTTGGCTCAATCTCTGATTTTATTTGATCACCTTAATCTTTTATATTTTTCCTTTTGACATCTATAGATATGAGTGCACGCATATCTGTAAATGTCACTATGGAAAGTATATAGAGATTGGGGTCGTCACAAATAACATCTCAATATTGTGAATATTGATGACCGACATGATAACCCCTTCAATAATAAAGGATTAAATGAAACATCTTATGAGATATGGATCAAGACCTATGCGATAGTTCTTCAATGTTTCACAATGGAATTTCAAGCACATACAATAGTAAATGTTTTGAAGGAGTTCAACATTGAAGGATTCTATGAGAGAGAATCCGGATTGGTCTCTCATGAACATCATGTTCTAATTCTTGTCAAGAATGGAATTAACATAATCAGGATGTCGTAGGCTGTAGCAATGGATCTATCATGAATGCTATTATCCCATATAAATGTGTATGTCTGCACATGGCAAGATGATAAGTAAATTCCAGTGAGGATTATTGGAAAGTCATTAGAAATATCCATTAGTACTTGAGAAGTACTTAAGGATGGATTGCTAGTCAATACGGATAGCACTAAAAGGAAGAGTCAGATGTAAAGGGTTACATCCATGCACGATTTTATAATGACAATATGACTGAAATAAAATATTTTGTTAGTTGAAAGGGTTCTGAACTAATATCCACTAATTCTATTCTATAATAGAAGTCAAGCATACTTGTGTTGCAAACACAGAGTAATGCTATATGTATCTAAAGGTTCATATGATGAACTTATATATGTTCTAACCATTGATGACTAAGTAGTGATATTGTGACAATAATGGAGCTAATTGTTAGGCAAGGAATATCAGATACCATATTACGACAGTTCTGTCTCATACGAGAATTTGTACAACAAAGAGATATGGAAACATGCAATATACCGACTATACACAAAGTGTTGCTAAATTAGAACTCACATAGAAGAAACATGGTGGAGATGTTTGGATCAATAAGAATGAGATTCATGGGTGATTGGCTCTAAGTGCAATCAGGAGTCTGTTCGTAAGGTCTGCCTAGAGATCCAATCATGTGATGATCGAGATGGCAAAACAATAAAGGATTTGATTAATACTTGTAAAGGCAAGCTAATAATTTATTCTATTTCATTCAGTTATGATATAGTGAGAAAACATTATGCATGTCTAAAGAATGACAATTCTCAATGACGTATGTCTTCAAATATGTGACTTGGAAGATTCAAATTATAAGAATGCTAAGAGTGTGTACATTCTTATTATGTCCCTGGTCAGTTTTTACTATGGAAGGTAGATAGACACTAGTAACACATAAGACTAGAGTGTGGGTTGGTTGGCGATAGAATCTCATTAGTTATGATATGGTGATATCAAACCAAGCACATATACATGTTAGGGAAAAGTGTATTGATAGACCCACCTCGAGAGTGACACATGGAAACCATCATCGGTGGTAATAGTCATCTCTCATAGTGAAGGTGGTGATTGTGATTCTTAGATCTTAAATCACTACACTCGTCACATGTCGTTGGGTATGCTTTGACATCATCAAATGCAATCCTGAAACATGGGTTGTTATAAAGGTGTTGATTGGGTGACTTTGTCATATGGGGATAGACTATGAGTGATACATATGGGATTTTCCTCCTACTGGAGATTGATATCCTTATCATTTGGTAAGTAAGACTAAGAAATGCATGCTCATGCACATGCACATGTGAATGGATATATGATATTGAGGTCACATTATCTTAGACAGTCTATTCTTGGTTCAAGGAACATGGATTGAATGTTGAGAGGATGATGATTTCATGCCTTGAGTTCATCATGTATATTATAGATAAGGAATTATACAATCACTGCAACACCTTACACAGATTGTAGGTTGAAGTTGTTCTCCAAGTTTCCATTCACTTGGGTAGCACTGATGTGTGACTAGGCACCTCTCTTTGCTTGTGATGTCATACGTTAGTTATGGAAACTCACTGCCAACATGATATGTGTAACATCCCTGACCTGGGTTATGCTTTAACCCTAGGTGTTTTGTTTAAGAAAGATAATTATATGCTTGCTCTTATATTTTGAAAAGTAATTAAGGTTCAAGAGGAACTTATATTTCAATTTTAGTCCTTTTTGAACAATGTTGAAATAATGTTTTCTTATTTTGGACTAAAGTGCAAATTACCCAAGTTGAGGGGTTAAATTGCAAATGTTACATGATAAAATGTTCCTCATGTGTTGAAGCATCATGAGAATGAAGATGATGCAGAGGTATGGCTTGTGATAGCATGAGTACCAAGAAAGAGCTCACAAAGCAATGTTTATGAATTAAAACCTAGTTTTGGTGTAATGTGCAATTTACCCAAAACCCAGGGTTCAATATGAAAATTACCACTTCAAAACAGTCCCTAATGTTTTGTGTCATCATTTAGAGAAAATAAAATGAGAGGGGCGCCTCATTTGAATCACTTTGGAGGAGAGAGAATCTTGATATTAAAATAATCAAGATTTAAGCATAATTGGAACTTTACTTCAATTTAATGCAAAAATAAATACATTAATTGAAGTGCTCTTCAACCAAAATTGTGTTGGTTGAAATCCATATATGTGTATTTCCTTGTGCCTTGAAAATGCAATGAAAATGTCTTAAGGAGGTGAAGAACCCACTCACATTATTATAGGAAAAAGAAATATCCACTCACTTATGGATATTATTATAATATGATTTAAGGGGCTTACTTTGCTTTTCTTTAAATCATGGATAATTGAGAGGAATAATAGGCAAAGAAGATAGCCTCGTAACCAAGGAAGGGAAGGGGGAAAGTGGAAAGGAAATGGAGGAGATAATCCCTACTTTCTCTCTCTTAAATGAATTTTTAATAAAATGCATATATACTCCTTTATCCATAGCTTGGAAAGGGAATTTCGAATCCACTTTCACTTCTTGCTTGCAAAAACGACCAAGGGAGCTTGGAGAAATAGGAGGACGACCCCAACCTATTGGTAAGCTTCTTGACCTCTTTTCACCTTGATTCCATGGTGGAAATAAAAAATCAATGCATGATTTCTTCTTATCTTCACTCCATCTTCAACCCTAGCCAATCTTTTCACTCCAAAGCTTGACGATGAGCCTTGGGAGAGTTGCAAAAGCTTCTTCCACCATTGTTGACGTGAAGCTCCAAGATTTGAAGCTCAATTGAAGGTGGGTTTTATAACTTGAACCCTTATTATCATTATTGCATTCAATTCCTTATCAATTGTTGATCATTTGTTCATCTTGAAATTCACTTGATCAAATCGATAGAACCACCATGAAAATTACAGACAAATATGAAGGATCATATCTTGATGATGATGACATCATCATAAGCACACACCTCCACAAATATCTATTACAAACGGTTTCATAATTTTGGTCCAATCAGTTTCACCAAACCATTTGGAGGTTTGGACCCCAAACCGTTTGGATGAGTTAACCGTTTGGATGGGTTGACCGTTTGAGGTCAAGACCCTAGTACATGTTGGATGATGATCTAATGGATCCAATTGATTAATTCAATATATGGACAATCCTCCAATTAGAAACCCTAATCGGGTTAAGTGCTGAAATTTCAATTGGTTGAATCAAAACTTCTGGTTGACTAACCCAAACGGTCTCAAGACCGTTTGGAGGGCACCCAAATGGTCTCAAGACCATTTGGAAGTCAACCAAGACCGTTTGGAGGTATAGGGTTGAGTATGGTTGAGTATTTGAAGATCTAGAGATATCAAATTGAAATGCAATCAATAGCTAATGTGATGATCAATCCAATGATCTAAACCTTAATTGAATTTCACAAATTTTAATGATGGGATGGGACAAACAGTCTCAAGACCATTTGGAGGTCGTCCAAACGACCTCAGGACCATTTGAGGTCATGTCATGTCATGGTTTGATGATGATCCAATGATTTCAATTGGAATAATTCCACAATGTCAACTATAGATGGTTCCTCGATTTCAAAACCCTAATTGATGGTTTCTTGATTATAAACCCTAGTTCAATTGGGTTCAAAACCCTAATTGAAGGTTAAATTGAAGGGTGATTCAATGGTCCAATTGAAGAATAAATTAGTGGTTCAATTGATAGATGGTTTAATGATTGAAATCCTGAATTGATAAAGTGATGGAAGATCTTTTTGGTCCATTCGGTTTTGAGAGAGTTTGGACCAAACGGTCTTAAGACCATTTGAGACCAAATGGTCTCAAACCATTTGGAGACTCAAGAGGCTTCAAGTGTAATTTGTCCATACAGTTTCATCATTGTTTTGCTTAAACGGTTTCAAACCATTTGGAGCATCAATGGTCAAGAATGTTTGGGTGTTTCAATGTAATTAAGTCAATTGGAAACCTAAGGGAATGAAAGATAAAAGGACCCTATGGTTGTTACTGATTTATCTCAAAGATAATCACTAGGGTTGTACCTTTAAGGTACTAAGTAATTGGTAATCATAGGTGAGTTAATCTGATGCGATGATTTTGAGTCGCATTTATAGACTGATTTCATATGTGTTTTGTGCCTTAATTACTCATTTTCATGGATATTATTGCATAATTCACTTTATTTGGTCTCTGCCATCATTTTATATCAAATCCCCTTTATTTCATTATTTTAAGCATTATTGATCATCTTATCATAAATCGTGTGGATTTATTTGGTCTTGTTGTGCAATTTCAGGAAAAACAAGTATCTACATCCGTCGATACCATCGACCAAGCCACAGGTTGTCAGCCGAGAAGAGCAATACAGAGTCGATACCATCGACGCCCAAGTCGATGGCATCGAGATGTCTCCAGGCTGCTGGCGAGGATGAAGTCGATACCATCGACGCAAGTCGATGCCATCGACACAAGGAGAGCTACAGCGTCGCTAAACGACAACAACCGACTTTAAAGGAGTCGATACCATCGACACCCAAGTCGATGGTATCGAGATCACCACAGGCGCTCAGAATAAAAGAAAGGAAAGCTGCCGCTAATCCGCCGGGTCGATACCATCGACCCGCGTCGATGGTATCGACGCCGGCAGATATGCGTTGGATGTGTTTTGATTTCGATCGGACGGCTGTTGTTATTTGACGACCTAATTAGGGACTTATACCTAATGACGGCCGCCCAGACGAAAAGATCATCTCATTTTTGGATTGCACGAGTGCCGAGGAGGAGAGAAAGGAGAACGGAGGCCGAGAAGCTCATACCGGGTGATTCGGACGCTGCCGAAGACAATTTCCACCACCGACAGGCGGGGAAAGCTTGTGTTCTACGCCAAGGATCCACCGGTTCTTCTCCGTTCAGGGGTTTTCCCATCTATTTCACGTTTTTCTTATGAATTCCCCAATTTCTACCATGTATTTGTGTAAGATGAACATGAGAGGCTAAAACCCTCAATCTTTAGGACCGGGAGTAGCCCGGGGATACATTGTATGATGATTTTATATTGATAATTCATATTTTTCTCTCATATCCGTGGTATAAATTCGTTTTCTCTATTGCTATTGTTATGCTTGATCACCATAATAGTAAATTAATGCCCTTAATCACTTTGACAGAAGGATTAATGGTTGAAAAGAAACGAATTCTACATTAATTAATAAAACCCTTGACAAAGGAGTTGTAAAATTAATGGTGGGAACTGAGGGACCGATCTTAATGCGCTTAGTTTAGGGGAATGATTACTATGACGATGGAATCAACCTAAATCTAAGTAGTGGGTTACACCACGACAGTGGGTAATTCTCAATTCAGGCCACTACCCGGAGAGAGAGAGAAGTGTGAGGAATTATATGAAATCTAATACAATGTTGACCCGCGGTGAAACCGCCATCCTAAAGATATCCCTTTTAATTGATTAAATTAACCTTTAATCGATTGTTTTCTTTGTTTCATTTTTATTTTCTTTTAATTTCAACAACAAACCCTACTTTGTTAATCGGTCTAGCTGATTGCGATTAGTTAGTAGAAGTCTCCAATAATTCACGTATCCCTGAGTTCGACTCGGGCCTCACAAGGCCTATATTACTCGACGCGTATACTTGCGTTTAAGCGCGTAGTAAAATACACGTCAAGTTTTTGGCGCCGTTGCCGGGCATACGGCGAATTATTGGCACTTTGAGTGCTAAGAGCGGCCATTCTAGGCCACATTTTTTTTTATTATTTATTTTAAAACAATTTCAAAAATTCCTTTATTTCTCTATAATTGTGTTGACTCGTTCAAAGCATTGTACTGAACCCCTATTTCCATATTTCAGGTACTTTGCATGGTGCACACACGTAGTCGAGACTACGTGAATCGCACACCTGAGGTTCCATCTGCGGGACCAGAGGACGAGGACTACTATGAGGAGGAACACCTAAGTGATATAAATTCTGAATCTGAGCAAGAACAAGAAGAAGTAATGGCTGAAGCACAGACAATATGGGAGAAGATCAAGGCGTCTTCTTCCTCAGCATCAAAAGGGCCTATAAAGAAAAAGGGGCTGGACATTCCAACTTACAAGATCGATCCAGCATTGATTAACCTAGTTAAATCAAACGCATTTCACGGACTGAAAAATGAAGATCCAGTGGCACACATTAGTCAGTTTGTTGAAAATTGCGATATGGTGAAGATTGATCGATTTCCACAGGATGTGCTTTACCTCAAGTTATTCCCCAGTTCCTTGGCGGGAGTAGCAAGAGAGTGGCTCCACAACCTCGACGAAGAGTTTGTAGAATCATGGGATCACATGGTAGAGGTTTTCTTCGAGAGGTTCTTTCCTCCTGAGAAGACCAATGATATGATTAGGAAGATTCATAATTTCACCCAACAGGCGGGTGAAACTTATTCTGAGACTTGGGAGCGATTCCAGGTCATGTTGAGGAGATGTCCACACCATGGATTGGATAAGGAGACCCAAGTGAAGATCTTCTACTTTGCTCTCTCTGAGCATGATAGAAGCAATTTGGACTCGGCCGGTTCAGGATTTTTCTTGAACAACACGGATACAAGATGCTGGGAGATATTAAAGAACATGGCTCGGAAACAGTCATGGGGCGACAGAGGTGCAGTGGAACATGTCAAAGCTGCCGGTGAATCCAGAATAGTTAGGGAGCTGAATGATAAGTTAGATCTTCTAGCGAAGAAGGTGTTAACTAAGGAGGATGCATCTAAGGATGAGGAAGCCCAAGTGAAATTCATGCAACAACAGGGCTATAGAAACAATGACTATTCATGGAGAAAGGATAAAAAGTTTTCTTGGAAGGATCCGAATAACTTTCTACAAGATCCGGATGCAAAGCCACAACCGAGAGCTGAAGATAAAAATACTGAATTGCTAAGCCAAATGGTCCAGCAAAATCAAGAGATGATGGCCATGTTTGGAAAACAACTGCAATCTCAAGGTGATATTCTAACCAAATTTGGGCAGACGCTGCAAAGCCATGGAGCGCAAATGCGGGCATTGGAGACCACCGTGGCACAGATTTCAAGTGAGGTGGCGGCTATCAAGCACGCCAATCAACAGAAACCAGTCGAGAACGCGAATGTGGTTCAAGCGCACCATCAGGTCAAATACATTTCTGTGGTTAGTAATGAAGAAGAATCTCAGGTGCAAGAAGTTGCAGAGGAAAGGAGAATGACGTTCAATGTGAATGCAACACCGGCAATACCATTTCCACGCACGTACTATGGACTGCCGGGTGGAAACCCTTTCTTCAGAAAATCTGATAGAGTTGTGAAAACTGTATCTTCACCTAGGCAAAAAGAGGAAGTGCAAGTTTGTGCACTTGCGGAGACAAAGAAGGTGGAAGAGGAACCACAACAAGCTGCTACTAATGAGGATGACTTGCAAAAGCACACGTCCGAGATAGTGAGTGAAGCAAGCTTAGGGGAGGTACCCCCGAAAGACTCATATGTGCCTCCTCACAAGCGTGTCAATGCAGAAGATGTGTCAAATCGGGACAATCCAAAGCTGAAGAAGGAGCACCGACACTATAGGAAATTCTTGGAAATATTCCGCAAGCTGCATATCAACATTCCGCTGGTGGAGATGATTGAGAAAGTGCCCGCCTATGGGAGGTTCATTAAAGAGATCATCAACAAGAAGAGGCGGATAAATGATGATGAAATTTATTGGTTGAATGAGACGGTGAGCTCGATGATTCATGGGAGTTCACCAAGGAAGAGAAAGGACCCAGGAGGTTTTTACATTCCGTGTTCAATAGGTGGTCAACATGTTTCTAGAGCGCAATGTGATTCTGGCGCTAGTATCAATCTCATGCCTTTGGCTACTTTTCAGAAGCTAGGGTTAAAAGAGATCAAGAAGTTGGCTGCGACAATTGAATTGGCAGATGGGTCGACAGTGAGACCCTATGGAGTATGTGAAGATGTGCTAGTTAAGGTTGACAAATTCGTATTCCCGGTGGACTTTGTCGTCATGGACATGCCACCACTCCAAAGCTGCGAAATTCTCTTAGGAAGACCGTTTCAAGCAACGGCGGATGTCGTGACTGCCTTAGGCAGAGGGACATTGTCCTTGGGTATTGGAGGAGATCGTGTTGAATTCAAATTACCGAATGATCCTCTAAGTGCAGTTCCCAAGGTGAAAAGATTATGATTGTCACACCGTCTAGCCTAAGACGCTAAAGAGGGGCGCTTGTTGGGAGGCAACCCAAACATTGGTACATTAGGATAGTTTAATGTTAGGTGTAGTTTGCTTTTATTTTGTTTACTTTTGAGTTTAAAAATGATACCTTGATCCGGTTGTTAAATGTGCAGGAACAGGCAGGGTCGATACCATCGACACATCCGTCGATGGTATCGACATGGGTTCAGGTTGACACCAGCAGAAATCGCACTGCGTCGATACCATCGACGGCCGCGTCGATGGCATCGACATGGTCACAGGCAGGTCGCAATAAAAGTGTCGATGGCATCGACACATCAGTCGATACCATCGAGATCTCTGGAGATTCGTAGACGAATTTTGCTCAGTCAACTCGATACCATCGACGGCCTTGTCGATGGTATCGACATCATCACAGGTTGAATGCAATAAACGGAGGTGTCGCAATAAAAGCAAGTCGATACCATCGACACCCGTCGATGGCATCGACGGACATGTCACCGATCCGTATGAAGACATCGACGACGATCGCAACAGCCACGTCAGCGATCCGGGTGCTGCGTCGATACCATCGACTTATGTCGATGGTATCGACACGTCAGCGATCCAGGTTTCTCGATCCAGCCAACGTCAGCCGTCGATACCAGCGACAGATGCGGCTACCCGCGAGACATGTCGATACCATCGACCCGCGTCGATGGTATCGACGGGTCAACAGGGGCGCCGATCAAGTCTATTTAAGGGGACTTGCAACGTCATATGACATCACACCCTCAGAGCAAGTATCTCCTATTGCGCCGAGCACTCCCCCGAGCCCTCTACACCTGCGGAGAAGCGTCATCAAGCGAAGATCTTCACCGAGCGGAGAATTTCTCTCCATCTTCACCGAGCTCTTTTCTCCCAATCTCATTCTTCTCGCAAGCATGGTGCATACGGGCGGAGCATCTTCATCGAGCACACACCCCAGGGAGATCGAGGAGTTTGTTCCTCCTCCAACCGCTTCCATCTCTCATCCACGCCTCATTCATGCCAACATGGATGTAAGGAAGGTATACGAAGAAATAATGAAGCAGAAGTTCGAGGCCACCCGGTATGCGGACCGGGGAATGATCAGGGACTTGGGATTCGAGGCCAACTTGGCCTATGTGTTGGCCGGGCAAGCGCGGCACACCGGTCGCATATATGAGATGGACTGTCATGCGGATGGGCAGCCGTTCTTTGGCGAATGGCCCACATACAAGGAACTGGTGGCCGAGTTCATGGCGACTCTTGATATCTGCGTTGTACCAAATGACGTGGTGCCATCGGACCAGACGTGGATCCAGGGAAGGGTGTCCTTCAGACTCTTCAACAACAATTACAACATCACGTTGAAGCAGTTCAACGCCATCTTCAACTGGAACCACAGCCGCCACGATCACCGACGCCCCGACGCCCGCACCGACTACGACAAAATCTTCGCCGAGCTAGTTACAGTGCCGGCAGGGAAGACCGTGAGCTACCACAATGCCGCGGTAGCTGATTTTGAGCACCCGTTCGTCCGGGTATTGCATAGGATGCTTAGCTTGACCTTCTTCGGGCGGAGCGATCTTGCTTTGAGCAAGTTTCAGGAGAGCGACTTGTTCTTTCTGTACGCCCTCCTGAAACGTCAAGAGTGCAACTGGGGAGCATTCTGGTTACAGCGCGTCATGGCGGTGAAGCGGAGCACAAGGAAGGCTCCAATACACTTTGGTGGTCTTGTCACCAAGTTGGCGCTTTACTTGGGGCTGAACTTTCAGTCCATGACTCCGATTTCTACGCGGAGTAAGGTGAACGTGCAACACTTGCACCGTTCAAACCTCATTCTTATCCGGGACGGGTTGGCGTACGCTCATTGCCACGTCAACCAAGCTTACCAGGAGGCATCCCTGTCGGACGACGTCTTCCACATCGAGGGCAAGCAGCATTTCCGATGGCCCATCATAGCCATCGAGTCCTCGGAAGAAGAAGGCGGAGGTGACGACCAAGAAGGCGAGGCGGAGGAAGACGAGGAGGCTTTCACACCTCTTCGAGCACGCGTGGCACCACGGAAGCGTCCTAGGATGCATCCGGGTGCATCTTCATCATCTCAGCCCCCGCCGCCATCACCACAGCAAGAACAGCCAGCTGCGGATCCCTACTCCATGCAAGGGATGTATACCATGCTGCAGGACCTCCAGCAGACGCAGCACCAGCATATTACTTTGTATACCGGCATCCATGAGACAACGGGCCGGTTGCTTGATAATCAAAGGGCTACGTTCGAGAACGAGCGGCTCATCCTCGCCAACCAAGAACAAATGCACAACCGGTTGCAGCGGATAGAGACGCAGCAGGAGCCCTTCTTCGACCACTACTGGAGTCGAGACTACTTTGGAGGTTATCCACAGCCTCCGCCGAGGACCCACTATGATCCAAGCTTCCAGGGGGAGTACCCGTCTTGGGATCCTACGGCACCACATTACCCACCACCGCCTTCACAAGATTGATCAGGGTATCACTGTTCCACCCTTAAGTTGGTTTTTGACTATGAGGCCATAGTCGGATTCAAGCTTAGGGGGGTGGCTGGAACAGCTCTATCTTTTATCTTTTCTTTAGTTGTTTTAGTTTCTGCTTTGTTATTTGTTTTTGCAATTTTAAGTTTTGATGTAGGATCCACATCTATCTAGTGTAATTGTGGATGTCGTAAAAATTGTCATCTTGCTGTTTTCATGGGGAAATTAAAGGGAATTGAAAATTTTTTCTGTGTCATTTGGATAGCTTTACTTGGTTGTCCTTGGGGAACTTTTTCTATGAAAATGATTGATTATGTCAACTTTGAAGCAATATGTCATACCCACACACGCATTGACTCATGAAAAGTGAATAGTAACGGTTGTTTGAGCCTAACCTAATCAAATGGTAATGAGACCTTAATCAGATGTAAGAGAAAGAACCCTTTTAACTACTACACATGTCAATAAGGAGGGACACATAATTTTCTTTTAAGGTTCAGTCACTTAATCTTGTGATCATTCCACCCCATTTCCTATAATCCACCCAAGAATTGGAAGTAAAGTGCAGTTTCAATTTCTTTTGCGTGCATGGCATGTAGATAGGTTTTGCATTATTATTTTCATGTTTTTGCATAGAATAATGAAAAAAATATATAATGATACATGCACATTACCCTTAGGTGCATGTCATGTAGTTGCACTCACAATTTTATGATTTTCATGCATAAGCACACCATGTATCTCAGTTTTCCTAAATAGGTGATCTAATTTGTTCCATACCCTTGAAATAAAGCAAAGATCTCCAATTGGAAAGAAAATGGCCTTATACATGTATCTCTAAGCAATTATGGATATATGGGCAAAGAAAAAAAAAACAGAAGAAAAAAAATTCTGAAAAAAAAATGTTAGAAAAAGAAAGAAAAGGAATAAGAGGGAGAAAGGAATGATATCACTTGTATAATAAAGGGGAATTGAGTACATGATGTGGCTTGAGTAGATTTCTATCTCATTGTGAGGTAGAAGGTTAGTGCATGCATCATTCCACCCACTTTTAGGCAGTAGGGCATTCTTAATGTGCATTTGTATCATTTAGGGCATTTTGTTATATGCATTTTGAAACTGTGTAATACTTCCAAATTCTCCCATGAACCACCCATTCCATCCACCTGTTGCTCGGATTGGTAGTCCACCGTGATATCCTCCTCACTCATGTGTATAAAGAGGACGGCTTCCATGTAGATGGTAGTTAGGGCGAGCAACGTAGTTTAGGTGATCACAAGATGCACCATGGCTGAATCGGCGAACTTTATTATGTTAACTGCCTATGTGATAGTGTTCATCGGTTTGAAGGATAATTTCTTTTATTGATGGTTATTGTCGCCTATAGGGTAATTACTATTCTGTGATTAGGGTAGGCCGGTTTGAGAACGTCCAGTGGGAGTCATTTGTGAGGTGGGTTGGTATTTTGATTGTTAGTTGACATTCACAATTCTATTCTAAGGATTAGTTGCTCGAGGGCGAGCAATGTTTAAGCTTAGGGGAGTTTGATGCGATGATTTTGAGTCGCATTTATAGACTGATTTCATATGTGTTTTGTGCCTTAATTACTCATTTTCATGGATATTATTGCATAATTCACTTTATTTGGTCTCTGCCATCATTTTATATCAAATCCCCTTTATTTCATTATTTTAAGCATTATTGATCATCTTATCATAAATCGTGTGGATTTATTTGGTCTTGTTGTGCAATTTCAGGAAAAACAAGTATCTACATCCGTCGATACCATCGACCAAGCCACAGGTTGTCAGCCGAGAAGAGCAATACAGAGTCGATACCATCGACGCCCAAGTCGATGGCATCGAGATGTCTCCAGGCTGCTGGCGAGGATGAAGTCGATACCATCGACGCAAGTCGATGCCATCGACACAAGGAGAGCTACAGCGTCGCTAAACAACAACAACCGACGCTAAAGGAGTCGATACCATCGACACCCAAGTCGATGGTATCGAGATCACCACAGGCGCTCAGAATAAAAGAAAGGAAAGCTGCCGCTAATCCGCCGGGTCGATACCATCGACCCGCGTCGATGGTATCGACGCCGGCAGATATGCGTTGGATGTGTTTTGATTTCGATCGGACGGCTGTTGTTATTTGACGACCTAATTAGGGACTTATACCTAATGACGGCCGCCCAGACGAAAAGATCATCTCATTTTTGGATTGCACGAGTGCCGAGGAGGAGAGAAAGGAGAACGGAGGCCGAGAAGCTCATACCGGGTGATTCGGACGCTGCCGAAGACAATTTCCACCACCGACAGGCGGGGAAAGCTTGTGTTCTACGCCAAGGATCCACCGGTTCTTCTCCGTTCAGGGGTTTTCCCATCTATTTCACGTTTTTCTTATGAATTCCCCAATTTCTACCATGTATTTGTGTAAGATGAACATGAGAGGCTAAAACCCTCAATCTTTAGGACCGGGAGTAGCCCGGGGATACATTGTATGATGATTTTATATTGATAATTCATATTTTTCTCTCATATCCGTGGTATAAATTCGTTTTCTCTATTGCTATTGTTATGCTTGATCACCATAATAGTAAATTAATGCCCTTAATCACTTCGACAGAAGGATTAACGGTTGAAAAGAAACGAATTCTACATTAATTAATAAAACCCTTGACAAAGGAGTTGTAAAATTAATGGTGGGAACTGAGGGACCGATCTTAATGCGCTTAGTTTAGGGGAATGATTACTATGACGATGGAATCAACCTAAATCTAAGTAGTGGATTACACCACGACAGTGGGTAATTCTCAATTCAGGCCACTACCCGGAGAGAGAGAGAAGTGTGAGGAATTATATGAAATCTAATACAATGTTGACCCGCGGTGAAACCGCCATCCTAAAGATATCCCTTTTAATTGATTAAATTAACCTTTAATCGATTGTTTTCTTTGTTTCATTTTTATTTTCTTTTAATTTCAACAACAAACCCTACTTTGTTAATCGGTCTAGCTGATTGCGATTAGTTAGTAGAAGTCTCCAATAATTCACGTATCCCTGAGTTCGACTCGGGCCTCACAAGGCCTATATTACTCGACGCGTATACTTGTGTTTAAGCGCGTAGTAAAATACACGTCATAATCCTTGAAGCTTAAGTAAGTAATAACCCTGTACACTATGTCAATCATAGTTGTATGCACTTGATTGGAGGATTGATGTAATCTAATCAAGTTGAAAGGATAATAGAAAGGAATTCATACATGAGTATTAATCATGTGGTGATTAGGGTATGATCCTTGGTAAAGAGATCATGAAACCCTAATCAAGAAGGTTAATGAACCCTAACCCTAATTCAGGGTAATATAATGTAAAACCCTAATTATGGGTAATGGAATATGAAACCCTATTTGGGATGAATAGTGAATCCTAATTATGGATAGTTGAATAAGAAACTCTAATTCTCAAGTAAAGTGCATGAAACCCTAAACTAGGGTAATGTGATGTAAAACCCTGATGTATTGTTATGATGTAGAACTCAAATCCAGGATGATGCTATGTAATGCTATATGAAACCTTAATCTTGGACAATATTGTGATAATTTATAATCTTGATTTGGGTAATGGGATGAGTATCCCCAATTGACATGAAGTGAGAAACCCTAATTGAGGGTGACTCCATGAGAAACCCTAATTGAGGGTGATGCCATGAGAAAACCCTAATTGGATTGAATAGTAAACCCTAAGTATAGGCAATGTGATATGAAACCTTAATAAAGGGTGATGGTATGTGAAATCCTAACCCTAATGAAGAATGATAGTATGTGAAGCCCTAACCCTAATAAAGGAATATTAGCTATTACCCTGATAAGGGAAATACTTGAGGTGGTTGATTTTATGCAACCTTATAACAAGCAATGCCTTAATATGAGATAAGTCCCTATCATTGAAGATAGTTGGACAATCCTTATGTGTGTTTTATGGCCTTGCACTTCACAATAAAGGTGATAGGTTAGTATATGGAAGTATTAAGATGGGAAATACCTTAATACAATATAAATTGATAAACTCAAGTAAGTTTAAAGTGCTGAGGGAAGTAATATATCAAGACAATATAGATATCACATCCAGCTCTTTAAGAATGATATCCCTTGATACATCTCAAATCCAACATACTTGGATGAGTAACATATAAAGAGTGATATCCTAATCATTACATCAAGATGTAATTTGTTTTACGAACCATGAGATTGGTTGTTTCCTAGTGAAAGGTGACAAGATGTTAAATGTGCTTTATGAGCCATGAGGTTAGTTGTTACCTAGTGAGAGGTAATAAGATATTTTGATAGGCCTTGTGAGCCACATGAGTAAGTTGATACCTAGTGAAAGGTACCAAGATAATTATAAAAGTCCCCTGTAAGAGATGATAATGTTCGTAATAAACTAAGAAAAAGGAAACTTAATAACATAATAATTATAACAAAAGGATACAATAATAATGATGGAACCTTGATTGTATAAGTGTGGAGAAGAGAGGGATACTTGTATTACATAAAGAATGTGATTGAGCATGATGGCATGGTCAAAGTTTAAACCTCAGTAGAAGAATGAGGTACCCAGTGCTGTGAAAATAGACATGGGACATAATCACAGGTTTGGCAAGGTCCACTACCTGGAATAGATACACAGGATTGGCATAGTCCACTACTTGGAATAGATACATAGGGTTGACATAGTCCACTACCTGGAATAGATACACATGATTGACATAGTCCACTACCTAGAATAGATACATAGGATTGGCATAGTCCACTACCTAGAATAGATACACATGATTGGCATAGTCCACTACCTGGAATAGATACACATGATTGGCATAGTCCACTACCTGGAATAGATACACAGGATTGGCATAATTCCAATACCTGGAATAATAACACAAGATTGGTTAAATCCCAATACCTGGAATAATATCACAGGATTGGTTAAATCCCAATACCTGGAATAATAACACAGGATTGGTTAAATTCGAATACCTGGAATAATATCACAGGATTGGTTAAATCCCATTACCTGGAATAATAACACAGGATTGGTTAAATCCCAATACCTAGAATAATATCACAGGATTAGTTAAATCCCACTACCTGGAATAATATCATAGGATTGGTTAAATCCCAATACCTAGAATAATTGCACAGGTTTGGCATAGTCCAATACCTGGAATGTATGCACAGGTTTGGCAAGGTCCACTACCTGGAATAGATGCACAAGTTTGGCATAGTCTAATACCTGGAATGGATACACAGGAATAATATAAGTCCAATGTTGGTACTAGTTGCACATGATTGGTATGATCCAATGTCTGGAATATTTACACAGGATTGGTATAGACCAATGCCTGAACAAGACATGATGATGTACACTCTCATGTCCAGAATAAGCCAATACATGTTTAGCGGATTGGCTAAGGCCATTAGATAGAAACAAGAAAGAGTCATGAGTGACATATCAGAGTAATACATATCATGATAAAAGCATGAGATATTGAGTTAATATAATAGATAAATGATATACATGTTCTTCCTATTCCTTATAAAGAGAATAGATGCTTTCCTGCTCTATTATTGATAGTTGTAGTACTTTAAAGAAGAAAATGAATCTAAACTGCTTATTGGTGCGCTCCCGCTAGAGGCTTGCAAAAGAGTGCAATCCACGAGGTCGGGAGGCACGGGATGAGATGGGATCTTTAGCTTTCGAAATTTGTAAGGTCCCAGACTAACTACCTACGTCTACTAAGACACTACGCCCGCAAGAGCACGGGGTCGTGTCGTAGTATAGGTGAGGCGGCAAGTACGGGGTCGAACCACAGAGATAGAGGGGGCGCTAGAGTTAGAAAGCGTGAGCTACGTTCCTAGTGCGGAGAGTAGGGTTTTTAGGGTTTTAAGGTTGATTGTTGATTGATTAAGCTAGACGAGCAAGTAGGAAACGCAATGTGAAACTAAGTTATCAAAAGGCTTAATTAGCAATCTAAGTTAACAAGCTATCTAAAAAAGAGCAAGAGCGAACTACGCTAGACTAAGCAAGCAACTAGCAATTTAGAACCTAAGTTAATCACTAAGCAACATGAAAGACCTAAATTAACACTAGCTACCAAAACTAGGCAATTGACTAAGTTAGACTAAAGCAAATGAACTAAGCTAGCATTAACAAGAAAATTAGGCAATTAGGGTTTTAAGCAATTAGATGAAGGAGGTGGGCCGTTTGGGAATGTGACCTTGACATTAGTTGGGGGATGTCACCATAATAAGCAATTAACATA
Source organism: Alisma plantago-aquatica (assembly GCA_963693085.1). NCBI lineage: Eukaryota > Viridiplantae > Streptophyta > Magnoliopsida > Alismatales > Alismataceae > Alisma > Alisma plantago-aquatica. The sequence continues at coordinate 230,941,340 of OY856413.1, read as the reverse complement.
TCTCATTCTAGATTACCAAACCAAACAACAAGGTGGGTGCTATGAGAATTTACCCTAAGCTACTAATTGGAGAACTACGGCTAGGTGTAATTCTCATAGGCCGTACCAAGTCTAGGTCTCTAGGATAAGTGGTATTAGTCAATTGAGGACTGAGGGTAAGGATGGGAGTAGAGATGAGGGTATTTGACCTCATGCCACTAGCCACCTCAGCCTTTAGGAAATCCTAGGCAATTGCACTAATCACACTTATACTAGTCACTTAGAACTCACATTTGCATGTAGGAAGAAGGTGATTATGTAGGAAGGTAGGGGGCTAGCTAGGGATCCGAATTAAGGACCTAGGAGCCAATCCTATGATAGCTACATAGAAACCAAAACATCCTAGGGACAAATGTCTACAAACATTATAAGGCAAGCAATTAATGTAATTAAACAACAACCACATGCACAAGTAATGGGAAATGAGATATAAGCAAAGGAAATCATCATAGAAATGAAATATGTTCATTACAAATTATATTCCCCCAACATGGTATCAAAGTCACATTTTTGCCCCAAACAGTCCACCCAAGGGGGCTTAGCTATACATGATCAAACTAGGAAAAGAAGGGGATAGAAGAAGGGAGAACGTCATGAAGCTCGATGTAGTGGCCTCCTTCTTCACCTCCAAGCAGCTGCAAATGACCTCCCTCCTCCAAAGGTGCAGGGGTGCATGAAAATGGTGGAATGGATGGATAGAAACCTAGAGAAACTAGGTTTCTATGGTGGAAATGAGTGGAAAATGGCTAGAAATGGGGTAGATTGCAAGGAAATGGGTGGATTGGAGCAAAGGATGCAATGGCAGCAGCTAGGGTCGGCTGGGAGTGCTTTAGGGGTTCTTTTTTTCGAGCCCTAGGAGCCACTAGTGCTTATATAGGAGCTAGGGTTAAGTGGGGGTAAAAAAGTAAAAACAGTGGAAAAGTCTGCTGGAATGAAGGCCACCATGACCGTGATGAAGGGCCACGGCCGTGGTCAGGTTGTACGGCTATGGTGAAGGGGAACTGGAAATGAAAGGAGTGGCTCAATACGACCGTGGCGAGGGGCCACGGCTGTGGTGAAGTGGCTGGGCCACGGGCGTGGTGTGCGGCCACGGGCGTGGCAGCTGGCGAACTTTCCCCTGTTGATTCCTTGGCAATAAACATTACGGCCGTGGGTAGTGGCCACGGCCGTGGTGAATCTGGTTTGTCATGGTCGTGGCCGAGGGCCATGCCCGTGATGATTCTGGCCATTTCTCCTGTTGGAACTGCTGCTCCTTGGCAATAAACATTACGGCCGTGGGCAGTGGCCACGACCGTGGTGAATCTGGTTTGTCATGGTCGTGGCCGAGGGCCATGCCCGTGATGATTCTGGCCATTTCTCCTGTTGGAACTGCTGCTCCTTGGCAATAAACATTACGGCCGTGGGCAGTGGCCACGGCCGTGGTGAGGGCTTGAGCAGGCTGATGAGCTTCAAACTTTGTCAAATTCGGATGTCCTTTCTTGGTGATGACTCTTTGGCCACTAAGGTAGGTTGGGGGAGCTTTGGGGCCTTCTTTGGGCCTCTCCATCACACTCGTCCATCCATTGTGGTCCAAACACCTGAAAATAGTGCAACGAACATCCATAAGCGTATTTGCAATGATAATCAAATTGGGGGAAAATACTTGTAATCTAACATGTTTAGATGCAACTTATATACAAAACGGCACAAGATGGAGCCCTAAAATAGGGCTGCATCACCACCCCAAACTTAAAACATACTTATCCTCAAGTATGCTCCAACTTGATCTCCCTTTTCCGTTCTTTTCAACAAAAACAAATGACAAATGCAAAGCAGCAGAAGGTTATTGAATATATATGGTCTTGGAAATGACTAAGTGCATGTGTCTCACATCTCTCCTCTCCTTCTTTCACAACCCAATCATGAACTGAGCACTGAGCATACAAACTTCAAATATAAAGCATAGAAACACAAGTTGTCCATATGTCCTTGATGTCATTCCGGGTAAACTGTTTCATGTTGATGTTAATCACAGGTGACTAGGAGTGTTGTTTCACTTTCATGCATTCAGTCTTATGCTTCAAACCACACTAGATGATCCACTTGGCTGTAGAAAGGGTAAAGTGAGCTAGATTTGATGTTTTCTAGTGCAATGGGTATAAAATAAGAAGAAAGGGTTGTGGTATGATTTGGAGTGCTTTTACACACTATTCTTTTCTTTATTTGAATGCTCTTAAACAGGAGCATCCTTTTATTTTATTTTTGCTTTTCTTTTTCTTTTTCTCTGCCCTTGGTGTAGATAGGGCATATGGCGGATAGAGTGAAGCGGGGAGATAAAGATGTGGCCACCCCAAACTTTTGGAGGTGGCCACGGCTAATATGTGCACTTTGGCATCTTTTATGAGGCGGAGGGGTGTGAAGATGGTGGAAGAATAGTCGGATCAAAGAGGGGTCATCAGTGTAGTTTTCAACATATGATTCCCTGCATGAAAGCTACTTCAACACTTCACCAAGTAATATCACATCACATGATAGAATTAACACAAAATTCATATTTCTACCAAGTGATTCCATTGGCTTTAAGCGTTTGTCGCTTGCTCAATTCATGATTCAACCAACACATTCACAAACTTAAGAGATGCGGTTCACATGTAAAAAGTCACAACCAAGACCATATATCAATAAAATCTAAGAATGTAGCATGCATTTGTCACAAGATTAAACTTTTTCATTTCAAACCTTGCAGATTAAGTCAAAGCATCCTATTGGAGCAAGAATATTCAAGTCTGGGCAAAATTGGCCAAAATGGTGCCACTTTGCACAAAATCACATCTAAACCTACTTTAGGGAAAAAGTAAGTAAATCCTAGCTAAAACATGCAAAAATTAGCAAAAACCTACATGAGATGCAATGCATGGCTGAAATTTTGAAAAATTACGCAAAAATGACGAGAATGAAAACTACATGACATGCATGGATATGACAGAAAAAGCAATAAAATGAAAACTAAACTGAATAGCGAGATGTGGAACAAAAATCACTAGATAGAGAGAGGGGAGGTGTGTACCGCCCTACCCATCCCAAACTTTAGAATCATGTTGTCCTCAGCATGAAACTATAGCTCAGGGTAGATAGGGGAAGTGTCAGTGCTTCTGCGAGGGCTGGTCCGGCCCCTGGGGGTGATCTGGAGGGGGGATGGTGCCTGTCGGAGGATGCTAGTACTGATAGTACTGTCCCCAGTATGCGTCCTGAGGTGGAGGGTAGGCTGCTGGATATTCCACTACACCACCCCAAAAATCTTCACCCCATTTGGGGTTCCTTGCTGCCTGGGCGTGGTTGTAGTGGTACATGTGGTTGACCTGGTAGTGTAATTGTTGTTGGTCTTGCCACATGCACTGCTGGGTGAGCTGCACCTGCTGCTGTATCTGATAATATTCCTCAAGTTGTTCCTGGATGTGTGACATGTCATAGGCGTTGCTTGAGGGCTGTTGCAGCTGGGATGTTCCCTCATCCCTCCTTCTTCTTCGTCGGGGTCGCTCTTGTTCTTCAACTGGCTGCTCCTACCCCTGCACATTTGACTCTGCCATTTCTTCATGTGCGGCAGCGGCTCCCCTGATGTAGGTCTCTCTGGGGTGATCTTTCTCCCATTTTGCTATTTTGTCTCTCAGCTTGTAGTAGATTCCCAACACGGATAGAAGAGGCACCGCGTGGTATGGGAGCTCCAACTCGAGATCCGGCAGACTGGTAGTGAGATAAATCAGCCTATTGCCATCCTTCTTGATGGTGAGTGAGCGGATGAGATAATCCATATCAACATAATCTATCGAAGATGACATATCTTCGAGCCCAGAGAGATCATGGCCCAAACCGAGTGCAATTGAAGTGACCAACCCTCCCATGACAAATGGGGTTTTTCTCTTATAGGGTATGGACTTCATATGGTCGATAAGTAGCACTCCTAGGTTGACATGCTGCTTTTCTGTCATGGCTTTCAGGACGAACATTTCTTTTTGTGAGATCGTGCCCTGATTGTCATATCTTCCCACGATGGTATTAGCAAGGACTTTTTGCGTGTAGCGGATGAGAGGGTTGCTTAGAGCTGAAGTCTTCACCCTCCCTGCATAATACCCATCTCTTCCTGTCATTTGTTTCCAGAAAAGTACGTAATCATACTTCGAATCTTTTTCCAACAAGCCATCATCAAGTTCCTTAGCTTCCTCCAGACTTGCCGCAAAAATGTTGTTCAAGTCCTTCGATGTGAGAGTGTAAAAATGGCCTAAGATGGCAAACTTCAAAGCATATTTTCCTCTCACTCTTGTCTTTTCCAGCGTAGCAAAGAACTCCTGGGTCATCTTTTCATATGAAACTTGGGGCGTGAAGAGAACATGCCACAGCCCCACGGTCTTCAAGCTCTCTTCTACAGCCTCCTTGATGCCCAAGGTGTCAAGTATCTTCTCACTGCCATACCTCGTGGCGACTATTTGCCTCGTCAAGCATTCTGGGTATTTGTGAGAGATATGCCTTTGCCTCAGCCCCCTCCCATATGCAGTTCCTTCGGGCACCTTGCCCATGATATTTAGTCGTTCCTCCTCCATCTTTGCCAGAACATCATCATCCTCCATGGACAGTTCCATATCCTCATCTTCACTATTTTCATCGTCCGCCGGCGTGTAAGTTTTTTAACCCGAAGTGGTATCCAGATTGTACCACTGTGCCAGTTGCTCCTCTCCGGGATGCAATTGCCGCACGGACTGCGACTGCTCATCTTGGCCCTTTGACGCACGGGATGTGGATAGGCGTGATGTGGATGGCCCCACTTTTGTTCGCCGGGCTCGCGGGGCAGCTTCTGGTATTACTTCATCAACCATTTGATCGGGAGTAGCCTCCTCGGACTCCTCCTCTTCTTCTTCCTCTCCTCCCGCATAGGTCTCGTCAGTGAGGTGGATGCCGTCAGATGAGCGGGATGCGGAGGTGAGTGGAGATGGTGTGTGGGACGGTGCGGAAACGTTGGTGGAGGAATTTTGGAACACCGCCCTCCAGTGATGACGTTGAAGGTCGTCTTCACCCCACTCTTCACCATCTTCCCTGCCTTCTTCATGATTTAGGTTGGAATTTCGAAAATGAGTAGGGAGTGGTGTGGGAGTGGATTGGGGGGTGTAATGGAGAGGTAGGAAGGTTAGGAAGGTGATTGGGAGGTTTAACTTGGGTTTGGTGGATGAAAAGTGGGGTTTAGTGGAGGTTTTAGGTAGGGGATGTGGTTGGGCGGTTTTGAGAAGATGGTGGAGAAGGAGGTTCGATTGGGGGTGTATTTGCGGTGGAAGAGGGAGTAGGATGACTGGGGGAAGGTATGGTGGAGAAAGGGGGGTGATTGGGGGTGTTTTGGAGGGCTGGAGGTGGAAGATGAGTGCCCATGGTGGTGTTGGCGGCGTCACGGCCGTGCTCTGCGCGGGGGAGAAAAAGAAAAGAGGAAGGGTGGTTCAGAGAGGTTATATAGAAACTTGATGAACCCGGTTCGGCCACGGTTGTGGCCAATGGCCACGGTCGTGGTACTTCCACCAAAGAACGGGCGCGGCGTCAGCCCACGGGCGTGTTGTCGCTGAAAGAATCTCGTCTGACCTCAACACGGCCGTGGCCGGAGGACACGGTCGTGTTTCTCTGAGTTTGTCACGGCCGTGGCCGGCTGTCACGGTCGTGGGCCAAATCTCCAAAATCCCTGTTGGCTCCTGTAACCATCTACCAATAGACATTACGGCTGTGGCCTTGTGCCACGGCCGTGTTGGGCTCTTGGACAGCCTCAACTCAGCAGCATTTCATTTTTTTTTCTTCGATATTTCTCTCCTTAGTGTGTATCATCTGCCATTTCATCAAAACTAAAACAAAACTATCAAGCACGAGTGTGCGTGTGTGTATTCGTGTAAAATAAAACTAAAGTATCAAAAGAAGGGTTCGAGAATCTCAAACCACGTGGGTTGCCTCCCACTAGCGCTAAATTTAACGCCTTTAGCCAGGCTTATTGAATGTTGGACTTTTTCACTTTTTGGAAATCTTCAAAAGATCCTTGTAGTAAATCCCTTTCTCATCCTCGTCCAAACACTCCTCGTCATCAGATTCTTCTTCTATTAGCATAACAACATCAAAATCCTGGTTAGCCTTGTCCGGGCCGATTTCAATGACAGGTTTTAACCTTTGTCCATTAACAACAAATTCCTTAGCTCCTTCCTTTGCACAAATGATCACTGCTCCGGATGGGTACACCTTCTTGACAAGGTAAGGACCTTCCCATCTAGAACGAAGCTTTCCGGGGAAGAACTTCATCCTTGAATTGTACAGCCATACCCATTTGTCGGGCTCAAACTCTTTCTTCTTTATGATCTTGTCATGTAGAAACTTGGTTCTTTCCTTGTAGTTCTTTGACATTTCATAGGCTTCATGCCGCATCTCTTCTAGCTCATTCAATTGAAACTTTCTCCTCAGTCCGGCATTCCCGTCATCGAAGTCTATCGTCTTCAAGGCCCACAACGTCTTGTGTTGCATCTCAACCGGCAAATGGCAACTCTTACCATAGACAAGCTTGAATGGTGTAGTGCCAATCGGGGCTTTATATGCAGTCCTAAATGCCCATAAAGCTTCATTGAGTCGAAGTGACCAATCCTTACGGTCCGGTCGCACCGTCTTCTCCAAAATGAGCTTTATCTCCCGATTTGCTAACTCAACTTGACCACTCGTTTGAGGGTGGTAAGGAGTAGCTACACGATGGTTCACCCCATGTCTCTTTAGTAGTCCTTCAAAAGTGCGGTGAATGAAATGACTCCCGCCATCACTAATCACAGCCCTTGGAACACCAAAATGGCTAAAGATGTTGGATCTCACGAAATCACACACCACTTTATGATCATTTTTCCTTGTTGCCACAGCCTCAATCCATTTTGATACATAGTCTACAGCGACCAAAATGTAGACATACCCGAAAGAAGGGGGAAAAGGACCCATAAAGTCGATCCCCCAAACATCAAACACTTCTACCACCAAGATAGGTGACAAAGGCATCATGTCCCTCTTGGAGATAGTGCCCACTTTTTGGCACTTGATGCAACTCTTACAAAAGTCATGAGCATATTTGAACAATGTTGGCCAGTAGAATCCACATTGAAGAACTTTGGAGGCCGTGCGTTTCCCTCCAAAATGGCCTCCACACACTCCGGAATGGCACATAGATAAGACTTCTTGCTGCTCCATCTCCGGAATGCACCTCCTAATGAGTTGGTCTGGGCAATATTTAAAGAGGTGAGGGTCATCCCAAATGTAGTTCTTTACCATAGCAAACAATCTCTTGCTTTCCTCTCTGGTCCACATCCTCGGTATCCTTCCACTAGACAGGAAATTCGCTATGTGCTTATACCATGGCTTTTGGACAGATGAGACTAAGAGGAGTTGTTCATGTGGAATTGTCTCTTTGATTGGACTTGTCACATCAAAAGGTCCATCAATACGGGAGAGATGATCTGCAGCACCATTTTCTATTCCTTTCTTATCCACAATTTCTAAGTCAAATTCTTGGAGCAACAAAATCCATCGGATCAACCTTGGCTTTGAGTCTTTCTTGGACATGAGATACTTCAGCGTAGCATGGTCCGTGTAGATTGTCACTTTGTTTTGCAAGAGATACGGCCGAAACTTGTCAAGAGCGAAGATCATCGCAAGCAACTCTTTCTCGATAGTCGTATAGTTTCTTTGAGCATCGTCTAACGTTTTACTTGCATAATAGATAGCATGAGGAATTCGGCCAATGCGTTGACCCAGCACAGCCCCCACCACCATATCGGATGCATCCGTCATGATCTCGAACGGCAAGGAGAAATTCGGGGGCTGCATGATAGAAGCAGAAATAAGCCTCTCTTTTAGATGATTGAAGGCTTCAACACATTTGTCATCAAACTTAAATTCAACATCTTTCTCAAGTAATCGACAGAGTGGTCTTGAGATTTTGCTAAAGTCCTTGATGAAACGCCGGTAGAATCCTGCATGTCCCAAGAAAGATCGAACATGTCTTACGGTCGAAGGAATGTCGAGTGTAGAAATAAGGCCCACTTTGGCCTTGTCAACTTCAATCCCGTCTTTAGAGACTCGGTGGCCTAGGACGATGCCCTCAGGCACCATGAAGTGGCTTTTCTCCCAAGAAAGAACCAGCCGAACTTTCACGCATCTCTCGAGGACGGTAGCCAAGTGTAGCAAACATTCATCAAAAGTTTTCCCGAAAACTGAAAAATCATCCATGAAGACTTCAAGTGATGAATCGAGCATGTCAGCGAAGATTGAGGTTACACATCTCTGGAAAGTGGAAGGGGCATTACACAGTCCAAATGGCATTCTCCGATAGGAAAATGTACCACTTGGACAAGTGAATGTCATCTTTTCCTGGTCCGCCGGATGCACAGCAATCTGAAAATATCCCGAGTACCCATCAAGAAAACAGTAGAAGCTCTGCCCAGCCAATCTTTCTAGAATCTGATCAAGAAAAGGAAGTGGGTAGTGATCTTTCTTTGTCTTTTCATTGAGCTTCCGGTAATCCACGCACATTCTCCACTTTGATTGCTCTCTCACCGGCATAAGCTCACCATCGACATTTTCTGCAACTGTAATCCCGCCCTTCTTGGGAACAACTTGTATGGGACTCACCCACGTACTGTCAGAAATGGGATAGATGATCCCTGCATCGAGCAACTTTACAACCTCTTGAGTTACAACGTCCTTCAACTTTGGATTTAGCCTTCTTTGCATTTGACGGGTCGGTCTCGCATCTTCTTCTAAGTATATCCGATGCACACAAATGGAGGGGTCAATCCCTCTCAAGTCAGCAATAGACCATCCAATGGCTTGGATGTTCTTCCTCAAGACTTCCATCAAGGCATCTTCTTGTTCAGGAGAAAGAATGGAGGAAATGATCACCGGGAGGGTGTCATTTGAGCCAAGGAAAGCGTACTTCAATCCTTCAGGAAGTTTCTTCAGCTCAAGAACTGGAGGTGCTTCAAGGGAGTTCTTCAAAGGTGCAGAAATAGAGGGGAGGTCCTGGCTCGCAGCCACTAAGGCTAGCTCGCACTCTTCATCATCCTCATCATCATCGTCAGGGAACTCAACAATTGGTTCAAGACCTCTACCTTGAGTAGCAGTTTCAATCCACGCAGGTAGGAACTCTTCAACAATCTCATCTAGGCATTCCACCAAATAACAATCTTATTCGGTGGCCCCTATCACTTCGGCTGTCGTAGAAGACTTGAAAATGTTCAACCTGATCTTCATGTGCATGAATGTAACATACATGGTCCCTGTCCTCACATGGATCACGACATCAGCTGTGGCTAAGAAAGGTCTCCCCAAGATGATTGGCACCTTTCTAGCTTCCCTTTCCATATCAAGAATGATAAAGTCGGCTGGGAAGAAGGCAGAAGTATCCTCATCAAGACGGACCAGCACATCATCCACACACCCTCTAGCCGTCTTCACAGATCGGTCGGCCATTTGTAGAGTGAAATGGGCCGGCCTCAACTCTCCCATTTGGAGCTCAGCAAACAGATCATAAGGCATCAAGTTTACGCTAGACCCCAAGTCAAGAAGAGCCTGGTCTATGCGATGCGCCCCAATGTAGCATGAGATGATGGGGGCACCTGGGTCTTTTCTTTTCCGGGGGATGGTGTGTTGGAGAATGGAACTCACTTGCTCAGTGATCTTGATCTTCTTAGGCGTCCTCCCTGTTGTCTTTCTCTTGAAGGTGCACAGTTCTTTAAGGAACTTTGCATAGGATGGAATTTGCTTGACTGCATCCAGAAGTGGTACATTGATTTTCACTTGCTTGAAGATCTCCAAGATATCATTTGCATGCTTCTTCTTTTTCTTTGCAGCAGAAGGTTCCTCAAGTGCATCAGGATATGGCGGGAGTTGGGATCCCAAGCGGTCCAAATCAACAGTATCATCTATCGGTGTCACTGGAATCACAGTATCACTGCTCGACGTCACGGTATCAACACTGCCTCTCATCACAGTATCATCAATCCGCATCTCAGTATCAACCTACTCTGCCTCGGTGTCATCTCTGCCAACAACTGTACCATGGGGTCTCTCCAAAGTCCTACCACTCCTCAATGTAGTCACAACCTTCACATGCTCATGGGTGGTAGATGGGGGAGCTTGTGGAGGTGGTTGTGGTTGTTGGGGTGGTGGAGGCCTTTGGTGAGGGGAATTGGGATTTTGGAGGATGAATTGGGGTTGCGGTTGTTGTTGTGGTGGAGGAGGGTGATATTGCGGGGGTGGTTGTTGGTAAGTGTGAGGTGGAGGTGGAGCATATTGATAATTGAGCGGTGCTTGAGGAGGCGGAGGAGCATATTGAAAAGTCCCATCATTGTTTGGATTCGGCATAGGTTGAGAGGGGAGTCTTCCTTATTCTCTTCTAGCCAAAGAGAGGGAGATCTGATCCAACCTCTGCTCAAGACGGCTTATAGATTGGCCATGTGCATTAACATCCTTTTTACTTCATCAAGGCTTCTTAGCCTTCCAAGAACCTCGTCCTCAAATTTGGAGTTGTATCGTGGCTTCTGCTGCCCCTGTCCTTGTCCATCCTCATTTGATTGTTTCCACGAGAAATTTGGGTGGTTCCTCCACTCGGGAGTGTAGGATTGGGACATCAGGCCCTGGTTGTTGCGGCCACCAAAGGAATGTAAGACGTTAACTTCCTCGTCTACAGTCTCCACAGCCATTGCGGGTTGACTAGAAGAGCCACCCACTTGATTCTTCATCATTTGCATCATATCTGCCATCATTTTCATCATATCGGGGTTGGCGGTGTTGCGTGCGGGAGCCATGGAGGAGGGTGGGGAGGTTTAGTCCCGGCCGCAATGCCCCCCTTTTGTGGAAGCTCGGTGGAGAGAGTTCTCGGCTAGATGCTCAAACAGCGTCCATGAGTCTTCGGGTGGCTTTGCCATGAACGTGCCCCCACAAGAAGAATCTACATTGTTTTGACTCTGCTCCTCAAGCCCAGTGTAAAAGGCCTGAACTAGCTACCAAAGAGGGACCTCGTGGTGAGGGCAGTCACGAAGCAACTTCTGGAACCGCTCCCATGCCTCATGGAAGGGTTCGTTCTCTTTTTGGGCAAAGGACGTGATGCACCTTCTCATGTAGGATAACTTGGCTATCGGAAAGAAATTCTTCAGAAACTCATTCTTTACTTCATTCCATGTGACGAGCTCGGGCCTCGAAATGTACCACTCTGTGGCCTTCTCTTTGAGAGAGAAGGGAAAAAGCATCTGCCTAATCGAGTCGTTTGTGGCGGCGGGCGTACGGAATGTGGAGCACGTTTCCAAGAATGCATCTATATGGTGATAAGTATTTTCATTCTCCATTCCGTAGTACGTGGGAAGAAGCCCCAATAGTGCCGGTGGGATGGAAAACTGCTGCCCGGGCATTTGATCAACTAGCGTGGCGATGGGGGAATTGTAGTTTCCCGGTGTAAAATATTCATGAAGCGGGCGATGTGGCTGAGGTGGAACTATCGGTGGTGGGTCGTTATCGGCCATCCCGGCTCCTTGGTGTAGATTGTGGTGCGCTTGACGTCTTCTTCTCCCAATCTCAGGGTCTTAAACCACCAAGTCGGTGCATGTCGAACGCGTGTTGCGCATGCACAGCTGTCACCTGCGCAAATCACAAACAAACAACAAAGAGCCAAGTTAGTGAACCAATATGCAAGAGTAACACAAAAAATAAAGAATAGCAATGGTTAGGGCAAAAGGAAAGGCTAAGCTACGCTATCTAACTAGGCCGAGCGCCTCTACTCCCCGGCAACGGTGCCAGAAAGCTTGGTGCGCTCCCGCTAGAGGCTTGCAAAAGAGTGCAATCCACGAGGTCGGGAGGCACGGGATGAGATGGGATCTTTAGCTTTCGAAATTTGTAAGGTCCCAGACTAACTACCTACGTCTACTAAGACACTACGCCCGCAAGCGCACGGGGTCGTGTCGTAGTATAGGTGAGGCGACAAGTACGGGGTCGAACCGCGGAGATAGAGGGGGCGCTAGAGTTAGAAAGCGTGAGCTACGTTCCTAGTGCGGAGAGTAGGGTTTTTAGGGTTTTAAGGTTGATTGTTGATTGATTAAGCTAGACGAGCAAGTAGGAAACGCAATGTGAAACTAAGTTATCAAAAGGCTTAATTAGCAATCTAAGTTAACAAGCTATCTAAACAAGAGCAAGAGCGAACTACGCTAGACTAAGCAAGCAACTAGCAATTTAGAACCTAAGTTAATCACTAAACAACATGAAAGACCTAAATTAACACTAGCTACCAAAACTAGGCAATTGACTAAGTTAGACTAAAGAAAATGAACTAAGCTAGCATTAACAAGCAAATTAGGCAATTAGGGTTTTAAGCAATTAGATGAAGGAGGTGGGCCATTTGGGAATGTGACCTTGACATTAGTTGGGGGATGTCACCATAATAAACAATTAACATATCTCATTCTATATTACCAAACCAAACAACAAGGTGGGTGCTATGAGAATTTACCCTAAGCTACTAATTGGAGAACTAGGGATAGGTGTAATTCTCATAGGCCGTACCAAGTCTAGGTCTCTAGGATAAGTGGTATTAGTCAATTGAGGACCGAGGGTAAGGATGGGAGTAGAGATGAGGGTATTTGACCTCATGCCACTAGCCACCTCAGCCTTTAGGAAATCCTAGGCAATTGCACTAATCACACTTATACTAGTCACTTAGAACTCACATTTGCATGTAGGAAGAAGGTGATTATGTAGGAAGGTAGGGGGCTAGCTAGGGATCCAAATTAAGGACCTAGGAGCCAATCCTATGATAGCTACATAGAAACCAAAACATCCTAGGGACAAATGTCTTCAAACACCATAAGGCAAGCAATTAATGTAATTAAACAACAACCACATGCACAAGTAATGGGAAATGAGCTATAAGCAAAGGCAATCATCATAGAAATGAAATATGTTCATTACAAATTATATTCCCCCAACATGGTATCAAGGTCACATTTTTGCCCCAAACAGCCCACCCAAGGGGGCTTAGCTATACATGATCAAACTAGGTAAAGAAGGGGATAGAAGAAGGGAGAACGCCATGAAGCTCGATGTTGTGGCCTCCTTCTTCACCTCCAAGCAGCTGCAAACGACCTCCCTCCTCCAAAGGTGCAGGGGTGCATGAAAATGGTGGAATGGATGGATAGAAACCTAGAGAAACTAGGTTTCTATGGTGGAAATGAGTGGAAAATGGATGGAAATGGGGTAGATTGCAAGGAAATGGGTGGATTGGAGAAAAGGATGCAATGGCAGCAGCTAGGGTCGGCTGGGAGTGCTTTAGGGGTGCTTTTTTTCGAGCCCTAGGAGCCACTAGTTCTTATATAGGAGCTAGGGTTAAGTGGGGGTAAAAAAGGAAAAACAGTGGAAAAGTCTGCCGGAATGAAGGCCACCACGACCGTGATGAAGGGCCACGGCCGTGGTGAAGAGGGTAAAACATGGCTGTGGTCAGGTGGTACAGCTATGGTGAAGGGGAACTGGGAATGAAAGGAGTGGCTCAATACGACCGTGGTGAGGGGCCACGGCCGTGGTGAAGTGGCTGGGCCACGGGCGTGGTGTGCGGCCACGGGCGTGGCAGCTGGCGAACTTTCCCCTGTTGATTCCTTGGCAATAAACATTACGGCCGTGGGTAGTGGCCACGGCCGTGGTGAATCTGGTTTGTCATGGTCGTGGCCGAGGGCCATGCCCGTGATGATTCTGGCCATTTCTCCTGTTGGAACTGCTACTCCTTGGCAATAAACATTACGGCCGTGGGCAGTGGCAACGGCCGTGGTGAATCTGGTTTGTCATGGTCGTGGCCGAGGGCCATGCCCGTGATGATTCTGGCCATTTCTCCTATTGGAACTGCTGCTCCTTGGCAATAAACATTACGGCCGTGGGCAGTGGCCACGGCCGTGGTGAGGGCTTGAGCAGGCTGATGAGCTTCAAACTTTGTCAAATTCGGATGTCCTTGCTTGGTGATGACTCTTTGGCCACTAAGGTAGGTTGGGGGAGCTTTGGGGCCTTCTTTGGGCCTCTCCATCACACTCGTCCATCCATTGTGGTCCAAACACCTGAAAATAGTGCAACGAACATCCATAAGCGTATTTGCAATGATAATCAAATTGGGGGAAAATACTTGTAATCTAACATGTTTAGATGCAACTTATATACAAAATGGCACAAGATGGAGCCCTAAAATAGGGCTGCATCACTTATCCTCTGCTCAGTTTTATATTAATTAAATTGTAATAATGATATTTCTGGCGGAGAGTTATATCTCTCACTGGGTCAATTTTCAATTGTCTCACCCACGTGGGATCCAACATTTTTTTAGGTGGACAAGCATGGAGGAGACTGAGAATATCTTGCAGAGGAAGAATATCAGCAGCAGCAGTGACAACAGTGACAACTCAGCTTGAGTGTATTGCCTGTCATGTCTTGTAGATAGAAGTCATATGTGTCGTCTTTGTACTCTCAGGTCCTCGGAGTTAGTAACTAGTGTGTTTGATATATCAATTTGAGATTTTGTCTTGATACTTGTAATCCTGAAGAAGGAATGGTACATAATATGTACTCATGAACCAGGATGTAAATGTAATACATTGGTTCTTGTTGAAACAGTTTTCCTATGAATGGATCTCTTTGAAAAAGGTTTTAATTTTTAGTGATTTTCAGTGATCCACTGTTAATGATCTCTTCCGTATGTTTTATTGTTCACTTTTTATCCTAATGATAGAGGGTGTTTCAATATGGGACCTAGTGGGTCACACACATAGGAACTCATCTAGAAGAGGAGTTTGATCTTGAATGATGATTGGATTAATTACTAAAGTGTTTAGGTACTCAATTTAGGCAAACTAACTAAAATGCATGTACCACTAGATGATAGTCTCACAGGGTGAGATGACCTTTTGGGGGTACCAAGTGACCAATTCTAAAGTTGAGAAGGCCATTTATGACATCAGGTTGATGATTAATCAAATTGGTTAAGTTCTGCTCTATGAACTGACTAGTTAAACCGATTGGTTTGGCTCGATGTCGGGGTTATGAATTAGGGTTTGTCTGTTGAATAAAACCCTAACGACCTTAATCGGATACAATAGAAGTCCTAACCCTAATTATGAAAGGTTGTGACTTGATTGATAGATTATTTGTGATACAATTGAATGTAAAGATAATAATATAAGCTCCTAAGAATGAGGAGTTATGATATAGGGGTGATGATTGAACATAACCCTAAAAACCCTAGTCAAGTTCAAAAGAGCAACCCTAACCCTAATGACAAAAGGTAATGTAACTTGAAATGGAATGAGAATAATATTTAGTGGTAACCGTGAATTACTTATGATTATAGCCAAGTAAGGTAAACATGGGTTATAATCTATTATAGCTTGATTATACCTCATGAGAACTATGACATAATAGTTTCAAAAATAATGTATATAGGTCTAATGATCTAGAAAAAACATATATTATAGCTTGATTATAATCTATTATAGCTTGATTATACCTCATGTTTGTAAATGGCAGAGAAAAAATTGTCCCATCATCATATTTCAGTAAGAAAAAATTGTCCCATCATCATATTTCAGTAAGAAAATTTCAACTATGGCAGAGAAATTCATCCCCAAGCCTCACCCCTACTATCGTAATCTCTATTGCAGCAATACTACCCTCGTAATCCCACCAATCACCCGCAAGCATTGTCACACAAATAAAATACATGTACATCAATAAAATACAGAGAAGAGGGCATACCGGTTTGGAGGTCTGGAGAAGACGGCGGTAAAGAGGAGCTGTGGTGGCGGCGCGGCGGAGAAGCAGCTAGCTAAACCCTGGTGGCGGCGCGACGGCGGTGGAGAGCAGCTCTGTCGTCCTGGCGGCGGCGGCGAGACGGCGGTGGAGAGTAGCTCTGTCGTCCTGGCGGCGGCGGCGTGGAGGCACTAGCAGTTGCGGCGGCGGCGTGGCGGGAGCAGTCGGGTGGGGCGACAGCAGTTGGAGGGTCCAGCAGTTGCGGCGGCGGCGGTGTGGAGGGGAGGGGCGACAGCAGTTGGAGGGTCGGGCGACAGCAGTCGGCTGTTTAGGCGATGAAACAGAAGAAAGGGGAACAGTCGGGTGATCGCAGGATATAAATTTCACCTATAGCGTCGGTTGTTTGTCACAACCGACGCCTAAAATAATTTAGCGTCGGTTGTTTGAAACAACCGACGCTCAAATGGACGATATTTTCACGAAATTGTTTGGCGGGAACCACTTTCGGCGTCGGTTATCAACAGATAACCGACGCTATAAGTGACACTTTGCGCGCAAAGTTTTCATCACATATAGGCGTCGGTGGCTATTTAAATAACCGACGCTGTATGTGACATTTTTTCTTTTCGCTCGAAAATTGGATTTCGCAGGAGCTTTTAGGCGTCGGTTTGTTATTGTCAACCGACGCTAAATACAAAGCGGTACCCGTGTCTGGCTGGTCTTCGAATATAGACGTCGGTTTGCTTAAACAGCCGACGCCCTATATGATAGGCGTCGGTTTTTCTTAATAACCGACGCCCAGAAAAGCGACACTGAATGCTATTTCTGTAGTAGTGTGGGTCAAACAAATGTTCTGGATATTTCCCGAACTTGCTCGATTGCACATTACTTGGGGTGCAAGAAACTAATATGTGTTATTAATTAGAATTGAACTGTCAATTTCGTGTGCAATTGGGAAACTGCCAAACGGACAATTGGAAGTGTGAGACAACCGTCTTGTGTGACCATACGACTGTCTGGTTCACCAGATGACCTTTTCGATGTTCACGTATTGTGAAAATTTTAGATCTTCTAGTCTCTTTCACTCCCACACAATCTCGTACAGACTAGGAACCATGATCCTAACCCCACCTTTAAATAGAAGGGTACTAGGAGCTTCCCAGAATATAATATAGACAACTGAGAATCAGTCGCTCTGACAAATGTTGTTCTCTCTGGTTGTGGTAAACGAGATATCCCAAGGAAGTCCTACCTGACAATGGAAGGATAGCGACCGGAGAGAACAACTTGGGATTGTTGTTGTGGGGGAGCAAGTTGGTGACTAGTATGCCAACGAGAGGGAAAACTCCTTCCTATTTATTCTAGTTGAACAACAAGAGATCTAGTTGGTCTGTGTAGACCACTCTAGAGGTAGGAGTCCTTTCTCTACTGATATGAGATCAAAGTTAGCTTGCAGTCTACGGTGAGACCATAGGAGTCCCTATGGCTGTTTTCATTTTTGTTTTTTGTGGTGAAGACTAGGAGCTTCACAATCACTATCCAAGAGCAACTAGTGGACAGTTGCATTGAAGAAAGTTGTTGTCACTAGCCTTGATCCAGGACAAGGTATAACTCTCTAAACCATCCTTTCTATTTCATAGTAGTTGACGCGATCTTGCTGTTATGGGAATAAATATAGATAAAATTTTTGTTTCCGCTGCTATACTTTGAGCTCATTTTTTCCAACGTCTATCATGCATGATCCTAGCATGAGTTATGTGCGCGAAAGATGATTTAAAAAATCTAATGTTGATTCCTTGTTTAATGGATAATATTGAGGATCTATGTCACAAAGGGACATATGTTAATCTCTTGGGAAAATTTCAAGTCAGTGTGGAAATGATTAAAGGAAAATGGCCTATGGATGATGAATGGAATGATTTATTCCATCTCTATTTTTTATGTCATGTATGCATAAATATTAAAACAGTGAAGATATGTACTTTATGTAGACTAAGAAAGATAATATATCTTTTATGAAAAGGGACCAAAAAGATAAAAATAAGACTATGAATGAATGAAACCCTATATGTGTAGTGTATAACATGTGCACCTTAGAACTTCCCTAATGATATAAAGTCTAGAAATAGAAATGAGTATTCTTGCATTGATATAAGTATCATAAAAATATACACATGTTATTGAGAATGCATATGAGGGGTACTGCCCTCGGCTCCATCAAATCATCCATTATGTTAATGTGGTCGAGGTTGTATCCCCTATTATTAAATGATAATTCTATCAATGTGAATGATATGATGTGAATGTGATATTTTTATATGCAACTACTTGCATTGTCATATTAAAGGTTTAGTTACTTGTATGCCCACGACATACCTAATGTTTTTGTAGGTAGAAGAATTATGAGCCCTTAGTTTCATACCCACACCAAACAGGATGACACAAGTGAATGTGTCTAGGCCGACATAAGCAAATGTGTCTAGGCTGACATAAGGGTTAGTATGTAGATTGATACACCTTAATGAAGTAATGAGATGAATACACTTTAATAAGTGTAGGCTAATAAACCTTAAAGAGGATTAAGCCAATGTAATAAGTATATTGGAATCAATATCCTAGTAAGGATGAGAGAGAAACTTACACTACTCATATGAGAAAGGTAATACTTA
This sequence comes from Alisma plantago-aquatica, assembly GCA_963693085.1. NCBI lineage: Eukaryota > Viridiplantae > Streptophyta > Magnoliopsida > Alismatales > Alismataceae > Alisma > Alisma plantago-aquatica. The sequence continues at coordinate 230,922,840 of OY856413.1, read as the reverse complement.
CATGTTGATAATCAATTGATGAGAGTAATTAAGTATGCTTGAATACTTATGGCAATAATATAGCTCTTATTATGTGAATTAGGGTTTGGTTGTTAAATATGAACTTGAATACCCTAATCAGTTACAAGGGGAAACCCTAACCCTAATCATGAGAGGGTTACAATTTGAATGGTTCTCATTATGCCATGGTTTTACTTGATATTACTTTTACTATGGAATCATAACCATGAAGATATTATGAGATGATGAGATTAGATTTCAACATGTCACAACACTCCACCCCTTGAAGAGGATTTCATCCCAAAAATCCAGCAAACTATATTCTAGTGTATAGAGTCACCTATTCAACATAAAATAACTGTATCAATTTTTAGCAGTATGTCACCACCATTTGTCTCCCAACAAAAGTCAATATAAGAGACTTACATCACGCATTGTGTTCTCTCAAGATTTTTGTACTTACTCGAGTTACTTAAATCATGATGGTAGTTTAATAATCATTTTTTAACAATATTAAGTCCATAATATTTTATAAATTATTATAATTACATAAATGTGGCCACCAGTATTTACGATAGCCTCATGTCTTCCTGTACATAATCATGAGATAGCCAAATTTCATAAGAAACACTAGTTGGAAGTAGCTTGATAGTGGAGCTCCGTAATTTCTAGAAGGACCATTTTACATTATGTTTCACCATAAAATAATTTTGTTGTTTATTATAGAGAGAATGTCACCATTAAACATTTTGTTTCATCATAAAACCATTATACAACTTAATGTTATCCTTAATACATCCTTCATATTAAAAAAATTGTTATTTTTTCATGTCAGTTACTTATTTTATTTTATGTTGTATTATTATATAAGAAAGTTGCAAATAACCATCTTTATAAATTAAACTACATATAATTGAGTTTTATATGTTCACCCCCATCTAGACCTTTAACTAACAATATAGACAATGCATCTTGATCTGAGTGGATAGAGAACTAATAGTCTTGCATGTTCTTCATTTATCATTTGTATATCATTACCAATCTTCTTAGAGATGAAACATAGATTCTCTTGGGACTCATGTTCTATGAGTACCCAATATTAAAATCCCACTTATTCGTTACATATTTATAAGCTATGTACATATGTGAGAAGTATAAATCACTACTATATAGTCTATGTACTATATAATCACTTTTATTCTATGTGTAAGATTTTAGTTTTCAAAGATCAAAGAAATTCTATTAAGTTTTCTTATTATCTTTTATTGCACCATGTGTAATAATAATGAATCATGCCACAATTTGGTCATATCATATGTTGATAGCTAGAACGAGGATGCTAAATATATAATATTGTATTACTATTGCCCCATATAGGATATATCTAAGTGTCTCCATGATTTTGATAAATTTTCATAATAGTCACATCTCCTTTGGAAATTAAGATAGCCTCACTAAAAATGATACTTTATATCTTTTTTAATCAATTTTTTGATGTACAATACACTTTTTCAAATATTAAAGATGATGTGCATTATGATTGTCCTTTCAATGATATCATGAATCTTGGTATGGATAGCTTTAACCTATTATATAGGATGATAAATGTTTTATCATCAATATGTCGCTAATAGTCTTATTTAAACATTTGAGAAAGCTTCTCTTAGGACTCATATTGTATAAAAAAAACATGTATCAAGAATCCACTTATTGTTTCCCTAAATATGACATTTGAACTTACGTGAGAAGTATCTCCAATAGTTGATAATCCATTTTCAGTAAAGAATATGAAATTGTCATTCCTTTAGAAAAAATTTCCTTTCAACAACTTCGTTTAATTGCTACAAATTTCATTTATAGTTATGTATTAAATTTTATTTACATGAAATATATTTGATATTACTATTAGCTACCATCTAAGAGAATTCAAGAGTATGGCGACTACATCAAAAGTATTCAAGAATAGTTGTTCTCTATCAAACAAGGCGATCAATTACAAAGTGTTCATATGACTAGACTAAGAAAATTGGTGAGATAAGGATGAAATTCCAATCTATAATTGGTTACCTTTACATCTATGAGTAGGTATTCACCTATCTGTATGTTTTGTACATCATTGATGTATCTTTTTTTCATATATAATTAAGGAACGGGTGTCATATTCTTATTTTGAGAATTTCTACATCTATACAAAGTATATAGTTTCTTTGTTGACCATGTTCATGATGACCATGTCAATATTCTTACGTTGATGATTTCTACATGTAGCCATACATAGTTTATAGTTTCTTGGTTGAGCATGTCGATGATGTCCATGTCACGGAAAGATAGACTTTGCTCCAAAAAAATTTATACAAAGAATAAAATTGTTGTTCAAAAAGAAAATCTCAAACTTAATGTATAATCAACTTTATATTCACTTGAAAAGTAAATTCAAAATGGACGGCCACAAATACTAATTTGTGGCAGGAACCTTGTCGCAGAAGTGATAAACTGATGTAGATATGAGAGAGAAAGGGTGATGAAAGCATAAAATGGAATGTAGCTCATCCAAATTAGTATATGTCCTCAGGTGGCAGAACATCAAACTTTTTGCGAACAAAGAGGGGTTATAGAAGAAGACAATCACACAATAATACAGAATCGACAATATATTCGTTTTCAAGTGGACAGAGAATCAATTTCTTTTCTAGAATAAATGAATCGACTGAGTTTATAGACTTCTCACGTAAACAAATAACAAAAACTATGTATAACAGAAATTTTCAATAAGTCTAAGAAAACATGAAAAACCCCGAAAGATTAGGAGATCAGCTATGGGCCAACTCAACGTGAAAACAATTGATTGGGTCAAAAGCTAGAAGCATGTTTTACCTAAGAGTACGTTGTAACGAGAAGCATGGTAAAGGTCTCTTGACCTCAATGGATGTCGTGACAGTAACTTTATATTTGGATGGAGATTTTTGATTTATTCAGCACATACCTATTTGAGTTGCAGGAGATAAGTTGCATTATTAGTCAGGTTCATCTATTTGAGCCGGTAACAATCTGGATGCAAGGCATATCGATAGCTTTTATCATGTTTTTTTCTTCCATCTTAGTCCAAATTATAAAAGAAATGAAACATAATATTCTCTAATATCACTCAAAGGGCAGAGAAGGTATATACAAGATGAACATCTATAACTAAAACCCAGGGATAACATATAACTTATAATAGCACTGACACCTTCAAATTTGAACTAGGCACACATAACAGGACGTGAAGTTAAAAATAAAATATTGACGAGCAAATATCCTAATGTTTCATAGTGCAACACAGTTAAGCATCCATATGCATCAACTATTGGATTTTTCTGCATTGGATTGTATTTTGGTATTCATATATAAAAGTTTATATTTTGTTTGGAGGATTAACAAATGGAGCTAATCTTGGGATTCTGAGACATAAAGGGAATCACGCAGTTTGGTTATCATTAAATTTTTCTCAAATTCCAAAATCCAAATGTTGCTGTCCCGTGGAGTACAAAACAATAAATCATGTACTTTATGAATCTCAGAAACCAAACATAAATTTTCAATTTAGATATTTTTGAAAATGCGACATTGATAAATGCAGGATAGCCTAAATACATGATTCTTAAAAATATCATAACCATACTCATATCTGATATAATATTTAGTCTGGGAAACCTTCTACAAATATGAGAACAAAATTACAATGTCAATCTGATGGAAAACAACAAGAATATTAATAAATTTGGAAGTTTGATTCAAATTTAATTTTAACCCGAAACATTTGGAAACAAAAGTGTATACGAGATAGAGAGAACCATGTAATACATCTATATGAAGACTTCCATGATTAGTATGTATTTATAGATAGTTCCAAGAAAAAAATTATAAAAAAGAACAATTAATGGTTAAGAGCGCGGAGTAGAAAATCCGAGCAATATAGCCCTCCTTACCATTTCGCATTGTTTTAATTCCTTGAATAAAAAAGTACTTGCTCTTTTCTTCGGACTCGCTCTCTGGAAAAACAGAGAAATTATCCCCATGTCGAGTACCAGCTGCCATATTGTTGCCGATTCGATGAAATCAGCTATGGTTCATTGAACCAAAAGAAATGTTATAGAAAGGGTTCTTGCAGCATATTCAAATTGTCGTTAAGAGACCATCTTGCATAAGGCTACGTCTACAAACTTTGGACGAAGATGAATACGAGGGAAAATATTCGCAATTTACATGACCAATATGCGGTTCAGTAAACCAATAGATAATAATATAACATCAGCTCATGCCAGTAAATGTATAAAATCATCATATAATTTTGAAGAAAAATAACATACGACGATACCGTTACACGACTAGAACTTTTGTAACAGATTTCATGCCAAGATCCACATTTATTTCAGTATAAAATACATTCATGCATTAGTCATCGCCATATATGTTCTGATTCTTCACCACACAATACAAAGGTACGTGATTACGGTTTCCGATTGTTCTCAATCGGGCCAGTGCAGCAGTCGCAGAACTCCCCTTTCGGGGGCGTGTGACTCCCATCTGGGCAGCACATGACACGTGCTAAGCAGATTGTGGTCTTTTTCAGGTTGAAGAAATGGAAATCACTTGAAGCTATACGAAGAGCATCAGCTGGAACAGAAGGCACCGAGATGACATGAGAAAAGAAGCCTTGAGTAGTTTGTCCTTGTTCAGCTCTGATCATGTATATTTATAGATACCATGTAAAGGTCGATCACTCTAGCATTACATGATTGCTTTGATTGACTAATCAAAGTAAGACTTTGGGTTTCACAATGCGAACACGTCAACTATGACTTGAATATGAGAGAGCAGCATGCGAAAAATCTTCTCCTACTGAGATAACAAGTTGCATGTCCGTCTCATATGATTGAAGGGCGTTAGTAGTCACAACCATGCGCAAACAAGAAATACTACCCCAAGCGAACGAGTATGATCCGTCGGCCGTCCAAGCTGACCGGTTTAATCCATGTTTTCCCATTGCCAGCTGGGGTCGTTCAAAATCAAGTATATTCTAAAAGGACTTTGTCTAGGAAGTGTTTAAATTCTTCATTCCCAAACACATTCACAGAAAACCACCTTCATTCTTCCCAAAAATGTGGTATTAATTCTAATATTTCTCTTCAAAGGCATTTCTTTTTGAAAGCTTTCTCCATCTTTTGCATCCAAAACTACATCATAGCGATTGTACATTCACTACTTCTAGTAGCATCTCCCTCTCTCTCTCTCTCTCTCTCTCTCTCTCTCTCTCTCTCTCTCTCTCTCTCTCTCTCTTAAATGGGTCAATACCAACATACAATTGTAGATATTTCAAATTACAAAAGTGGAATTAAAATATCATTGTGTAAGAAGTATCTTTGCAATGAACTCTTTCAACATAAAATATAAGATGAAATTGAATTTTAAAAGATATTTTTTTCTACAAGATTGCAATATCGTGCACAAGCCTAGAGTGCTATGGTTAGCAACTTGTCAAGGAACTATTTATTACCCAAATCCATACTCCTAATGGCTACATAGCCAAATGTGACTGGAGTTGGGTGTCCGTCCCTAGAATTGATCAAATAGTGTATGCATGAATAAAACCACAAACAAGAGTAGGATACGTGACAACAAGTCATAAAGAAAACTTAATTGGTACCTGACAAGAGATCTTAGTCCCATGTAACAGCCCATATGAATTCCATTTGCATGTCATTCAATGTCATCAGAGTAAGAGCAGCAAATTTATCAGAATATAGTAGAAGTAATGATCATAGGATGACAGTCTTAGTGTACATGTTACCTAAATCATAAAAAAGGGTACACATCAGTTAAACTGTGTTGAGTAAGCAACATAATATATAAACTCATAGGTTTAAGAGAACATATATGATCGGAAAAACTTAATTTGATAGCAAGAAAGAAATAAACAACATTAAAAGACTTTCTTTTTACAAGAAAACATGTTTTACATGCATTTCCACAATACTAAACAACATTTTATGTTCATCTAACCTGCTTCTCAATGGAAGGGTCCATGAGGATGCCTTGTTCCCTTACTCTGAGAATTCAGGAAAGTGAACAAGGTTTGTATAGTGGACAAGTTCAATTATGTTCAAGGTTTGTTCAACGTATTTCAAGTAAAGTGAACATACGAATCATAGGGAACAAGTAGCTCAGACAAGTATATACAACCCAGTAATTTAAGCATACATACATACAATCAAGTTCGATACCACTAGTCTTGTCAAGAGGAGGATAAAGTGTACCTTGATTATAGCATAAGATTAACCATTTGATTTAGAAGCTTGACTAGATCTTGGTATTGGATTAATATCAACAAGATTAGGTCTCATTATTCATTATCGTGGTAGTTGGATGTGTCACCTAAGTGTAGGTATCATAACATTCATCATTGATTTCAATATCTCAAACTAAGTCATGCATTATCATTATCATGTTACATCACACTTCTTGCATTCATCTAAACCTAGGGTGACACATCACAACTAAGACTATGGATCATAAGATTAGGATTGCATTATCTTAGTAGAGAAAACATGAGGTTCAAGCAAGATTAAGCAACATGTGTATCAACATAGTCAAACTAGTCATTTGATTCATTATCATGCATGCAGTCATCATAAGAGTACTTGAGTTATGTTTCATAAACATCATCAAGATAGTGATTGGAATTCATAATGTATCAAAGATCATCATTAGAGCAAGATTCTTGGTTATCAACATGTATACTAGACCACATTTCAAGTTAAAATTAGGGCATTTAGGCACACTAGAACACAAAAATGTTCCATAAGGCATTTAGAGATACAAGGTATGTAAGCTTAATGATTTTTAGTCCAACATAATCATCTTTAGTAACTTTAGATCAATGAAAGCATAAGGTTTAACATTCACCACAAAGTTTACATAAATCCATAGTGAGACACATTAAAAATATCAAGATTATCACTAGTGTCCAAGAAGGGCCATGATCAAGAATGATTACATTTGAGGGTGGAATATACTGATTTAGAGAATTCATAGATATTTCAAGAGCACTTGAACAAGTTTCAACATAAAAGGAGTGACCTTTTGCATATAGGTCCATTTTAGGTCATGTAAGAAACATAATATTGTTTTAGGGTACAAAGATGGGTAAAGTTTGAATCATGATGCATAGATATGTTCATGTTACTAATACTATACTAAGGTAAAGTTTTAGGGCATCAATGATCAAGAACATGCATCAAATAGGTTAAAACCTCTTAAAAGGACTTCAAAAGAATAAGCATTTGGGGACATCCATGGAGATAAGAGCATAAACATGCTATGTAAGTATTTTTGTATCGTAGATCTCATTTTTATGATCAGAATAGTATATTGGAAGTCTATTTTTGTGAGAAAGCATCACAAAGATATGATTTTTTGAATTATTTACCTTGAAATAGGGGATGAGGGTCCTTGGATCTCGATGAAAGGGATACATTTGGTCCACGCAACCTGTGCCTCCCCCCACCTGGGCTGCAGCTAAAAGGCCCAATTGAGCATTTAATCTCGGTTGCTCCATGTCTTTCAATCGTCGATCACAGCGAGCCTGGTTTCCATCAATTGTCGATTGCTATGTGAGACTGCCATATAGAGCTTGGCATTATTGTCTACTTGTCAAGAGAGAGAGAGCTTGGTGGAGAGGGGGCACGATTCTAGCCACTACTATTGGGGTGACCCAGATTCAATGATATGGCTTTGTTGTCCCCAACTGACGCCAAGCCCAGGTGACCATGGAGGCTGCCACAACAGCTATGGCTGGGGGGACAAGAAAAGAGAGGAAGGGGGGTCTTCTAGCATTGTGATGATGTCGATACAAAGGGCCTTAGGCCCACAAAATCCATACTTAGCTTGGAGTGTGATGAGGGTAGTTGAGGAGGAAGGAAAGGCTTGTCGAAGTTGCCACAAATCCATAGATGAAGAAGGTCAAAGAAGAAGAAAAAGAGGGGCGAAATGGCACAAAAAATGGCAGAAAGGATGGGGAAATCAAAGGAAAATAAGAGAGGAATGAAATGGGATCACCAATTTAAGCAAAAGAGGGCTCAATGTTTCGGATTGGCCAAGCAAAAGGGGGTTGGTAGGACTGTTGTACTTGTACTCACACAAGGTAGAAGATAAGACGATAATCATTGGATTGGAGACCATCGTGGATCACAAGTCGATCCAAAGTCTGGGAGTGTGGATCCTCAACTTAAAAAAATGAGTCTTTCTCATTGGTCAAGAGGGGAATCCATAAATTAATGACGTGTTCAAGTTGTTTCAAAATTGTGTTTCTTTGAAAATATTGTAAAATTAATATCATTCAAATCGTAGCTCTGATTGGAATGAATTTTTCACCGTTGGCTCACAAATTTCTTCTACCTATTATATTAAACATTTTGGATCTCATATGATAAAGTTATGGGTACTCTATTTTTGAAGTTCACTTTTAGAACCATAATTATGCACTTTACTATAGTCTATATAAGCACAACTTGATGTTTAATCAACACAAATTCTTCACATGAGTATAAAGTGACTCAAGGTCATCAAATTGAGGATGAGGGAGATGATTTAGTACGTTAGAGATTCTAATAAGTCAACATATTCATAAATTTAATGAGCAACAATCCAGGTTATCACACAACTCTTCACCTAAAGATAGACAAACATTATCAACGAAAATGATTTTTTGGATGAGGATACCCAATGAATTATAATACAATACCATTGTACAAGTACACCATAGGGATGATAAAAGAATTAGATAAGTATATATTTTGATAGATATCCAAGGTATTGTATGTCTTAAGAGTATCAAAGACGTAAGGAAGTCGCTAATCAAAGACTAAAAAATTCTACAATTGGTGTGAGCACAATCACTTCAAGAGGGTTTATAAGGTATACAAAAGGGAACATACTGAAGTTATTGCCACTAAACATAAATAACACATCAGAGTAAGGAAGACGTGGAAATTGTAGTCAAAGAATAATGTTTTGATGAATATGAGAGTGGTTTTGAGTCAATCACAGTGGAAAGTAAAGCTTATCATGTTTCACTCAACAATGAGCTATTTTTTGATAGTCCACCTACATAATGTCATAGGTTATGAAACTAAACCATACTTATGGGTAGTTTAGTAGTGAAACATAAAACAATAGAAATTATTGATATGTATAGTACAAACAATTTTTTAAAGTTTCATTTTTATCAAAATCAATAAGAAATATCACCAATTCATTTTGATGAAATAAACATAAAACCCGTAGTATACTCTTTGTTCAAGATCCAACCATAGTACACTAGTAAAAGGAGAGTTATATGATTACACATTGGTAGATATTCATACGTCAGATGAAGTATAGAAAACCTACTGTAAACAATCATCCCAAGACTTCCTTGTACAAGGATAGCATGTAACATAATACCGAGAAACATAAACACAACTATTCATCTCATATGGGGAAGAAACACAATCCTTGTAGAAGCAGTTGTTCAATTTTTTTCAAATGTTTAAGCCACAATTGTAACATACCAAAAAATATCTAGTACTTATTTGTAAATTTCCTAACACCATATTCTTTATGATCACATCTTATAAAAAGGTCAATTATAAATAATTTTGGTTATTACCATGTACAAAAAAATAATTATTAACACAAAACATGTGGATAAACCTACATCTAAAATTTCAAGATCTAATTCTTTTTAGATAATTAGTTGTGTAACATCTAAGCTTTATCTAGTATTAATAATATTAACTAATTTGATCATCTAACTCAAAAACTAACTCTAGAGAAATATTATAGACATTTTTTTGATTGCATTGTTAAAATTTGAGACCTAACAGAGTTTGTTTGACTAAGAAATAAATTTCTAGAAGATAATAATGACTTAATGAGATAAAAATGTACTTTCCAAAAATCCTTTGTTCTGGGCCTCACATGGGCCGCCCAATTTGGATACATGATACATCCTTTTGATCACAGTCGCTCACCCTTTTCTTCAACCTCCCAATGGGGTGGGACTCCTATTCCTAATCATTTGAGGATTACTTCTTTTTTGAGCAATATTTGCCATGACGGTCTTTGCCGCTGGCTTCGGGAGATCATCTCACACCCATCCACCTCTGACTCAAACCCTAGAGTGAAGTGTATAAAAGATGCCCAGTAGTTGTGCCACCTGTAACTCCGGTGGGATCATTTTATCGTCCACCATCACCAGATCACCTCTTGTCAATCATACATTCCTACACCATATGTGGTATCCAAGAAGATCAAGAACACCATCGGTTTGGACCACGATTCATCATGGTGACCAGTCGATGAAACCCTGACAACAACTCGACAGGTTCTTGTCACATAGGAGATCCTGATGCATGTAGCTTGAACAAGGACTTCTGAGAAGTCTAAAAGGGACTTGTGAATCTTCTTCAATCTCGTACATGTTGATTCAGTGAGGTATGGCGCCTTGTACCCTTCCTATGTTCCCTGATTCATTCAAGCTATGTCAAAATTGTGAAATCTTCTTGCTGGTCTTGGATCCGCGACTAGTTACCTATCTCCAGCCTATCATTGAGGTTGTTCTGGTTGTTAGAGGGAACAAGATCCCCTTCCTTCCTTCTTCCTCATTCTTTCACCTTTGTTTTTCTATTCTCGATGATCAGCCATGGAAGCTTGAGTTGTTGTTGCTATCATCCCCTGACATGGTTCAGGGAAGATTTGAGTAACCCAGCACGGAAATGGCCCCTTGTCCCAACCTTTATTCATGTTGTGGGCACCATAGAGAAGTTTTGCAGGTCATAATCTTTTTCTCTAAAATGGTCGCAAGTAGTCTTCTTATCTTCTGTTCATTTACCCAACTATATTTTGGAATGAATCTAATCTCCATCCCATTTCGTTAAGTGTGATTGTTAAGGTGAAACATAATACTACATCTACAGATAAGGAAAAATCAAACCAGAGTGCAACCAAGCCATTTTTTAGCTCAAAAATCCTACAAACAAATCAATTTACCTTAGCACGTATACACAAACACCCTCTTGATGAAGTCTATGAATCATCCAAACACATTAGGACTAAGTAGTTACTCTCTTAATCTAATAACCACACATGTACCCCTAAATTAATAAGTAATAATAATAATATTAAGGCATGACAAGCCTACTATATGTATAAACCTAAGTCAAAGAAATGCACTAGAAATATAGATGATACTTATGGAATTTGGGATAAAATGTATGTATGAACCCCTTCATTTCTGTTAAGAACTTAAACATCAATCCTAGTACGCTACAAATAAGGGTTGATATAAGTAAACCCTAAACCAAAGTCGAAAGAGTAGGGTCAATGAAGTAGGATAAAGTGGAATGAATGTGACTGAAACCTTGACCCTAACAACTCAGCTACTACAAATATTAAGATAAGGCACAACAACAATCACTAGAATATATGATCATATATGTGATCCTAGAATTCACCCAAGAGTCAAATGCATGCACCTAGAAACCCTAATCTAGAACACTAATGACCTTAGAAGCCTTGGCCTTGAGAATAAGACATGAAAACTAATAGGTCCTTTGGTTTTTTAGGAGAAGGTTAGAAGGAAGATTCAAAGTAGTGTTGTCATATAATACTTGGCGCAAACAAGGTAAGTGAGCCATGTCCTTGGATTCATATTATATAGTTTGATAGTCTAATTATCCTTCTCTGAATAATACATTAGACACATAGTCTAATGATCATTTGTATAATATTACTTTTTCAGCATAATAGACTTAGTGACTTAGATAGCTCGGGCCCAAATCATATAAAGTATTAGTTATAAATTATTATTCTTGCAGGAATGTTTAAAGTTAGCATGCAATTACTAGAACTCAGAGTATAATGATGAAAATTTGTTTTAGTACATTAATTCTTTTTATCATTTAGAATATAGAATTCTTTTAGAATATCAGAATCAGATACAAAATCTAGAATTTAGATTTCTCATAAAAATTCAGAATAGAATGTAGAGAATACATACTTCAGAATCTACTCATAGTTTTTTAGATTTTATTTTCTTATACCAACATTCAAATTTCCATACAATGTCAAAGTAGAATTTACAAATTTAGAAATACACAATTCCATTACAAACTGTGTATCTTTAGTTTATCTCAGTTACTTGAGATATAGAATCAGAATAGAATCAGAAATGGTATCAAAATTAGAAATAGAATAAGAACATAAAAGAATAGGAAATGACACCAGAACATAATTTTATACTATATAATAAGTCATCATCGAACATAAGTACTAGAATACATAGAACAAAAGGATTAATGCCATATAAGGTGCATTGCACCATAGAAGGCACTAAGTGACACATAATAGAAGATACCTTGATGTCACCAGAAGGCTTTCATTCCACAAAAGGAGGCACATAGTTCCACAGAAGAGGACTTATTGTATGAAAATGGCCACTGAAAGATAAAATATATAAATAAAATATGTCCACTTTAGTATAGATTCATATTTTTCATTCTTTTGTAATTTTTCTTTCCAATTATTAGAATTCAATGCCACTTACTCTAACCTAGGTTTCCCTTTGTGCATAGTTGATCATGAGATGTCTGTAGGTGAGGAGCAATTGTAAAGTAGCACCCAAAGCCTTGGAGCATAAAGATAGAGAGGGATAACATCTGGTGGGGCGCCAACTGTAAGACAATCCTCAGGTTTATTTATTCAACTATATGTTTACATGTTTAGAACTACAAAGTAGAGGCTTTGACTCGAGATGTTAGACAAGTTTTCAATGTGATAGCTTTTTGTCTCCTTTTGTAAGAACAATCATGACAACATTTCTTATTTAAAGATTGTGTGATTAGTGATATTGTTGTTTTGCATGCTAGTTTTATGTAACACCACCTTGAGTTCATGAGTAAAGGATAAATCTATGTTGCTTCCTCTATGTGCATGTGTGTGCTTAGGGAGGGTGTTACAATATGGTATCAGAGCAACATTATAGTTGGCCTCTGGATTAATTCTCATGTTCTTACTTTAGATTACCCCATAAGAAGCCAAGTAAGAGTAGACTACATAGTTAAAAAGATACACAGTAGCCCTATTATACAAGAAGTAATAGAGGACTAGTTAGAAGCTTTGATATGGATTAAGGTTATGTGTCTAGATTTTTTTTAACTTTTATGTTAACTTTATAGTAGTGTATATCATGATCTCTCTTTTTCGCACATAGTTGTGGTATGAGACACAAGCTTATGGGTTTTTGTAGAGAGGATGTTATGTGCATTACCATGCTTGTCTTATCCTTTAAAGTGCATGTGGTATGGGACATGTGTACAAGGGAGGTTCAAAGATAAGTGTGATAACGCATGTCACCTATGAATATATGACTGTCTAGAATGTACATAAAGGAAACGAAAAACAAGAGTCAACATTAAAAGTTTGAGGTATATATTCACCTAAAACTAATTGCATACATAATAGAACCCTAGAATGCACTTAAGTGTCAGAAGCCCCATGTTGATGAATGTTGGTTTGGACAGCTAGCTGCTACCTATGTGGAATGGAAGATCACTTCAAGTTCAACTCTATCTAGACTAGAATATCCAGAGTGTTCACCATAGATGTAGAAGAGGTAGAGGAGGAAGAGACTACATAAGCTATGACCTAACCCTAGAAGTATTTCGATTAGATGAAAATATTTTATAACATGCATTGTTTAGTACATAATTAAGAATTTTGGGTTGATTATGTATCATTAATAAAAGAATAAGTAAAACCCTACAGTAGGTAGTAAATAAAAACTTTGAGGAAGAGATTTATTTGTGATGGGTATAATTGTAACACTCCAAAAATCTTCAGGTACTTATTTGCAAATTTCCTAATATCATATTCTTTATGGTCACATCTTATAAAATGTTCAATTATAAATAATTTTGGTTATTACCAAATACTGGATTTTTTTATTAAGACAAAATGTGTAGATAAACCTACACCTAAATTTGCAAAATCTAATTCTTTTTTGATAATTAGTTATGTAATATCTAAGCTTTATCCATTATTAATCATATTAAATAATTTCTTCATCTAACTTAGAAACTAACTCTAGAAGAATATCATGGTCACTTTTGTGATTTCATGGTTAAAATTTGAGACCTAATGGAGTCTATTTGACTAAGTAATAAATTTCTAGAAGACAATAACGATTTAATGAGATAAAAGGCATTTTGTGAAAACTATTTCTTTTGGGCTTCACATGGTCCACCCAATTTGGGCACATGATACATCCTTTGGATCACAACCACTCACTTCATTTTTCAACCTCCTGTTGGGGAAGGACTCCTGTTCTTGATCATTTGGGGATTGCTCCTTGTGTGAGCGATCCTTGTGAAAATGGTCTTCTCCATTGGCTTTGGGAGATCATCCTATAGCCATCCACCTCTGACTCAAACTAGTGAAGTGTATAAAAGAAGCCCAATAGTTGTGCTTTAACTCTGGTGGGATCATATTCATCATCAACCATAACCAGACCACCTCCTGTCAATCAGACGCGGCTACATCATCTATGGTATCACAGAAGATCGAGAACACCCTCGGTTTGGATCAGATTCATCATGGTGACTAGTCAACAAAATTGTGACAACAACTTGATGGGTGATTTCCACAGAGGATTTCTTGATGCATGCAGATTGAGAAAGGACTTTTGAAAAGTATGAAAGGGATTCATGAATCTTCTTCAACCATGAACATGTTGATTCAGTGAGGTATGGCGCCTTGTACCCTTCCTCTGTTGATGCTCTGTTTCATTCAAGCTATGTTGACACAGTGAAGTCTTCTTGTTGTTCTTGGCCACATGACTAGTTACCTATCTTCGACTTGTCATTGAGATTGTTTTGGTTGTTTGAGGGCCCATGATCCTCTTCCTTCCCCCTTCCTAGTTCTTTCACCTTTGTTTTTCTATTCCCGACGCTCAACCATGGAAGTTTCAGTTGTTGTTGATGTTGTCCCCTGACATGGTTGCCCCTTGTCCCAACATTTATCCATGTTGTGGGAACCCTTGAGAACTTTTTTAGATCGTGATGTTTTGCTCTAAAATTGTCGCAAGTCATTTGCTTATCTCTAGTTCATTTTCCATACCATATTTGTAAATGAATCTAATATATACCCCCTTTGGTTAAGCATGATTGCTAAAGTGAAACATAATAATCTATCTACATATAAGGGGGCATCAGACAAGAACCCTCCCAAGTCCCTTTTCTGTTCATAAGTCATACAAACAAATCAATTTACCTTGGTATGTATACACAAACACCCTATTGATGAAGTCTAATCATGCCAACCTAGGTATACATAAATATTTTGATAAGCACATCATTAATATTGGTTAAAAATAACACTAGTAGATCATACTAAGACTAAGACAATTATTATATAACTTAGGTGAGGTAGATTGATAACCCTCATCACCTTAAATTAAGTAAGTAACTACCAAAAATGATACTAAGGTGTTATGATACAAATCTATGTATATATATTAGAAATAAGAAAACTAAAATGAATCAACAGAACACATTAGGACCAAGTAGTTACTTTCTTAATATAATAACAACATTTGTACCCCTAAATTAGTAAGTATAATAATATTATTATGACATGACAATACTATAATATGTATAAACCTAAGTCGAAGAAATGTACTAGAACTATAGATGATACTTATGGACTAAGATTGGGATAAAAAACATGTATGAAACCCTTCATTTCTATTGATAACTTAAACATAAATCATAGTATGATACATATGAGGGTTGATATAAGTAAACTCTAAACCAAACTCTAAAGGGTAGGGTCAATGAAGTAGGATAAAGAGGAATGAATGTGACTGAAACCCTAACCCTAACAACTCAATTGCTATGAAGATTAAGATACTGCACCCCAATAATCACTAGAATATTTGATCATGTGTATGATCCCAGAATTCACCCAAGAGTCAAATACATGCACCTAGAAACCCTAATATAAAAAATTGATGAACATAGAAGCCTTGGACTTGAGAATAAGACATAAAAACGGATAGGTCTTTTAGTTTTTCAGGAGAAAGTTAGAAGCAAAATTCAAAGCAATGGTCTCATATAATACTTGGAGAAAACCAGGTAAGTGGGCCACATACTTGGATACATACTATATAGACTCGTAGTCTAATTATCTTGACCAAAATAATGCATTAGATACATAGTCTAATGTTCATTTGTAGAATATTACTTTTTTAGCATAATAGAATTACTGCCTCAGATACCTTGTACCAATTCTTATAAAGTATTAGTTCAAAATTATCATTTGTGAATGAGCATTTGAAGTTCGAATGCAATTACTAGAATTAAGAGTGTAATGATGAAATTTTGTTTTAGTATGTTAGTTCCTTTTATCATCCAGAATATAGAATTATATTTTAATATCATAATCAGATACAAAATTTAGAATTTATATTTCTCATAAATAGTTAGAATAGAATGTAGAGAATACATACTTTAGAATCTATTCCTAGTTTTTTAGACCAACATTCATATTTTCCATACAATGTCAAAGTAGAATTAACAAATTTAGAAATACATAATTCCAAAATAGAATATGTATCTTCAGAATTTATCTCAGTTACTTGAGATAAAGAATCAAAATAGAATCAGAAATAGTATCAGAATAAAAAATAGAATAAGAACATATAAGAACAAAAAATGACACTAAAACATAATTTTATATTATATAATAAGTCCTCACGGAATAGAAGTATTACAATACATAAAACATAAGTCTTCATACCATAGAAGGTGTATTGCACCATGGAAGGTACTTGATGCCAAAGAATAGAAGACACCTCAGTGTCACCAAAAGACGTCTATACCACAGAAGGTTCATCACACCATAGAAGGAACATACTGCCACAGAAGAGGACTTGTCATATAATAGTCGCTATTGAAAGATAAAATATGTAAATAAAAGATGTCCACTTTAGTATGTATTCATTTTTTTCATGATGCGGTTATTTTTCTTTCCAATTATTAAAATTCAATGCCACTTACTCTAACCTAGGTTTCCCTTTGTGCATGGTTGTAGATGAGATGTTCTTAGTTGAGAAGAAGATATAGAAGTAACACTCGAAGTCTTGGAGTATAAATAAGAATGGGATAACATCTGGTGCGGTGCCAACTCTAAGATGATCTTAGATTTATAGATTCGAATATATGTTTACACGTATAGAACTATAGAATAGAGGCTTTGCCTCGATATGTTATACAAGTTTTCAATGTGAATCTTTAAGTCTCCTTTTGTAAGAACAATGATGAGAATGTTTATTTTAGAGATTGTGTGATTGGTTATATTGTTGTTATGAAGTGTGATTTATGTAACACCCCTTGAGTTCACGAGTTATGGATAATGTCATGTTGCTTCTTCTATGTGCATAGAGGATAAAATGTCAACATTGTGTACACTACTACTACTAAACAACTGACTTTTATCGTTATTAAGATTAAGACTAGAAACTCTCCCAAAGGTTTACAAAATACTTGTAATAGAATTAGCATTTTGTTCATCTGCCTTAGCAAAGAAAAGAAGGTCATCAACAAAAGTAATAAGAGAGACACTATAATTCTTAGAAGCTTGAAGAGGAATCAAATGCTTTTCCCTTATCACCTTATCAACAATGGAAAACAAACCTTGCATGGTCAAAATGAATACGTAAGAGGCTAGGGGATCCCCCTTCCTCACCCCATTAGAGGCTTCAAAAGAACTAGAAGGTGACCCATTAATTAGCACCTGAAAGGAAGCAGAAGGAAATCATACATTAATCCACAAAATCTAGCACTGGGGAAACCCCATCTTCTCCAGAAGAAACATAATGTAGTCCCTTCACACCATGTCATAGGCCTTAGAGATGTCAGCCTTGACACAAATCTTACATTGACCATTAATATTAGGAAAAGAACTAAGAAATTTGTTTTCTAGTAGGATGACATTTGTAATGGATCTTCCTTTAATAAATGCAAATAATTAGCTATTTCAAGTTACTCGATTTCATTGATCAAGTAAAATTTTCATGCAAAGTTCTCATGGCAATGGCTAACTATTTGTATTTTACATTTTGACATGATACCCTAAGATAAAATCACTCAATCTAGTTTCCCTTAGGGTTTTATAACATAGGATAGTGTATTATCATCAAATTTCTCTACCTATATGACCTCATCTCAAGTACAAGAGATAGGCTATATGTGAAAGACTTGATTTTGGTTTCAATTTGAGGATGAAATTTCTCTTAAGGTGTGTAGGATGTGATGGAGTGGACTTTTGGAATCCTCAAGTGTACAATGACTTAAGTAAAGTCATGCATGTTGAGTAGTTTTGAGAATCTCAAGTGTTTTAGTAAAGTTGGAGTGATGTTTGAGGTTGCTATAAGGATTAAGGTCCCCAAGTTCATGCCTTTTTGGGATATTTAGTTGGATGGTCAAAGAGTTTAGTTTTGACACCAAATTCGTGTACAAGGTATCTTGAGTTGTGAGGAAGCTATGGTTAAAATTTGGTGGAAATTGGAGTATCCTAGAGGAAGTTATTTAGGTTTGAAATGTGTGAAATAATGTTCCTTTTTGGTGTTTATTAGAACTAAGTTTGGTTGTCACGCCCATGGATCCTAGAATGGGCTGCGTGGACATGTGTAGACCTTAGATCTTCTATCCAATGGATGCGGCCTTTGAGAAGGGAGAGCCTTAACATATAGGTTATAGATCTTCTATCCATCTGTAATAGTCACAAGAGGGACATTTGTAGTGTTAGATAAGGCAATGAAAAGATTGGAACAATCAGAAATATGAGCTGATGTGTCAGAGTTGATGAATCATTTAATTTTACCATAAGTAACTGGGGATGCAAGTAAAGCATAGGAACCTCCTTCTAGAACAAGTTTTGTCTAGGATAGTCCAGCTTGGAGGAGTTTTTCAAACTCGAAGCAAATTCACTCAACTGTGGGATGAGTAGAACTTGAGGTAGTATCATTTGAATCTTCACAGACATCAGACAAGGCTGATTTTCCCTGGAAGGTGCACCATGTTTTTCCTAGAAGTAGTCCTCATTGTGTCTTTTGCACTCATACAAGTTGAAGAAGCGATTGGTAGGAGAAGGTTGAGGTTGATCTCGTCCAGAGCTAATAGGAGAATCATGTCCAGGATAATGACCACTGCGACCGTGACCATGACCACATCCACATCCTTAGCCAGAATTAGATGGGAGAATAATAATGACCTAATGATCAAAAGATTAAGCAGGTAGGGAATGCATAGATGGAAGGCTTTGAATGTGCTTGAGAACATCCCTTAGTTTAGGTAAGGGATCACTGGATAACATCTAGTCAACAACTCCAGAGAAAGTAGGAGGAGGTCCAACCAAGAATTCTACCAACTGAAGTTCATTATGATGTCGCTAAACTTTCTTTGATTTTAATGGAAACTGGATGATATAATTTGTATTCATACCAAAGTGTTGAATATGGGCTGTAGTAGTCTTCCACATATCCATTTGTTGAATACTCCTTTTTTTCCAGATTCATGAAGATCTCAAATACCTTCTTTGGGTTCTACTGATGAAAATACACATGGGATAGTTAGTCATTCATAGCTTTGCAACTTGAAAGATGAAGGAGAGACCAGAAAATCTTAGGTTCAACACTATTCACCATCGATGTCATAATGACAAAGTCATCGTTAGATAATTTCACTCTTGCTAGAGTTTTTCATCACTTGTAGCAGCGGGTGGGATCAGAGCATCACAAAAAATGTGGGAATAGTGCCCTTAGGATTTAATGTATAGTTCAAACGATGACAACCAAAGGTGGTAGTCTGATCCATCAAGTTTCACAGTCATCTCACACAAAGACCGAGGAGGATATGTAGTCTCCCTCGAAGCTAGAGTGTTGAGATGCATAGAGAAGTAGAGGAAGTAGCAAAAAAGCTTGTGAATGTAGATCAACATATCTAAGGAAACCTCAAAGGGGAAGTGGAAAATAGAAACAAATCAGTTGATCTAAAAAACCCTTGTAAGGCAGAGATAGCAGTAGCAGATCCAAATAGATCCAAGAAACTCACATAGGGGCAATAGATAGTAGCATCAGATCTAGATCAATAAACCTGAGACCCACATAGGGGTGGTAGACAAAAGGAAACACATATGCTGCCATGGTGTGAGATTTACTCTACCATGTGGTGTAGGCAGAAAACAAAAGGTGTTCCTTATAGATCTTCAACTTGCTATTTTGGAAATTTCTTGAGGAGGGATCAATGGGATGGAGGTGGAGGTAAATGGGGTTTTGTTCGATGTGGTGGAGATCAATGAAGGTGAAGTTCAGTTAGAGGTGGAGGTAAATGGGGTGAAGGTCGATGGGGTGAAGGTTGATGAGACATGAAGGTTGATGGGATATAGGTTGATGAGGTGAGGAGGTGAAGGGATACTGAAGGGTTGGAGTTGATGGGTTTGAAAGTTGATGGGTGAAGGAAGATCAATGGGTGTATGGAAGTTGAAGAGATGATGAAAGGTCGATGGGATGATGGAGGTCAATGGGTGATGGAGTTCGATGGGTGGAGAAGGTGGTGGTGGTGGTAGAGGTTGGTGGGTATGAAGGTGGTGAAGGTGAAGGTGATAGAGGTAGAGGGTGACTAGGGGGTGGGAGTGGTGGATATGGTGGATATGGGGGAGGTGGAAAAGTCAATGGGACAACTTAAGGAGGATCGAACATGTGTGATACCATATAAAATCAGAAAATAGTATATGATACTTTAGAAAAAATTATGATGCACTCTCTTTTATAAGACAAGAGAGTAAGGGAGAAACAAAACTAGGAAATATGGGATAAAAGAAAAGAGAAAGACAAGACGAGTCTAAATCACATAACAAAACACATAACACACCATAATGCATAACAAGACACACAACACAAGATAACAAATAAAGTGTATGTACAAATATCCCCCACTATAATTTAGATGTATGAGGGAAGGAGTCATTAAAAACTACCTACACATTAACTTTGAGATGTGATGGAGTATATATTAGATCAATATTTTAACAATCAATATTAGAATCAAATTGACCCTATAGAAATAATCGCATGCTCTACCTAGGATCAACTTATAGGCATCAATCTGCTCCACCTTAGGGACTAATGAGATATCAATCATTACTATGATTTTCTTTATTTTACGGTCCTAGAATACAGTTAGTATTTTGATAAACATGACTATTGTATAGGTGGTTGACCTAAATTGAGGAATTTGTTATAAAGTAATGATGGTTTCTTCTTCCATGAAAGGTATATTTGAAGATACAATTTATGATCTTGACACACAAATGTATTCAATTATGAGGAATAGCTTTAGTTAATCGAATTCAGAATATATGTGATAATACATCCATTTGTCATACACAAGATTCTAACTACTCCAATAATGCCCCAAGGTTGAATTTTGATCATAGTACACATATTAACGTTATGTGATTACAACTGGAGATTGAAAGATAACTACGTGTGACAATATTACCCACAGATATTGAATTTACATTGAGGAAATATTTGAATAGATATACATTTGAATTTGTGACTAAAATATGAGATAAGCTACTTTGGGATATTGGTAACCTATGTATAAACTTATATACCATCTGGAGGTTACTAAAATAAGATATGATTGCTTGAAGTTGAGGGCATTAATGAATTACATGTTGTCAAGCTTTGTTCTTTTGGATATTCTTACCTAAGCGTGACATATTGATGTCACTCAAGCTTCTTAGGCATGCCTTATTAGTTACGAGTTGGGCGCCAGTCGCTAAGTGTTGATCAGTAAATAGTGGATACATCAAATCTTGATAGTTGTTTGATCAACATTAAATGATACACATATCATATTTTACCCCTCTATATTCGCTTTACTCACGGTCGAAGATGATGTCTTGGCCATATCTACTAGCATGTTTCTAATAGGAAGATAGAGGAGTAACAATTTTGATCTACCATGCTCAGATCTGAGGAATGGCGATTAGATCATATCTAACTGTTCAAAGTGAAGGGAGAAAAAATCATTGTATTCTACTCCCTCTTCATTTGTAACATACCAAATTTTGGTATTATATTCAAATTAGAGATATTATGCACAATCCACTTTAATGAAACCTCTTTGCTATATTTTCAATTCAATACTTCATTGCATGGAATTACCTTAAACTTTGAGTACCAAAATGCAATTTTTCTTAATCTTGATCAAGTCACCTTTTGAGATCCATCAGGGCATTATTGAAACCAATTGTGAATTATTGACTATATATTCACAAAAAAACATATTCTAAGTAGTGACTATTAATGTTTAATGCTATTGTGAGAATAAATAAATATGCGGCCTCAAATCAACAAAATAGAAAAATGATATTTTAGAATTAAAACATACTTCAATGTAGGGTGATGGTAGAAATTTTGGATTAAATAAGACCTCAATGCACCGTAGAGAAATAAATCCAACAAGGACATCAATTGACTAATCTAAAAGGCATTAATCTAGAAAAAAAACAATAATGTGATGCCTATAATGCACGTGTCGTCTTCTCAAGATGGCTAAACAATCATTACTAGACTTCGATCAAAGAGGACAAGAACCACCCCTCTTCTCCCTCCATGAATTCTCCTAGCCAAGGGAACCCTTGCCCAGTGGCCCCAATCCCAATTAAATCCACCATGAAGATGCTCTTTCCGATGACCAATAACGACGATGAAAGCCATTTGTTCTCTCCTGGCATCACACCTATTCACAATCGGTTCATCGACCAGATAGTTCATCCCACTCCCCTCCTCATCATCCACAACCCTCGATACACAAAATATCACACTTCATGTGATATCCCGCTACCACATGAGTGAACTTACTCAAAACTAAGGCGTAGAATTAACAATAAACATCCAGATTACCAAAAAATGTGGTAAATTAAAAACAATCACTTATATATTCACAAGCGATAACATATTACATAGAAGTCCACATGTTGTGCCACCTATATCACATATCATACCATAAAGGTATATACATCACTATATAGTGGCCATCTTGCCACCAACCTTTTAGAAAAGATATCATGTTCATATGTATAAGCCATACATTTACAACCATGGCATACTGTAAAAAACCTTGTATCAAAGTACAACATCTACAACACACCCCCAAGAACCTGAGTGTATGGGGACAACACATAGGACTCTACTACAAAACACTAGCAACATATCCAACCTTCAATCGTTATTGCTCTCCTTGCTGCTCTTCCTCAACCGCACAATTTCTACCACATCATGCACAACCACCTAAAATATGTGTAAACGCACATGGTGAGACCAATGTCCCAATGAGAGATATAATTCTCTGTCAAAAACTATTATTAACATATATAGGTATATAGCAGGAAAGTAATACTATTAACATGATGAGCAGATTCAACTAAATGAAAATTGCTAACACAGATTAAGCAGTTAAAGCAGCTACAAACTGATAAGTAGAACATCATATACTTTTATAAGGAATATGAAGAACAATTATCACCACTGTCAATTTAACAATATAAGATACAAGGAAAAGGGTCATCTAATGTGATTCATGTTTAACCCTAAGCAAATATACAACACAACTATATGACATCTCTTATTATGCCTTGAGGGGATGAGGTATACCACTCCTACTCGAACTGACCATTGGTAAGTTGAAATCAATGCCATAAAAGATCTAGGAGAGACGGACTCCTATGTTCACCCACACCCTTAGTCAGTCTGAGTCCT
The DNA here is from genome assembly GCA_963693085.1 of Alisma plantago-aquatica. NCBI lineage: Eukaryota > Viridiplantae > Streptophyta > Magnoliopsida > Alismatales > Alismataceae > Alisma > Alisma plantago-aquatica. Next base: position 230,898,932 of record OY856413.1, on the reverse strand, counting down.
TCGTAGTGACGTATAGAGTCAAACTACAAATTAGCTTAGTCTCATGTGGTATATATCCAAGACACTAGTGAGATACAAATGTAACTTTTCTCCTACCATGGTTGATCGCAACCATCCTTGAAAACATATCATCTGAGATATGGTCTTGACCTTTCTCCTGCCAAGGCATGACCGCAGGAATCCTCAAAACTAGTGATTGTGAATGCAAGGATATATCCTCAACTTGCACCCCTGCATATTCAACAATATGCAATCTGAGTTTCCCTTAGGAATTACTCATTTTCACCATCCAGTAAGTACTCACAATGAAAATGGATCTATGGATCAGTGAAACCTACATGATTAGGGTTTCACTTGATTAATTAGACCAATTGGGTATTTTTTAATGCATCAATCAAGTTACAGCGTACAAACCAAAAACAAATTCTACAAAGATAGAGGTAGATTGCAATGTCATAAGATATAAAATGTATTATGCATAAAGCTGATCACACCATCACATCATCATGGGATAACGATCCCTTACCACATCATTAGAGGATATATCCTCAAGTTAGGCACTATGCCTTTGCCAGTTCATAAGACAAAAATACTTAGTTAATGCATTTAATCATTATCTCATCATGCCTCATAAAGGCTCATAATCATCACCCAACGTCATATCAGAGATACCATAGAAACTAGAACCTATGATGTTCATTCAACATGTAGTATTAGGGTTATACAAATAGGATATAGAAAATGCTTTATTGCCTTCTACTCATCCAAGCAAGCTAAGCAATTACATCATATGCCCAAATTAGGGTCAGGGTTTCTCATAGATAGACATAGGGTTTCCATAACAACATTCAACATCAAACCCTAACTTCATCACTTCCCACATTCTTATAGCATATAGACCACATGTCATCATGACCCACAAATCATTCAAAATAGCAACATGTATCAACCATGAAGATGGCACACTGTAGTGAGCATAAGGTTTAGCACACCAAGTGTAGTGACCACCATGGATTAAGGTGTAGTGAACAACACACATCAAACATAGTGACCGTCTCATACCATCACATGTAGCGATTTCAACAAAGGTTTCAAACATAGTGAGCTCAAAGAAAACTCCACACTACTACAAAAATGACATATCACGTCACATTTGATGGCGTCGGTTATAGATCCAAAACCGATGCCAATACACTATGACGTCGGCTAAGAAGGACAATTATCACCTATATGTTAAGGCCGACCGATTTATAAAAGACATGGGCATCACTTTTTCTTTAATGTTGGTTTGTTGACATCAAAACCGACGCCCAAAATCACCCACAAAATACAATTTTCCAGGGAAAAAGTTTTGCCTCTAAAAATTTTCAATTCGGCATCCATGGTACCAAAATCGACGACATGTTTCGCGCCAAGCCCCCGTGAAAGTTTTTTATCTCTAAGTAGTCATCGGATTTTGACAAGGAACCGATGACTAAACATCCTTTGCGAGAAAAAAATCATCCCCTCATGTGGCTGACGAGGAAATTATCGCACTAACAAGCTCACTCGGTGTTGAAATCCCCGAGCTTTTACTAAAACCCCGTGCAATAATACTACCCGCAAGAGGACAAGTCTTATTGCAGTATAGTTAAGGATCGAATCCCAAAGGACAATGTTTTTAAGAATCTTTGACAGTCAAATCTAGCACAAGTAAGACTAATATTTAGAACGATTGATTTGGTTGAGGTTAATTAAACTAATTGCAGGAAAGTAAATGAGCAGAATGAAAGTTTGTTTTAGACTAAATGATATAGAATCGTTGGGATGGTATCGGGTTTCACCACCACTGCACATGCAAACACATCCAAACACATAACATCTAGGCAAGCATCTAACTATCCAAATGGAACTGTTGCAAACCCTCCCGGAGGGATGTTTAGGCCTGCGTAAGCATCCCCTTAGGCATCCAATTTCTTGTCGCTATCCGGATCATGCACTTACGATTCCAAAGATACAACATCCAACTAAGGTTGTGGTCCTCCCTGAGGGATGTTTAGACCACAAAAGCATCACTGTGGGCTAGATGGCTTGTCCCCTCATGGATCATACACTTACGACCACAAGGAACCCCATTCTATTTCTAGTCCAGGAGTCAACCGTAATAATTGGCAAGCATGTAGGTGATAAGTTTGCAAGCAAACATCGACAATTAACAAGAACATACAACATCCAACTAAGGATGTGGCCCTTCGTAAGGGATGTTTAGGCCACAGAAGAGTCACCATAGGCTAGATGGCTCATCCCCTCACGGATCATACACTTACGACCTTAAGGAATCTCATTCTATTTCTAGTTTGAGAGTCTACCTCATTAATCGACATTCCACCTACATACAGAAGTTCTCATAACATAGGGAAGAACAAGATGAAAGCAAATAGGTAATAAAACTACAAGCATGAATGATTAGCAATGAAACGGAAAGTTATATACATTGCCTTGGAATGTTAAATGAAAAGACATAAAAGTATGTGCAGCGAGGCTAGTCCCCACACCCCAGCGAAAAGGAACTACTCGCTCATGGTGCGAGAAACAAGTAGAACAAGGGAGAAGGAAGATTCTGCCATGGGCATGATGCAGAAGGTAGTCACAACTTGGTGAAGATTATGCGGTCTTCTATGTCATGTCAGGGAAGATCTGGACGAGGAGGAAGAACCACCAAGGCGGGCTGGGAAAACCTTCTTCTCCACCTTCTTTCTCTTCTCGGCCTCCTTGCTTGCAGCAGGAGGAGGTGTGGGCGGCTTGACAATGGCGTGAAGATGATGGAGTGGTGGCGGTGTGGAAAGGAGACCGATCCTTTCTTAGGCAGCCTCTCGGCATCTTAGAATCATTGCCAAAATGAGGACCCTTGAGGTCCTATTTATAGGCTAGGGGCTGGTCCTCACATTTTTGCTGTGAGTTTGCTCCAAACGGTTTAGAGTAACCGGTTTGCTCCAAATGGTTTAGAGTAACCGGTTTGCTTGAACAGTTTGGAGCAAACGGTCTTGGAGACCGTTTGACATCCAAACGGTCTTGGCTTCTATCGGTTGGTTACGCCCAAACGGTCTGGAGTCCTATCTTCATACGGTCTTGCAGACCGATTAAATGACCAAACAATCTTAGGAAGGAACTGCCCATACGGTCCTGAAACTTTGCCTCCAAACTATTTAGTGAAACCGATAGGCGCCAACCGGTCTTCACTTGCTCTGGCTTCAAACGGTCTTCGGCGGTAGCTGGCCAAACGGTCTTTTAGATCGCTAGGGTTTGATCGGTCTTGAATCTTTGTTCAAACGGTCTTGATTAATATCCTCCAACCGGTCTTGGAAACCGTTTGATGGCCTCAACGATCTTGGACTCCTATCGGTCTTCAGCCTGACTCCAAATGGTCTGGTTAAATGATCTTGGATGAAACAGTCTTGGGGACCAAACAGTCTTATGTCCAAATGGTCTTGGGGACCAAACGGTCTTGGGTCTGAATGGTCTATAGTCCATCAGTCTCTACTTCAAATGGTTTCTACTCCAACCATTCTTGAGGAGCGATGAGGCTTGCACGGTCTTGCTGATCCATATGGTTTTGGATTGTTCATGTCCATACGGTCTGCAGATGCACACCAAATTGTCTTCTCTTTATTGATTGGTCTTAGCGCCCGAACAGTCTCGCAATCGTGTGCCACCAAACGGTCTTGAGGATCATCGGCTCCCAAATGGTCTTCAGGGTCCAAATAGTCTTGGGGACCATTTGGGCAGGTGGCCAGTGGAGGACCATTAGGATGAATGGCTAAGACCAAGAGGTCAAAACTATTTGGGCAGACCGTTACAGAAAACTATTTGGTAAAGAACGAATGGTCAAGACCGAATAGGTAAAACCATTTGGTCAAGACCGATTGGTCAAGACCAATGTTGAGAGGATCTTCAGTTGAAGGTTGAACCTCATCAAGACCTGCATAAAAATCAATATAAAACAAGTCAATAGTCTTGATAATTGGGTCAGTTAAGAAATCTTGCATTTTGTAAGATTTAGGAGATGAAATCGAAAGTATTGAATCAAATTGGTCCCAAATTAAAAGGTGACTAAAAATCATGATGAATATAGATTCATCAGAATATCCTGAACTTAAACGTTGCTCGTCCTCGAGTAACACAAAACATGAAACAGTCACCAAATCAATACTTTCAATTCGTGTGGTTGCCTCATCTTCACATCCCGATTGTTTCCTTTCTGCTCAGTATAACTAAGCATCTCAACTTCTTGAGACCACTGAACACATCTTACCATATCTTCATTCCTGAGTTCACTTTCCAACATCACTTACTCCTCACTTTTTCCAACAACAAGCATGTCAAAGAGTTTTGTAAGAGTCCAGAGATACCCGCAGATCAACAAGTGTGCATCTGATCTGACACTGGTGTTTTTTTTCAAGATAGAGAAGGCATTCATTTTGCCTTTAGATAGAAAAGGGAGTGAAGGGTGTTATGGAAGGAAGAATTAAATCTCTCCTCTATTCGACTTGAGATTTTTATTTTATGATTGCAATTACATTGATTGCATTTTTTGTGCGAATCTCTCCTCTATTCAACTCGAGATGGCATTTTCTTTTGTGTGCACATTGGCATCTTTTCCTGGTGGTACGCCCCTATTAATTTGTGAGGGGTATGGAAGAAGAGGATATAGAGGGAAGTGGCGTGCCACCCCAAACTTAAGGTTTTGCACTATTTTGGCTATTTTTGTTTCTTTTTGATGGATGGAGGGGTACAAAGATGATAGAAGAAGTGTAGAAGAGAGTTCAGATCAGAATGCAACTTGGTTTACAATTCTGTGTACCAGGTTGTCCTCTTTATCGTACTCTGCTCAGATAATGACTTGATGATGATCCGGTGGGGATTCCATGTTGTTGTTCCACTAGTTAGTTAGGAAGCACGACATGTTTGATCCCTATCAGTTCGACAGATGCTTGCCATTTTTTTGTAGAAGGATCATGATGTTAGGATTCATAAGCTTCACAAGATGATTTCAGTCAAAAGGCTAGTTTTCAGAAAGTGGTCCTTTTGAGGATCTGCTTCGAATAAGGAGGGTATAATGATACAAAATGCATAGAGATTGAAATGAAAAGTGTCAAAACTTCATCTAGTATCTGTTCAAATTTCTTTGGAAAGCTTTAAAAATTTTGAAAATTTTGAAAATCTTGGTCAAAATGCAACGATGAAATCTTAAGTCTGAATTAGATGGGTGAAGGTGGAAAGTAAGATACATACCACCCACCCTCCACCCCGAACTTAGAAATTTACTTGTCCTGAGAAAACTCTAAATCTGAGATGGAGGGGAAAGTTCATGCCGTTTGGACTACCAAATGTGGTTGTGTTCCAATCAGCGTGCGTCCTCCATCTGAAAATCTCAAAAATAAAGACCAATCAGAACTCAAAATAGCATCTCACGATGCAATTTTTATTTGGTGCAGATTTATCTAAAAGGTAAAAAAAATTAAGAAAAATTTCTAATTCAAAATTGAAACTAAATATGAATTTATTGATCGGGTTGCCTCCCGACAAGTGCCTTTGTTTTATGTCGATGGCTCGACGTGGATACTGTCACCATGGTGGGGCTCTAGGTGGAGCTAGATTAATATATTCTTTTGGTGGTTTCTTTCTAAACCATTCATTTATCATCACTTTGATTCTAGCTTCTTATATCCTTCCCCATATAGAACGAGCAATGTCAGAGCATATATGGAAACAACCTGAGTTATGTTGACTTGTTCTTTGTTGCTCAATTTGAGGTGGATAATAGTTGTAGGGGATCTGAATGGCTTCATTGATAAAGTAGTGTTGTTGAGGCTCGGAAGAAAAGTTACTTTGTTGATGTACTATCCCTCCATCGTAGCACTACTGGACATTGATGTCAATTAGATATGGATCTGGTGGATGTTCTCGGTAGAAACTGTAGTCCAAATTTTGTTGCGGAGGGAAGATGAAATCAATAGTCTTTGTCTGTTGGGCTACTGGTGCATTCCCGAGGATGGTTGTTTCTAGATGGGGAGGTTCATAGACACCTGAAAATGGTTTGGTATGTGTTATGATAGGTATGAGGGGTGTGTCCTCCTTTTCATAGATGTCTTCAATCATTTCTATAGGCTTGGGTTCCTCAAAAGTAGCTTCAACATCTTCTTCTACAGAGTTGAGAATTTGATGCAATCCTTTACTTGTTCGTCAATAGGTTCATCAGATGATGGGACCATTAAAGCAACTTCTAAAGGATCTTCTGACTCATGATTCTCTTAAGTGAGAAGTGACATCTGCTCTATGCAATCAATAAGATATACTTCTTCTTGCATGCTTGGTCTCCGCATACTTTCAAAAACTTTGAATTCGAGAGTTTCTTTACCAAGTCTGAGAAGTAAGGTACATGCTTCAACATCAATTAGAGCTCTTGCAATGGCGAGGAACAAACGTCCAAAGATGAGAGGATCTATTGTGTCTTCTTTTATGTCCATAATGACAAAGTCACACGGAACATATGTGTCCTTTCCAACCTTGACCGGGACATCTTCAAGAATTCCTAATGGATGTTTTATCGAATTGTCTGCAAGCTGTATAGTCATGCCAGTCGGAAGAAATTCTGAAAATCCTAGCCTCATGCAAAGGCTAAGGAGCATGATCAAAATGCTAGAATCAAGATCAGTTAGTCCCTTGTTATGTGTAGAATCACCAATATGGCATGAGTTACCAAAAGATCTCGGATCTTTCTACTTCTTGGGCATCTTACTCTGGATGATGTCTGAAGTAGTCGTTGCTAATTTGAATGCCTCATATTATTCGGTTATATACTTCCTTGTGAGGAGAGACTTTAAGTATTTTTTCCATGTTGGTATTTCAGCCAACGCATCAAGAAAGGGTATATCAACATGAAGCTTTTTAATGGCTTCCTTGAACTTATTGAAGTGAGTATCAAGCTTGGTTTTCCTTAGACGAGATGGGAAAGGTGGATGAGGCTTGTACACTGGTACATCTGGCTCTGGCATTTTAGTTTCTTCAGATCTTTGCTCGACTGTCTTATCACCAATCACTGGTTCTTTTGGTTGAGACTCAGGTGTTTTAGAGTCTTGAACAATCATCGGTTCATCCTCATCTATAATAACCACAGGTGTCTTGACATGAGGATTAGAATCGTCTTTTCTAGACTTGGTGGTGACAGCCTTCAATTGTTCGGGATGCTTAGGGTTGTTCTCAGGTTGGCCAGCAAAGGCTCCAGCAGGTGGCTTCATGCTAGCTGCAAGTTGAGCTAGTTGATATTCAATAGCCTTCTGATGGGCTTCCTGGTTATCTATCATTGTCTGCTATAATTGAAACATCTTCTCAATGGTTGTTAGTTTGTCATCCGGAGAGATGGGACCAGTTTGTTGCCCTTATTGTTGGTTCTGGTAAGGGACTTGGTTGAGGTTCTGGAACTGAGAGTTGTTCTGGTAATTGTTATAGTTCTTGTTCTGAAAATTGCCCCTAAAGCTTCCTTGATTCCCAAAGTTTTGTTGTTGATTATACTGGAATCCTGGGGGGGCACATTTTTGATTGTTTGAACCAAGTTGTCACGAGTTTTCTGCTCCTGAAGGATTTCCATATTGAAAACTAGGATGGTTCCTATTTTGATTTGGATTGTAGTATCCTTGACTAGGAATGGTGTTGACAACATTCAGATTTTCCATTTGACCATTATCTCCTTGTCCATAAGCATTGATTAGAACCACATCATATAGAACATTGCATGCTAAAGTGGAATGATCGGTACCTTTACATGCTTCACAGAACAATGAAGCTGACTTGATCTGTTCTTTTTGTTGAGGTGGTGAACATCCTCTTCTAAATGCAGCAAGGGATGATTCGATATGGTCTTGCTTGGCAACTAAGAGTTTGTGGGTTTCAGCGATAGACTTGTATTCTGGAATAACTTCAACCATAGCTACTTTCAACACTCCCTTGCCTACAGATCTACCCCAATTAGCTTGATTTTTAGCTCCAAGGGTGACAACCCCCCATGCACTGTCATAACTCTGACGCATGAAGTTTCCTTCAGACGAGGAGTCTAAAAACCTCTTCATATCATCATCCACACCCCTATAGAAGATTTCGATGAGTTTATTCTTGGGAATTCCATGGTGTGGACACTTGCGTAGAAGCTCTTTATATCTTTCCCATGCTTCAGCAAGGGTTTCTCCAGGGGTTTGAGTGAACATTGTTATACGACCCCTAATTTCATAAGTGAGAGAAGGAGGATAGAACTTTTCTAGAAAAGTGTTTTGAAGTTGCTCGCAAGTAGTGATGGGTTCATAAGATACTATCTTGGGATAGTAGAGACCGTTATACACAGGTTGTACTAAGTTTACGATGCTTAGCACTGTGTTGAGATTGTATGAGCTGAAGGCTAACAATAGATGGAGAGACAAAAGCTTCACATCATTGTTGTCTTTGTTGAAAGAAATTCTTCCTGAAGGAAATGAGCTGCCAATCTCAACAAAGGTTTCAAAACATAGTGAGCTCAAAGGAAACTCGACCATGTGTATAGACTACAACAAAAGCTCATGCAAAATGACCATAACGCATGTTAAATGTAGCGACCACTCACACAATCAGATGGCCCAAAAACGCATGTAGAGACCAAAACAAGGGATCAAGGGTAGAGACCAACAAGATCAACATGTAGCGAGCAAACAAATTATAATGCCCATCATGGATCATAGTCACTACATGAAACATGAGGAACATGGTGATCAAAATAGAAGTATAACACAAGGGAAACCAAAGCGTCACCAAGGCATAAATCCATGAAAGAATGATGATCATCAAAATCCTAAAACAAATGTCACAACGTTCAACTAGAAAAACCACAATATTAGGATGAAATCAAGCATCAAACACATGTAAACAAGTACCAAAAATCTCCATCTCATTCAAGATGACTGAACTAAAGATAAGGTGATAAAACTCCAACATTCAAGATGTTGTAGGCAAGCCTTATCAACTCCTCCTTCCATACTCTTTAGGTTCAAGAATTAAGTTATAGGAGAAAGAGAAATTGATGAATGCATATTCATCATGATTTTTAGTCGCCATCTTGGGCCCAATTCGACTAATTACATTCGATTTCATTTCTTAAATCATACAAACTGATACTTTCTCAAATTGATTGGATTATCAAGCTTATTCACCAATTTCATATGATTTTCATGCAGATCATGTACAGCGAGCACATTCAATCCTGAGCATGCAATTTCAGCCAATCGATTTTCCCTAATGATCCTGCGCATTCAGTCTTGACCAAACAATCTTGGTCCATTCGGCTTGCATCCATAGGGTTTGCTCTTCTTTCTCCAAATAGTTTCACCTATATGATCCTCCTTGCGACCAACAAATGGTCTTGAGACCGCACGGGCTGCAAACAGTCTTGAGACTGCACAAACCCAAATGGTCCTCAAACCGTGATAAGCAAATGATCTCCAAACCGTTTGGGTGATCAACCTCGAAAATCGATTGGACATCAAGACCGTAAAATCATAATCGATCTCCAAAACCGATCAGACAAGACTGTGAATATCCCAGGACTATTTGGACGACGAAGACCATTTGGACGACGAAGACCGTTTGGACGACGAAGACCATTTGGACACCGAAGACCATTTGGACACCGAAGACCATTTGGATGTAGGAACGTTGGGGCACAAAACCGATCAGAGCAAATGACCATGAGACTGTGCAAGCCCTAACGGTCTACAAGACCGTGAAGTAATAGACTGATTGGCACACATGGGATGCAAGACCGTGATAAGATCTAAGACCATGAAGAACCAGAGGCAACCAAGACCAATTGGAGGCAATATTCCAAACCATTTGCATGAAAGCAGCTGACTGAGAAGACCCTCACGGTCTCAAGACTGTGAGGAAGTCTTACGATCCCAAACCGTGAGAGGACTAAACGGTTTCCAAAACTATTAAAGCAAAACTGTGAGGATAATAAACTTTGATGACCCTGACCTGGGTTATGAGGTAACCCTACTTGTTTTGGCTAAGTAAGTTGCTTAAAAATTTAATATAATCCTCTAAGGTGTTTTGTTATCATGCGATACACTTATGTTCCAAGTTTGGTAATGTTGTTTGAGCAATGTTCCTTTGTTTTGGACCAAAGTGCAATTTACCCAAGTTGAGGGGTTATATTGCAATATGTCATATGTTGAACATGCCTCATGTGTTTTCGCATCATTATAGAGAGAATGATGCAAGGTGGTGGCTTGTGTAAAGCCCAAATTCCAAGTTTGAACTTGTTTGAACAATGATGGTACCTTGTGCACCAATTTTGGTACAAATTGTAATTTACCCAAAATGTGGGGTTGATATGCAAATTACCACCTCTAGAGTGTCCCTACTCCCTCCTAGTATCATATAGAGGAGATATAAAGAAGGATACACCATGTTTGATTCCATATGAATGATGGTTATCTTGGTGATGAAATGACCAAGAAAAGGGTTGAATATGAAAACTTAACTTGAGTTGTATCAAGTTGAAAAGCTTATATATGAATGCCTATCTACCAAGGAGCCATAGGAGGAGCCTCATATAGTTTTGTGAACTCTTGGAAAAGTCCATGTCATGCAAAGAACCTAAAGGAGGTGAGTTGTGTCGGGTTACAACTTCCTTAGTAAAGTTGTGATGAGTTGGGCATAAAGTGATGAATTAATTGATATATCTTAATCAAAGGGATATGTAATGAAGGAATCTTTATCCCTAGATCACCCTCAACTGTTTTACATGTCAAGATAAATGTTTATGGATGCATGTACATGTGTCATCCATGCATGGACATGTGGCACCTACTAGCTCAAATTGATGACACCTCATTTTTACCTTCCTTCATGAGAAACAAGTATATATACCCCTAGTTTCATTCCTTAGTTAAATGTTGCGACCCTTACCACCCTCCTACCCTGCGGTATCGTGCATAGGATCCATGTATCATGCAGCAGTGATGCGGTATCATGCATGGGCCTTGGGTATCGCCCATAGCAAGATCATATCGCCCAAGTAGGGTGATATCAGCCAAGAAGGGTGATATCGGCCATAGTGAAGTGTTTTTGGCCACAAGTGAGGGGGATATCGCCACAAGTGGTGGCATATCATGCAAGGGTTGTGAGGTATCATGCAAAGGTGCTAGAGCAAGAAGTAGCTCAATACTTAACCCTAAGGTGAGGTCATGATCAATCATCTTCAACCTTGGATTGAAGCATGATTTTAGGGTTTTGATCTTCCTTTCTTTTCTTCTTCACCAATTTCTTATCCATGGTGATTCCTTGTATATGAAGGAGTTGTAAACGAGCCTTGGAATTTTGATAAAGTCATCTTCAACCTTAGGAAAGTGGAGCTTTGAAGTTGTTCTTAAGGCAGGTTATATAACTTGAACTCAACCATGTTATTATTCATCACCTAAATTGCTATATTTAATGAATTACTTTTTAATTCCGAAATTTCCTGAAATAGTTGATGAGATTATGAGTTCTAGTAGTTTATTAGACCTTTTTCCATGAACTATAATAGTTATAACTAAGGTATAGAGCATGAATGTGATTGTATCACATTATAAAAGTGATATCGGGTGCAAGCACCCAAGCAAGCACCTCTAACCCGATATGATGATGCACCTACTTCACTAAAACGATATGGATATGATTTTATACCTTCTTGCACGATATGGGGGTGTAGTATACACCTCTTGCACGATAGGGAGTCAAGTATAGACTCCATACACGATACAAGCTTAAATGAATACTTATAAGTTGACATGAAACCCTAATTTGGGTAACCCGATATGAGTAAAGAATAGCAAATGTTATTGCATGATATGATCATATAATATACCATTGGTACTTGGTATCATGAAGCACACATATCTAGTGAACTATATGAACATTTAAGTAAACCCTATTGCATGATATGGTAGCCCGATACACAACCCTAGTTGATGTCTAGCCTGACATGATGATGAGTTGATACCTCTTAAACACCATGGGCGATACATACATGTATCATGTACCTGTCACAACCAACCCTAACCCGACATGGGTGTTACAACCCAACATTGGATGGTCTAGCCCGACATGGCTTGGTGCCCTTCACTCCTATCAACTTGTATATTGGGTTGAACATGATATGGCAAACCCTAACCCGTCACGGCCAACCCTAGATGGTGAGCCACCCGATATGGTGATTGAATGCATCTCTAGCCCAACATGTTGATGGCTTAATACCTCATGCACGACATGGGTAACACATACAAACACCTCTATCCTGATATGAATGGTGTGTATATACTTCTAGCCCGATATGGTGAGTGCTCATATACTTACAACCCGATATGGTGAACATATGCACACTTCTAACCCGAGATCTCTTGTAAAGGTGAGGCAAGACACTCTTAGGAGTGATGAGTGTAACACCGAGTAATGGTGTGGCTAATACCTTGATAGGTGAAACACCTAAAATGATTGATAATGGACAACCTTATATCAACAATGCCTTAACCCGAGATGAGTCCATATCATTGATGATAGTTGGGTAATTCAAGTGTGTGACTTATGGACAATACTTTACAAGATTAATATGATGGGATAGTGGATAAAGTATTAGGATGGGAAATACCCTAATACAAGATAAGTTGATGAACTTAAGTAAGTTAAACGTGATGAGGGAAGTGATACACCAAGGAATGGTAAATATCACACCCAACACTTTAAGGTTGTTACACCTTGATGCACCTTAAATCCAATATGTATGGATGAGTAACACATGAAGTGTGTCATGCCAATTGTTACATTGAGATGTAATGAGCTTAATGCACTTTGATAAGTGTAGTATAACATACCTTGAGAATAAATAAGTATGATTAACTACTTATGATGTCAATGTATGCTCCTAGATTTGTGGAGAAATGAATTAGGGTTTGGATTAATAATATGAACATGAAACCCTATTCATCTATAAAGGGAAACCCTAACCCTAATGATGGGAAGGATGTAATTCTCTTATTTCATAAGCCTTGTAAGGCATGTTAAATACTTGTATGAAAAGTATAATGATTAATGGCCTTGTGATCCATGTGAATAAGTTGGTGCCTAGTGAGAGTTAACAAGATGAGTTATGGCCTTGTGAGCCATGTGAATAAGTTGTTTCCTAGTGAGAGGTGACAAGATGTGTAATGGCCTTGTGAGCCATATGATAATTTGTTGCCTACTGAGAGGTGACAAGATGTTTAATGGCCTTGTGAGCCATATGAATAAGTTGTTTCCTAGTGAGAGGTAAAAAGATGTGTAATGGCCTTGTGATCCATGTGAATACTTGTACAATAAGTGAAATGAATACCTTAGTATGAGGACCTAAAGGTAATGGTTACCTATTACAGAGGTAACAATGTTCAATGATGAAATAAGGGTTTGAATACCCATATCTAGTAATCATGATGATAATGTTAAGGGATGAGAATTTCCAGTAATGAGATAAGGGATTGAGATCCTAAATGTTATATGTGTTCTAAATATTTGAAAAGTACCTGATCGATGTATTACACCTTTATTTGTAGCATATGTTATAATAATTCTTCTTTGAAACTTGACTGATGCTAAAAGATACAGTAATGCACTTAATTAACAAAGTGGAATCTCATTATGTAGTGCCCTGACCATAGATCCATCAGAGTCAAGATTTGCTAAATGGTGAAACGGGTTGCTCCGTGACATAACCCAGAGACCGCATATTTTTGAATATGCGGGGGTGATGGGAAAAAATATCGGTATGCCCTAATGTGGGATTGATGTGAGATAAACACAAGATCTCTCAATCCTTCATTATATATGTCGGGATGGATGTATCACAAATCTCCCGATGATGATAAATGCTGGATCGATGTGAGATAAACACGAGATCTCTCGATGCCACTATAGCTCTATAGCGAAGTTTCCAGTATACCCTGGAAAGCTATTTAGCAGTGACACAAGATGTCCTGCATGTGGTCTCGTACTAACTGAGATAGGAGAGGTCTTGGTATCCGGCTCTTCCATTGACCTTGTATGGTACTGATTTTGACTTAGCAGTTGTCGGTTGGAGTATGAGTGGTATACCTCATCTCCTCAGGGCATAAGTGTGATTGTAAAATGTAATCAGCCATGTAGCATATCTTCTTAAGGATCAAATACGAGAAATATTGTTTGATGTGCAATTTAGTTATACATCTTAGTTGATAGATGTTATTTATGTTTCTTTACATTCCTTGCAAAGTAGATAGATGATTTATAACTCTACCATGGGTAGATGCAATGTTCTCCTTAAGAAAGGAGATTACTTCATTCTGTTCATACAATGAATTATCCTACCTGTTAATATAAAAAGAACCTCTGCTCAGTTTATAAATTCTTAATCTATGATAATAATATGGTCGGCAGAGAGTTATATCTCTCACTGGGACATTTGTCTCATCCCGTGGGATCCACATTTTTTTTAGGTGGGCATGCACGAGGTGGCGAAGATCTTTCTACAGAGGAGGAACAACAACTGGGACAACAGTGACAACTCAGGTTGAGTGTATTGTCTGTCGTGTCTTGTAGATAGAAGTCCTATGTGTCATCTCTGTACTCTCAGGTCCTTGGATTTGGTACGTGTTGGTTTTATGAACAATCTAAGATTCTGGGCTTGTATGCCTCGAGGTTTGATGTTGCTTTAAGTATATGTTTTGAGAAAACAACTTTTATATATTGTCCTCGAGAAGAAATGGTACAATGTATGTACAATATATGATCAATGTGAATATCATGTTTTGGTTATTCCTTAAAGAGTTTTCCTAGAAATGGATCTCTTTGCAAAAAGAATGGTTTTAATTTTTAGTGATTTTTGTTAATCCGCTATTTATGTTTATTCCGCTTAATTAGTAACGATTTGTTTGTCGGGTTGGCGACTATCGTTACAAGTTTTGGTATCAGAGCTTAAGGTTTGCTGAGTCTACAGAGACATAGGATTAAGGTGTTAAGTGTGACGAAAGTCGCCAAACCGACAAACAAATCGTCATTAATAAAGCAAAATTAAACATAAACAACATATTAACAAAAATCACTAAAAATTAAAACCATTTTTCAAAGAGATCCATTCCAAAGAAAACTCTTACTAAAAGGTCCAAAACCTGATATACATCATTATTCACATTGTACTTATCCGGTACATCTCATCTCGAGAATAACATATAACAGTTGCTTTACCAAACTATACATGAGGAACATAAAACCTCGAGGCACATAAGCCAAAATCTCTTATTGATCATAAAACCAACACATACTAAATCCAAGGACCTGAGAGTACAGAGACGACACATAGGACTCATATCTACAAGACATGAAAGACAGTACACTCAACCTGAGTTGTCACTGCTACCTCAGCTGTTGTTCATCTTCTACAAAAAGGTCTTCACCTCCTCGTGTACGTCCACCTAAAAATTTGGGTCCCATGGGAGTGAGGCAATTGTCCCAGCGAGAGATATAACTCTCTGTCGACCATATTATTATCTTAAATTAATCATTTATAAACTGACCAGAGGTTCTTTTTATATGAACATGCAGGATAATTCACTGTATGAACAGAATGAAGTAATCTCCTTACTTGAGAACATTGCATCTAACTGTGGTAGAGTTATAAATCATCTATCTTCTTTGCAAGGAATGTAAAGAAACATAAATAACATCTATCTACTAAGATGTATAACTGATTTGCGCATCAACCAATGTTTCTCGTATTCGATCCTTAAGAAGATATGCTACACAGCTGATTACATTTTACAATCACACTTATGCCCTGAGGAGATGAGGTATACCACTCATACTCCAACCGACCACTGCGAAGTCAAAATCGGTACCATACAAGGTCAATGGAAGAGCCGGCTACCATGACCTCATACCGTCTCGGTCAGTGTGAGAAAATGAGCAGGACTATGTCAACTGCTATATAGCTTTCTAGGGTATACTGGCAACTATGCTATAGAGTTACAGGGTCAGCTGCACTCTCATCAGGATTGAGAGATCTCATGTTTATCTACCATCAACATGAGGAAGGGTCGATTAGATTTCATGTTTATCTACATCGAATCCCAACCAATAATGAAGGATTGATAGATTTCATGTTTACCTACCATCAATCCCTCATTCCGGGCGTATGAATATTTTCACCCATCACCCCCACATATTCAAAAATATGCGGTCTCTAGGAGATCCCGTAGGAAAACCTGTTTCACCATTCAACAATTTACTGACGCTGATGGATCTATGGTCAGGGCTCTACATGATAAGATTCCACTTGATTAATTAAGTGCATTGCCATATTCTTTTAGCATCAGTCAAGTTTTCAAACATGAATTATTATGACAAATGTTACAAAGAACAAGCGTAATACATATATCAAGTACTTTCAAATCTTTAGAATACTTGGGATCTCAGTCCATTATCACATTACTGGGAATTATCATCCCTTCACATCATCATTATCATTATTACTGGATCTGGGTATTCAAACACTTAGTTCATCACAGAACATTGTTACCACTTATCAGGTAACTATTATTTCTAGGTCCTCAAACCAAGATATACATGATACTTGTTGTACAAGCATTTCTCATGTCTCACAAGGCCCATTAAGTATCTTGTCACCTCTCACTAGGCAATAAATTATCACATGGCTCACAAGGCCCATTACACATCTTGTCACCTCTCATTAGGTAAAAACTTATTCACATGGCTCACAAGGCCATTACACATCTTGTCACCTCTCACTAGGCAACAACTTATTCACATGGCTCATAAGGCCCATTAAGTATCTTGTCACCTCTCACTAGGAAACAAATTATCACATGGCTCACAAGGCCCATTACACATCTTGTCACCTCTCACTAGGCAACAACTTATTCACATGGCTCACAAGGCCATTAGTCATTATACTTTTTATACAAGTCTTTAACATGCCTTACAAGGCTTATGCAATAAAATAAATACAACCTTCCCATCATTAGGGTTAGGGTTTTCCTTTCTTATCGATTAGGGTTTCTCTTACATATCATTACCCTTTAGGGTTTTCCATTATTAACCATTTCGGTTTTCAAGGTCATATTATCAATGATCAAACCCTAATTCATTGCTCCACACATCTAGGAGCAAACATTGATATCATAAGTATTCAATCGTACTTATTCATTCTCATCATTTATCATTAAATGAATCATCAACACAAGGTATGAGTTCCTCTCTCATCCTTACCAGGGTATGATTACATCAGACTTTATTAACTTGTCTTAACCCTTTCTCAAAGTATGTT
The DNA here is from genome assembly GCA_963693085.1 of Alisma plantago-aquatica. NCBI lineage: Eukaryota > Viridiplantae > Streptophyta > Magnoliopsida > Alismatales > Alismataceae > Alisma > Alisma plantago-aquatica. The sequence continues at coordinate 230,881,540 of OY856413.1, read as the reverse complement.
AGCCCACACTTATCAAAGTGCATTAAACTTATTACATCTCAATGTAACAATTGACATAACACACTTCATGTGTTACTCATCCAAGTATATTGGATTTAAGGTGCATCAAGGTACATCAACCTTGAAGTGTTGGATGTGATATCTATCATGTCTTGATGTATCACTTCCCTCATCACTTTTAACTTTCTTAAGTTCATCAACTTATCTTGTATTAAGGTATTTCCCATCCTAATACTTTATGAACTATCCCATCACATTTATTCTGTTGTGTATTGGTCATAAGTCATACATTTGAATTGTCCAACCATCATAAATTGATATGGACTCATATCAGGTTGAGACATTATTGATATAGGATTAACCATTATCAACCACTCTAGGTGTTTCACCTATCAAGGTATTATCCACACCATTACTTGGTGTTACACTCATTACTCATAAGAGTGTCTTACTCTCACCTTTACAGGGTGTCTCGGGTTCGAGGTGTATGAACATCATCCATATCGGGCTAGAGGTGCATTCAATCACCATATCATGTGGCTCACCATCTAGGGTTGGCTATCATGGATTAAGGTTTGCCATATCGGGCTCAACCCAATATACAAGTCAATTAGAGTGTAGGGAACCAAACCATATTGGGCTACACTATCAACCATTAGGTTGCAACACCCATGTTAGGTTAGGGTTGATTGTGACGGACACATGGTACATATATGTGTCGCCCATGATGGTTAAGAGTTATCAACTCATCACCATATCGGCTACCATATTGTCTAGGGTTGTGTATCGTGCAACCCTATCGTGCAATATCATGTGTCATGCAACCATGGCATGCACGGTCATGTAGGCCTCATGATACTAAGTACCAATGATGTGTCATATGATCATAACGTGCAATACCACTTGTTACTCTTCACTTATATCGGGTTACCCAAATTAGGGTTTCATGTCAACTTACAAGTATATAATTGACCTTGTATCATGCATGGAGTCTGTAATAGACTTCCTATCGTGCAACATGTGTATACTACACCCCCATATCATGCAAGAAGGTATACAATCATATCCATATTGGATTCTAACTACTTGTATTTATACTTGAACCCGATATCACTTTTACAAAGTGACACCATCTTCTTCAAGTTATAGACCTTTGGTCCAACTGATATAATTCATGGTAACATGTCTAAGAAACTACTAGAACTAATAATTTCACCAACTATTTCAGGAAATTTTAGTATTAAAAGTATTTCACTAATTATAACAATTTAGGTGAAGAATAATAACATGGTTGAGTTCAAGTTATATAACCCGCCTTAAGAACCACTTCAAAGCTTCAAGGTTCAAAGCTCCATGTTCCTAAGGTTGAAGATGACTTTATCAAAGGTCCAAGGCTCGTTCAAAACTCCTTCATATACAAGGAATCACCATGGATAAACAATTGGTGAAGAAGAAAAGAAAGGTAGATCATAACCCTGATTCCATGCTTCAATTCAAGCTTGAAGACAACTATATCTTACCTTAGGGTTAAGTTTTGAGTTCCTTAGCTCCTTGGACGACACCCTAACACTCTTGGGTGATATGGACTTCCTCTTGGCCGACACAACTTTGCTTTTGGCCGATACCCCTTCACTTGTGGCCAAAATCACTTCAATTGGCTGATATCAACTTGCTATGGGCAATATCAACATGGTATGGACGATATACTTGCTATGGATGATATCCAAGACCTATGCACGATACCCTTGCGCTCTTGCATGACATGCCACCCCTATTGCACGATATGATACTCACTTGCACGATATGGCACTCACTTGGAGTTAAAACACTTCACTCTATGGCCGATATCACCCTATATAGACGATATCACGCTCTATAGCTGATATGGTCTTGCCATGGGCGATACCCCAAGGACCATGCATGATACCACAGCATCCCTTCATGATATGGGAGCTCTATGCAACATACCTTAGGGTAGGAGGGTGGTAAGGGTCGCAAAATGGCACCAAAGGGTGAAACTAGGGGTATATATACTTGTTGTTCATGAAGAAAGGCAAAAATGAGGTGTCAACATTTTGAGCTAGTAGGTGCCACGTGTCATGTATGGATGACACGTTTCCATGCATGCATCAACATTTATATTGACATGCAAAAAGGTTGAGTATCATATAAAGATGCAAATTCGTCCATTTCTTATCCATTTGGATAAGTCATATAGGTTTAATCACTAATTTATGTCAAGACGATACACTTTTTCTAAGGAAACTTGTTGGCTGTCACACCTCACCTCCTTGAGGTGATTTGAACGATATGGTCTTTTCTAAGAGTTCACAAAACGATATGAGGCTTGTCCTATGGCTCCTTGGCTGATAGGCATTCATATATAAGCTTTTCAACTTGATACAACTCAAGTTAAGCTTTCATATTCAACCCTTTTCTTGGTCATTTCATCACCAAGAGTACCATCACTCATAATTGATTCAAAAATGGTGTATCATTCATTATCTCTCCTCTAAATGATACATAGAGGAAGTAGGAACACTCTAGAGGTGGTAATTTGCATATCAACCCCACATTTTGGGTAAATTACAATTTGTACCAAAATTGGTGCACAAAGTACCAGCATTGTTCAAACAAGTTCAAACTTGGAATTTAGGCTTTCCACAAGCCACCACCTTGCATCATTCTCTCTATAATGATGCTAAAACACATGAGGCATGTTCAACATGTGACGTTTTCCGTTATAGCCCCTCAATTTGGGTAAATTGCACTTTGGTCCAAAACAAAGGAAAATTGCTCAAACAGCATTCAATCGGGACCAAACTTGAATCATGAGTGTGTTACATGATAAAAAAACACCTTAGAGGATTAAATTAAAGTTATAAGCAACTTTATTAACTAAAACAAATAGGGTTACCTCATAACCCAGGTCAGGGTCGTTACAAGTTATAAACCCCTAACATCCCTTCTAATAATAATAATACAACCATAGCGGAAGCATTGCACATAATGGAGATCATGACAAATCATGAACTGATATCATTAATCAAGCAAAATCCATAGAATAGAAGGAAAATCCACCAGAGTGCCTTATTACAAGCCATAAACAAAAGACTCTGAGTCCAACATAAAGAGTTCAAAGAATGAAACTCCAACATAACATAATAAAAAGGAAATACATCTATCTAGAATGGAACCCCACCAAGTAGGATTCACGAACTATCCTTGAGCTTGAGCTGACGTCCCTGAAGTCTACTTCTTCTCCTCCTCGTCTGCGGACATCTCGTCCCCAGCCCATGCAAGGCAACGTAAAACTATGTGAGTGGCACTGAGCAGTTATATAAGAAAATAGCTTATAATTGAAATGGCATGAGAAATAACTTGGAACATAAATACATAACATAATTAACATGATTGCATGAGAACATGATTAACTTAACATGATTTCATAATAAGATTGGTTTTACTTGAGTTGATGTAGTCCCTCTCCTGATTTGCACCCACAGTGCTCATAAGGCCATTTAAGGCTCACATAAGGCCAATCAAGGCTCACATAATGCTCCCACAGAGCTCATAAGGCCAATTAAGGCTCACATAAGGCCAATTAAGGCTCACATAACATGATTGAGGGGACTATATCAACATACATGGTTTAATACACTTGAACATGATTTCTTGATCAATTAGCATACCAATGATTCATAATGTTCAAAATGAAAGCATATTCATTAAAACAGTAGAAAATGTAAATTCATAGCATTTGCATGGTTTTCATAAGCATAAATTGAATAATAGCATAGTTGCACTTTATTGAGTAATCATAACCAATAAACAAATAAAATAAACCCATAACCCTAAATTATACTCAGTGTGCATGATCCACTCACCTGATCCTGAAGGGGTATACTAACAGTAGATGCAGTCCTGAACAATCCTAATATCCTGTGAATAATATAATTATGAATTAATTACATATGCTTAACATAGGTGTATCATTCTCTAATTAAATTTGGAAATTAGGTTGGAAATCTAGGTCTAAAAATAGGACCATTAGATAGATCTCGAAAAACTGATCAAAAACCATATATGGATCTCCCCATCAGAGCTCTAGATTATTTTCTATGATTTATTAAAGATCAGGTAAAAACTGGCCAATCAGAAGCTAGATAAACATTTAAATGCGATTTCTGAAACCTGTCCTCGTGCAGGGGAAAAGACCGATGTGCCCACCAAGGTATTTTCTGAGCATAGCGTGATAGGGGCTGACTTGGTCAAAATCTTAGTTAAATCAAACGCATATGTTATCAAATAAAATTCGTGAGATACCAAAAGTGCCCCTTTGGATATGCGATAATCTGATTTGGTTTGTGAGGGTAGGTGAGTAATTGCTCTGCCTGGCTTCTTCTCTTAGCCATGGCATATTGAGCTGCTCCATAGGAGTTCAAAACTCCGATCGGGACTGAAGCTGAGAATGAACCGGGATACAAGGGGGAAATGCGGAGAGTTCAACAGAGATACTCGTTCCCTTCCGAGCCCAAGGGCCTAAAAGAACATGACTTGTCATACACTGGAACTCCATCTCCAGTCAGCGCCATGGCTGGAGGAATAGGTCAAGGCTAGAGCCACAAAACCACCGAAACAGGGCAATCTTCAAAAGGAACCAGGCTCGAGAAATCTATACAAAGTTGAAGAAACACTCCATGGTGATCAGGAACCACTGGAGCCATGGAAAAGACATGGAGGTCATGCGGAAACAGGGGAAGGTGTTGAAAATGAACCCGTCACACCCAAGAAAGAAACTTCAACTAAAGCTTGCAATACACTCGCGGACGTCTATAGACCTCGTCCGATGCCTCGCGAAGGTCGGTGGAGCACTGCATCGCCAGTGCGGCGAACGCCGACGATGGATCAAACGGCATCTATAGGTTGTGGTGATCAGAGCAATCACGAGACGAACAGGATTATGGAAAATAATGGTGGAGGTTCAGAGATGCTTACCGGAGGTTGTATTAAACTGGGAAGGTCGGAGCCCTATGCTTGAGCTCGCCGGCGGCAGTGAGGTAGATCGACTCCGCAGCGGTCCCTCAGTTGAGCTCGGCCCAAATTGGCGGCGGGGGAAGGTCGAGCGATGCCTGAGTGTGCTTCCTGATACGCTAGCTCTTGGTGCGATGGTCCCGCGTGACCTGGGGTGATGGCGCCGTCGACTGGGGGAGAGGGTTTTTGGGCGATTTTGTGTTAGGCGCTTATAGGGGTCGAGATAGGGTTCGTTAGGTTCGTGGGGATATCACGAATAGATTGGAGTTGAGATAAAGGCAAGATGTTGACGAGGGAGGGGGATATCTCGGGCGAGGAATGGGGGCTCTGTTTCCCCCTTCCGTGCAGATTCTGTGGGAGGTTAGGGATGAGGTCCCTGCCCTCAGATCCCCATCCAACGGCTCACAAGGAGCCCGGTTCATTCAAGCTGCGCGTGACACACAAAAATCTGGAACTTTGGTCAAAACGTGACAAACACATGTATTATTAAGTTGATTACTCAAATAAATCAAATTATCTACTAATTTCTTCCTAATAACATTTGGAGCATCTAGGATTATCCAAAAGTAACCAAATTTGATATACAAGCTAAATCGACCATGAGGAATCTAGTTATCCAATTAGATTTTGGATATGAGTTAGGGAAACATGTGTTTTACATTATTAGTTACTTAGGGTAATTAACACATTAATAATCATTGCAAGGGAATTTTATTACCAAACTCCGAGGGGAGCTTTATTATTATTTTATCTACTCATATACCAATCAATGGGATGCACTTTACATGTATGTGTGCTGAAATTATCAATTAACCCCTAACAAGTCATTATTGCAAAATTAGGGTTAAGTTTTCATACATTTACATGACATTAATATGACTAATTATTGATGTAAATGATTCCATTCAATGTCCACTAGGCACATTTAGCTCATTTTGAAATACGAATAAAGCATGGTCTGTACTTAAGTCATCATATGAAAAATGGATTCTTTCAATTTAGGGTTTCTCCTTTATTAAATACTAAGGATTTTTGGGACTAAATTTTGTGGGTCGTTACAACCTACCCACCTTATAGAAATTTCGTCCTCGAAATTTTTATGTCATATTAAAGTAATACCCACCTTAGGGTTTCACATATATGTACCCTAACTTATTATCTGATCGTAACATTTCATAAGCCAACACTAAGAATAATCATGATATGGTATTAACATGGATACCCTTTGCATTATATCTAACATGAATGGTAAAACTTTTAATGAGTGTATGAGTTGCTAATGTAATTTGAAAACTAAATCTTACCTTCATCATCCACCATAGAAAAAACCCTAGCTTTCCTTTTCTCTGGGGGACCTGGGTTAGGGTTCTGACCTGCTCCTTTCTTTGCAGCTAACTTAGGGCATTTGTCCTTGAAGTGACCTTCTCCTCCACAGTAAAAGCAAACACCTAAGCCCAACCTGCACGGTCCTGCATGGGATTTTCTACACTCGGTGCATGCATCCCTAACTGGGGGATTCTCAGGGGCCTTGCGCTTCTTGTGATCATTATGGTGTCGGTCCCGATTGTTGTAGTCGTGATGGTGACGATGTCCATTGTGGGAGTTCTTCTTCCAAGTCCTCCCTGGGTGATCCTCGAGCTCAAGTGCCGCATCAAGGACTTCGTGCATCGTCTTGTGGCCTCGTCCAGAAAGTGAGTAGTTGAGATCATCCTTGAGACCTCGAATGAACTTCTTGGCTCACTTCAGCTCAGTCATCTCGGTCCCGTACTTCTGGAGGATGCGAAACTTCATTGCGTACTGGGTGACAGTCATGTCGCCACGCTGTCGCAGATGAAGGAACTCTAACTCCTTCTTGTCCATCATCGCTTCTGACACATAGTGTCCCTTGAAAGCTTCTACAAACTCCTCCCATGTGAGTAGCTCTTCATTTGGGTCTCTGGCGTCACGGAAGTTTTCCCACCAAACGCGAGCTGGTCCTCTAAGCATGTGAGTCCCGAACCTGACGCGTGACTCCTCAGAACAGTCCAAGTCGTGGAAGCAATGCTCCAGGTTGCGAATCCAGTCCTCAGCCTTACCTACAACATCCAGCTCTTCTTCTCCCGCGAACGTCTTAGGTTTCACCTTGAGGAAGTCTATTAAGGTGATTTCATTCCTCCTCTGATGACGGCCTCCCATTGCATCAGATAAAGCTCTGACCAACATATTATATGAGAGGGGAGGGTCTTCTCCATGTGGGTTCTCCTCGTGCTCAAAGTCATGATCACTCTCTCCACCAGAATGAGGGGGTGACTTGTCATGCTCAGGGCGACTCTTAGGGGCCATCTGGAATAGGAAATGAGACTTAGATAAGCACATGAAGTGACACATAAGATCCTACTATGGTGGCCATTCTAGGATTGCTCTGATTCCATTTTGTCACGACCTCCCTTGTAATAATAATAATACAACCATAGCGGCAGCATTGCACATAATGGAGATCATGACAAATCATGAACTGATATCATTAATCAAGCAAAATCCATAGAATAGAAGGAAAATCCACCAGAGTGCCTTATTAAAAGCCATAAACAAAAGACTCTGAGTCCAACATAAAGAGTTCAAAGAATGAAACTCCAACATAACATAACAAAAAGGAAAGACATCTATCTAGAATGGCACCCCACCAAGTAGGATTCACGAACTATCCTTGAGCTTGAGCTGACGTCCCTGAAGTCTACTTCTTCTCCTCCTCGTCTGCGGACATCTCGTCCCCAACCCATGCAAGGCAACGTAAAACTATGTGAGTGGCACTGAGCAGTTATATAAGAAAATAGATTATAATTGAAATGGCATGAGAAATAACTTGGAACATAAATACATAACATAATTAACATGATTGCATGAGAACATGATTAACTTAACATGATTTCATAATAAGATTGGTTTTACTTGAGTTGATGTAGTCCCTCTCCTGATTTGCACCCACAATGCTCATAAGGCCATTTAAGGCTCACATAAGGCCAATCAAGGCTCACATAATGCTCCCACAGAGCTCATAAGGCCAATTAAGGCTCACATAAGGCCAATTAAGGCTCACATAACATGATTGAGGGGACTATATCAACATACATGGTTTAATACACTTGAACATGATTTCTTGATCAATTAGCATAGCAGTGATTCATAATGTTCAAAATGAAAGCGTATTCATTAAAACAGTAGAAAATGTAAATTCATAGCATTTGCATGGTTTTTATAAGCATAAATTGAATAATAGCATAGTTGCACTTTATTGAGTAATCATAACCAATAAACAAATAAAATAAACCCATAACCCTAAATTATACTCAGTGTGCATGATCCACTCACCTGATCCTAAAGGGGTATACTAACAGTAGATGCAGTCCTGAACAATCCTAATATCCTGTGAATAATATAATTATGAATTAATTACATATGCTTAACGTAGGTGTATCATTCTCTAATTAAATTTGGAAATTAGGTTGGAAATCTAGGTCTGAAACTAGTACCATTGGATAGATCTCGAAAAACTGATCAAAAACCATATATGGATCGTCCCCATCAGAGCTCTAGATTATTTTCTATGATTTATTAAAGATCAGGTAAAAACTGGCCAATCAGAAGCTAGATAAACATTTAAATGCGATTTCTGAAACCTGTCCTCGTGCAGGGGAAAAGACCGATGTGCCCACCAAGGTATTTTTTGAGCATAGCGTGACAGGGGCTGACTTGGTCAAAATCTTAGTTAAATCAAACGCATATGTTATCAAATAAACTTCGTGAGATACCAAAAGTGCCCCTTTGGATATGCGATAATCCGATTTGGTTTGTGAGGGTAGGTGAGTAATTGCTCTGCCTGGCTTCTTCTCTTAGCCATGGCATATTGAGCTGCTCCATAGGAGTTCAAAACTCCGATCGGGAGTGAAGCTGAGAATGAATCGGGATACAGGGGGAAATGCGGAGAGTTCAACAGAGATACTCGTTCCCTTCCGAGCCCAAGGGCCTAAAAGAACATGACTTGTCGTGCCCTGGAACTCCATCTCCAGTCAGTGCCATGGCTGGAGGAACAGGTCAAGGCTAGAGCCACAAAACCACCGAAACAGGGCAATCTTCAAAAGGAACTAGGCTCGGGAAATCTATACAAAGGTGAAGAAACGCTCCATGGTGATCAGGAACCACTGGAGCCATGGAAAAGACATGGAGGTCATGCGCAAACACGGGAAGGTGTTGAATACTGAACCCGTCACACCCAAGAAAGAAACTTCAACTAAAGCTTGCAATACACTCGCGGACGTCTATAGACCTCGTCCGATGCCTCGCGAAGGTCGGTGGAGCACTGCATCGCCAGTGCGGTGAACGCTGACGATGGATCAAACAGAAGCTATAGGTTGTGGTGATCAGAGCAATCGCGAGACGAACAAGATTATGGAAAATAATGGTGGAGGTTCAGAGATGCTTATCGGAGGTTGTATTAAACTGGGAAGGTCGGAGCCCTATGCTCGAGCTTGCCGGCGGCAGTGAGGTAGATCGACTCCGCGTCGGTCCCTCAGTTGAGCTCGGACCAAATTGGCGGCGGGGGAAGGTCGAGCGATGCCTAAGTGTGCTTCCTGATATGCTAGCTCTTGGTACGATGGTCCCTCGTGACTTGGGGTGATGGCGCCGTCGACTGGGGGAGAGGGTTTTTGGGCGATTTTGCATTAGGCGCTTATAGGGGTCGAGATAGGGTTTGTTAGGTTCGTGGGGATATCATGAATAGATTGGAGTTGAGATAAAGGCAAGATGTTGACGAGGGAGAGGGATATCTCGGGCGAGGAATGGGGGCTCTGTTTCCCCCATCCGTGCGGATTCTGTGGGAGGTTAGGGATGAGGTCCCTGCCCTTAGATCCCCATCCAAGGGCTCACAAGGAGCCCAGTTCATTCAAGCTGCGCGTGACGCACAAAAATCTGGAACTTCGGTCAAAACGTGACAAACACATGTATTATTAAGTTGATTACTCAAATAAATCACATTATCTACTACTTTCTTCCTAATAACATTTGGAGCATCTAGGATTATCCAAAAGTAACCAAATTTGATATACAAGCTAAATCGACCATGAGGAATCTAGTTATCCAATTAGATTTTGGATATGAGTTAGGGAAACATGTGTCTTACATTATTAGTTACGTAGGGTAATTAACACATTAATAATCATTGCAAGGGAATTTTATTACCAAAATCTGAGGGGAGCTTTATTATTATTTTATCTACTCATATACCAATCAATGGGATGCACTTTACATGTATGTGTGCCGAAATTATCAATTAACCCCTAACAAGTCATTATTGCAAAATTAGGGTTAAGTTTTCATGCATTATACATGACATTAATATGACTAATTATTGATGTAAATGATTCCATTCAATGTCCACTAGGCACATTTAGCTCATTTTGAAATACGAATAAAGCATGGTCTGTACTTAAGTCATCATATGAAAAATGGATTCTTTCAATTTTGGGTTTTCGCCTTTATTAAATACTAAGGATTTTTGGGACTAAATTTTGTGGGTCGTTACAACCTACCCACCTTATAGAAATTTCGTCCTCGAAATTTTTATGTCATATTAAAGTAATACCCACCTTAGGGTTTCACATATATGTACCCTAACTTATTGTCTTATCGTAACATTTCATAAGCCAACACTAAGCATAATCATGATGTGGTATTAACATGGATACCCTTTGCATTATATCTAACATGACTGGTAAAACTTTTAATCAGTGTATGAGTTGCTAATGTAATTTGAAAACTAAATCTTACCTTCATCATCCACCATAGCAAAAACCCTAGCTTTCCTTTTCTCTGGGGGACCTGGGTTAGGGTTTTGACCTGCTCCTTTCTTTGCAGCTAACTTAGGGCATTTGTCCTTGAAGTGACCTTCTCCTCCACAGTAAAAGCAAACACCTAAGCCCAACCTGCACGGTCCTGCATGGGATTTTCCACACTCGGTGCATGCATCCCTAACTGGGGGATTCTTAGGGGCCTTGCGCTTCTTGTGATCATTGTGGTGTCGGTCCCAATTGTTGTAGTGGTGATGGTGACGATGTCCATTGTGGGAGTTCTTCTTCCAAGTCCTCCCTGGGTGATCCTCGAGCTCAAGTGCCGCATCAAGGACTTCCTGCATCGTCTTGTGGCCTCGTCCAGAAAGTGAGTAGCTGAGATCATCCTTGAGACCTCAAATGAACTTCTTGGCTCGCTTCAGCTCAGTCATCTCGGTCTTGTACTTCTAGAGGATGCGAAACTTCATTGCGTACTGGGTGACAGTCATGTCGCCACGCTGTCGCAGATGAAGGACCTCTAACTCCTTCTTGTCCATCATCGCTTCTGACACATAGTGGCCCTTGAAAGCTTCTACAAACTCCTCCCATGTGAGTAGCTCTTCATTTGGGTCTCTGGCGTCACGGAAGTTTTCCCACCAAACGCGAGCTGGTCCTCTAAGCATGTGAGTCCTGAACCTGACGCGTGACTCCTAGGAACAATCCAAGTCGTGGAAGCAATGCTCCAGGTTGCGAATCCAGGCCTCAGCCTTACCTACAACATCCAGCTCTTCTTCTCCCGCGAACGTCTCAGGTTTCACCTTGAGGAAGTCTATTAAGGTGACTTCATTCCTCCTCTGATGACGGCCTCCCATTGCATCAGATAAAGCTCTGACCAACATATTATATGAGAGGGGAGGGTCTTCTCCATGTGGGTTCTCCTCGTGCTCAAAGTCATGATCACTCTCTCCACCAGAATGATGGGATGACTTGTCATGCTCAGGGCGACGCTTAGGGGCCATCTGGAATAGGAAATGAGACTTAGATAAGCACATGAAGTGACACATAAGATCCTACTATGGTGGCCATTCTAGGATTGCTCTGATACAATTTTGTCACTACCTCCCTTCTAATAATAATAATACAACCATAGCGGAAGCATTACACATAATGGAGATCATGACAAATCATGAACTGATATCATTAATCAAGCAAAATCCATAGAATAGAAGGAAAATCCACCAGGCCTTATTACAAGCCATAAACAAAAGACTCTGAGTCCAACATAAAGAGTTCAAAGAATGAAACTCCAACATAACATAACAAAAACGAAAGACATCTATCTAGAATGGCACCCCACCAAGTAGGATTCACGAACTATCCTTGAGCTTGAGCTGACGTCCCTGAAGTCTACTTCTTCTCCTCCTCGTCTGCGGACATCTCATCCCCAGCCCATGCAAGGCAACGTAAAACTATGTGAGTGGCACTGAGCAGTTATATAAGAAAATAGCTTATAATTGAAATGGCATGAGAAATAACTTGGAACATAAATACATAACATAATTAACATGATTGCATGAGAACATGATTAACTTAACATGATTTCATAATAAGATTGGTTTTACTTGAGTTGATGTAGTCCCTCTCCTGATTTGCACCCACAGTGCTCATAAGGCCATTTAAGGCTCACATAAGGCCAATCAAGGCTCACATAATGCTCCCACAGAGCTCATAAGGCCAATTAAGGCTCACATAAGGCAATTAAGGCTCATATAACATGATTGAGGGGACTATATCAACATACATGGTTTAATACACTTGAACATGATTTCTTGATCAATTAGCATAGCAGTGATTCATAATGTTCAAAATGAAAGCATATTCATTAAAACAGTAGAAAACGTAAATTCATAGCATTTGCATGGTTTTCATAAGCATAAATTGAATAATAGCATAGTTGCACTTTATTGAGTAATCATAACCAATAAACAAATAAAATAAACCCATAACCCTAAATTATACTCAGTGTGCATGATCCACTCACCTGATCCTGAAGGGGTATACTAACAGTAGATGCAGTCCTGAACAATCCTAATATCCTGTGAATAATATAATTATGAATTAATTACATATGCTTAACATAGGTGTATCATTCTCTAATTAAATTTGGAAATTAGGTTGGAAATCTAGGTCTGAAACTAGGACCATTGGATAGATCTCGAAAAACTGATCAAAAACCATATATGGATCGTCCCCATCAGAGCTCTAGATTATTTTCTATGATTTATTAAAGATCAGGTAAAAACTAGCCAATCAGAAGCTAGATAAACATTTAAATGCGATTTCTGAAACCTGTCCTCGTGCAGGGGAAAAGACTGATGTGCCCACCAAGGTATTTTCTGAGCATAGCGTGACAGGGGCTGACTTGGTCAAAATCTTAGTTAAATCAAACGCATATGTTATCAAATAAACTTCGTGAGATACCAAAAGTGCCCCTTTGGATATGCGATAATCCGATTTGGTTTGTGAGGGTAGGTGAGTAATTGCTCTGCCTGGCTTCTTCTCTTAGCCATGGCATATTGAGCTGCTCCATAGGAGTTCAAAACTCCGATCGGGACTGAATCTGAGAATGAATCGGGATACAGGGGGGAAATGCGGAGAGTTCAACAGAGATACTCGTTCCCTTCTGAGCCCAAGGGCCTAAAAGAACAAGACTTGTCGTACCCTGGAACTCCATCTCCAGTCAGCGCCATGGCTGGAGGAACAGGTCAAGGCTAGACCACAAAACCACCGAAATAGGGCAATCTTCAAAAGGAACCAGGCTCGGGAAATCTATACGAAGGTGAAGAAACACTCCATGGTGATCAGGAACCACTGGAGCCATGGAAAAGACATGGAGGTCATGCGGAAACAGGGGAAGGTGTTGAAAATGAACCCGTCACACCCAAGAAAGAAACTTCAACTAAAGCTTGCAATACACTCGCGGACGTCTATAGACCTCGTCCGATGCCTCGCGAAGGTCGGTGGAGCACTGCATCGCCAGTGCGGCGAACGCCGACGATGGATCAAACGACATCTATAGGTTGTGGTGATCAGAGCAATCACGAGACGAACAGGATTATGGAAAATAATGGTGGAGGTTCAGAGATGCTTACCGGAGGTTGTATTAAACTGGGAAGGTCGGAGCCCTATGCTCGAGCTCGCCGGCGGCAGTGAGGTAGATCGACTCCGCGGCGGTCCCTCAGTTGAGCTCGGCCCAAATTGGCGGCGGGGGAAGGTCGAGCGATGCCTGAGTGTGCTTCCTGATACGCTAGCTCTTGGTGCGATGGTCCCTCGTGACCTGGGGTGATGGCGCCGTCGACTGGGGGAGAGGGTTTTTGGGCGATTTTGTGTTAGGCGCTTATAGGGGTCGAGATAGGGTTCGTTAGGTTCATGGGGATATCACGAATAAATTGGAGTTGAGATAAAGGCAAGATGTTGACGAGGGAGAGGGATATCTCAGGCGAGGAATGGGGGCTCTGTTTCCCCCTTCCGTGCAGATTCTGCGGGAGGTTAGGGATGAGGTCCCTGCCCTCAGATCCCCATCCAACGGCTCACAAGGAGCCCGGTTCATTCAAGATGCACGTGACACACAAAAATCTGGAACTTTGGTCAAAACGTGACAAACACATGTATTATTAAGTTGATTACTCAAATAAATCAAATTATCTACTAATTTCTTCCTAATAACATTTGGAGCATCTAGGATTATCCAAAAGTAACCAAATTTGATATACAAGCTAAATCGACCATGAGGAATCTAGTTATCCAAATAGATTTTGGATATGAGTTAGGGAAACATGTGTTTTACATTATTAGTTACTTAGGGTAATTAACACATTAATAATCATTGCAAGGGAATTTTATTACCAAAATCTGAGGGGAGCTTTATTATTATTTTATCTACTCATATACCAATCAATGGGATGCACTTTACATGTATGTGTGCCGAAATTATCAATTAACCCCTAACAAGTCATTATTGCAAAATTAGGGTTAAGTTTTCATGCATTATACATGACATTAATATGACTAATTATTGATGTAAATGATTCCATTCAATGTCCACTAGGTACATTTAGCTCATTTTGAAATACGAATAAAGCATGGTCTGTACTTAAGTCATCATATGAAAAATGGATTCTTTCAATTTAGGGTTTCGCCTTTATTAAATACTAAGGATTTTTGGGACTAAATTTTGTGGGTCGTTACAACCTACCCACCTTATAGAAATTTCGTCCTCGAAATTTTTATGTCATATTAAAGTAATACCCACCTTAAGGTTTCACATATATGTACCCTAACTTATTGTCTGATCGTAACATTTCATAAGCCAACACTAAGCATAATCATGATATGGTATTAACATGGATACCCTTTGCATTATATCTAACATGACTGGTAAAACTTTTAATGAGTGTATGAGTTGCTAATGTAATTTGAAAACTAAATCTTACCTTCATCATCCACCATAGCAAAAACCCTAGCTTTCCTTTTCTCTAGGGGACCTGGGTTAGGGTTCTGACCTGCTCCTTTCTTTGCAGCTAACTTAGGGCATTTGTCCTTGAAGTGACCTTCTCCTCCACAGTAAAAGCAAACACCTAAGCCCAACCTGCACGGTCCTGCATGGGATTTTCCACACTCGGTGCATGCATCCCTAACTGGGGGATTCTCAGGGGCCTTGCGCTTCTTGTGATCATTGTGGTGTCGGTCCCGATTGTTGTAGTCGTGATGGTGACGATGTCCATTGTGGGAGTTCTTCTTCCAAGTCCTCCCTGGGTGATCCTCGAGCTCAAGTGCCGCATCAAGGACTTCCTGCATCATCTTGTGGCCTCGTCCAGAAAGTGAGTAGCTGAGATCATCCTTGAGACCTCGAATGAACTTCTTGGCTCGCTTCAGCTCAGTCATCTCGGTCCCGTACTTCTAGAGGATGTGAAACTTCATTGCGTACTGGGTGACAGTCATGTCGCCACGCTGTCGCAGATGAAGGAACTCTAACTCCTTCTTGTCCATCATCGCTTCTGACACATAGTGCCCCTTGAAAGCTTCTACAAACTCCTCCTATGTGAGTAGCTCTTCATTTGGGTCTCTGGCGTCACGGAAGTTTTCCCACCAAACGCGAGCTGGTCCTCTAAGCATGTGAGTCCCGAACCTGATGCGTGACTCCTCGGAACAGTCCAAGTCGTGGAAGCAATGCTCCAGGTTGCGAATCCAGGCCTCAGTCGTACCTACAACATCCAGCTCTTCTTCTCCCGCGAACGTCTCAGGTTTCACCTTGAGGAAGTCTATTAAGGTGACTTCATTCCTCCTCTGATGACGGCCTCCCATTGCATCAGATAAATCTCTGACCAACATATTATATGAGAGGGGAGGGTCTTCTCCATGTGGGTTCTCCTCGTGCTCAAAGTCATGATCACTCTCTCCACCAGAATGAGGGGGTGACTTGTCATGCTCAGGGCGACGCATAGGGGCCATCTGGAATAGGAAATGAGACTTAGATAAGCACATGAAGTGACACATAAGATCCTACTATGGTGGCCATTCTAGGATTGCTCTGATACCATTTTGTCACGACCTCCCTTGTAATAATAATAATACAACCATAGCAGAAGCATTGCACATAACGGAGATCATGACAAATCATGAACTGATATCATTAATCAAGCAAAATCCATAGAATAGAAGGAAAATCCACCAGAGTGCCTTATTACAAGCCATAAACAAAAGACTCTGAGTCCAACATAAAGAGTTCAAAGAATGAAACTCCAACATAACATAACAAAAAGGAAAGACATCTATCTAGAATGGAACCCCACCAAGTAGGATTCACGAACTATCCTTGAGCTTGAGCTGACGTCTCTGAAGTCTACTTCTTCTCCTCCTCGTCTGCGGACATCTCGTCCCCAGCCCATGCAAGGCAACGTAAAACTATGTGAGTGGCACTGAGCAGTTATATAAGAAACTAGCTTATAATTGAAATGGCATGAGAAATAACTTGGAACATAAATACATAACATAATTAACATGATTGCATGAGAACATGATTAACTTAACATGATTTCATAATAAGATTGGTTTTACTTGAGTTGATGTAGTCCCTCTCTTAATTTTCACCCACAGTGCTCATAAGGCCATTTAAGGCTCACATAAGGCCAATCAAAGCTCACATAATGCTCCCACAGAGCTCATAAGGCCAATTAAGGCTCACATAAGGCCAATTAAGGCTCACATAACATGATTGAGGGGACTATATCAACATACATGGTTTAATACACTTGAACATGATTTCTTGATCAATTAGCATAGCAGTGATTCATAATGTTCAAAATGAAAGCATATTCATTAAAACAGTAGAAAACGTAAATTCATAGCATTTGCATGGTTTTCATAAGCATAAATTGAATAATAGAATAGTTGCACTTTATTGAGTAATCATAACCAATAAACAAATAAAATAAACCCATAACCCTAAATTATACTCAGTGTGCATGATCCACTCACCTGATCCTGAAGGGGTATACTAACAGTAGATGCAGTCATGAACAATCCTAATATCCTGTGAATAATATAATTGTGAATTAATTACATATGCTTAACATATGTGTATCATTCTCTAATTAAATTTGGAAATTAGGTTGGAAATCTAGGTCTGAAACTAGGACCATTGAATAGATCTCGAAAAACTGATCAAAAACCATATATGGATCGTCCCCATCAGAGCTCTAGATTATTTTCTATGATTTATTAAAGATTAGGTAAAAACTGGCCAATCAGAAGCTAGATAAACATTTAAATGCGATTTCTGAAACCTGTCCTCGTGCAGGGGAAAAGACCGATGTGCCCACCAAGGTATTTTCCAAGCATAGCGTGACAGGGGCTGACTTGGTCAAAATCTTAGTTAAATCAAACGCATATGTTATCAAATAAACTTCGTGAGATACCAAAAGTGCCCCTTTGGATATGCGATAATCTGATTTGGTTTGTGAGGGTAGGTGAGTAATTGCTCTGCCTGGCTTCTTCTCTTAGCCATTGCATATTGAGCTTCTCCACAGGAGTTCAAAACTCCGATCGGGACTGAAGCTGAGAATGAACCGGGATACAGGGGGAAATGCGAAGAGTTCAACAGAGATACTCGTTCCCTTCCGAGCCCAAGGGCCTAAAAGAACATGACTTGTCATGCCCTGGAACTCCATCTCCAGTCAGCGCCATGGCAGGAGGAACAGGTCAAGGCTAGAGCCCAAAAACCACCGAAACAGGGCAAACTTCAAAAGGAACCAGGCTCGGGAAATCTATACGAAGGTGAAGAAACGCTCCATGGTGATCAGGAACCACTGGAGCCATGGAAAAGACATGGAGGTCATGCGGAAACAGGGGAAGGTGTTGAAAACTGAACCCGTCACACCCAAGAAAGAAACTTCAACTAAAGCTTGCAATACACTCGCGGACGTCTATAGACCTCGTCTGATGCCTCGCGAAGGTCGGTGGAGCACTGCATCGCCAGTGCGGCGAACGCCGACGATGGATCAAACGGCAGCTATAGGTTGTGGTGATCAGAGCAATCGCGAGACGAATAAGATTATGGAAAATAATGGTGGAGGTTCAGAGATGCTTACCGGAGGTTGTATTAAATTGGGAAGGTCGGAGCCCTATGCTCGAGCTCGCCGGCGGCAGTGAGGTAGATCGACTCCGCGGCGGTTCCTCAGTTGAGCTCGGCCCAAATTGGCGGCGGGGGAAGGTCGAGCGATGCCTGAGTGTGCTTCCTGATACGCTAGCTCTTGGTGCGATGGTCCCTCGTGACCTGGGGTGATGGCGCCGTCGACTGGGGGAGAGGGTTTTTGGGCGATTTTGCGTTAGGCGCTTATAGGGGTCGAGATAGGGTTCGTTAGGTTCGTGGGGATATCACGAATAGATTGGAGTTGAGATAAAGGCAAGATGTTGACGAGGGAGAGGGATATCTCGGGCGAGGAATGGGGGCTTTGTTTCCCCCTTCCGTGCGGATTCTGCGGGAGGTTAGGGATGAGGTCCCTGCCTTCAGATCCCCTTCCAACGGCTCACAAGGAGCCCGGTTCATTCAAGTTGCGCGTGACGCACAAAAATCTGGAACTTTGGTCAAAACGTGACAAACACATGTGTTATTAAGTTGATTACTCAAATAAATCACATTATCTACTAATTTCTTCCTAATAACATTTGGAGCATCTAGGATTATCCAAAAGTAACCAAATTTGATATACAAGCTAAATCGACCATGAGGAATCTAGTTATCCAATTAGATTTTGGATATGAGTTAGGGAAACATGTGTTTTACATTATTAGTTACTTAGGGTAATTAACACATTAATAATCATTGCAAGGGAATTTTATTACCAAAATCCGAGGGGAGATTTATTATTATTTTATCTACTCATATACCAATCAATGGGATGCACTTTACATGTATGTGTGCCGAAATTATCAATTAACCCCTAACAAGTCATTATTGCAAAATTAGGGTTAAGTTTTCATGCATTATACATGACATTAATATGACTAATTATTGATGTAAATGATTCCATTCAATGTCCACTAGGCACATTTAGCTCATTTTGAAATACGAATAAAGCATGGTCTGTACTTAAGTCATCATATGAAAAATGGATTCTTTCAATTTAGGGTTTCGCCTTTATTAAATACTAAGGATTTTTGGGACTAAATTTTGTGGGTCGTTACACAGATATTATTCATTCATCATATAATCAAGTCTCCACATAACATCTTAATATCATGGAGATGTCATAGAACTTTGACCAGCATAAGGTTCTTCCACATAGGGTTATCATTTGAATCTGTCATATATATTCATCTACCTCTTCATTATTGACTTACAATATATATACTGTATGAGTTAACACCTTCTATATCAAAGAAGTGTTATTCATATTTTGAATGATTAAGGTGTCAAACCCCACTTAGCTTTTTAACATTTCTTTTTTGTGGAGAGATTACGGTTACGTTTTGTCACCCACTTGGAACTACAGGTCTTATCATACATTTTTATCTTTGATAAGCTTTCCCACAATGATTTTACAATAGTTCATTCAATTAGTACATCCTTATTGATGTTATGTTTATGCGGAGCATAAACCCCTAACATATGATGTCCATACTATTATATGTAACTAGACTAATTTCTCAGTTGGCCATTCTAGGTAACCAACATAATTCATCTAATTAAGAGTTATGCTTTCACTTTCCCATTCCACCTGATATTTCTTAGATACCAGAATTCCTTTCCTTGGTATCTATCGCATGTGTCAAAAACACATCACATCCTCATCTTTCTTTCATCTTGGGACATTACTTGTTACACATATCTTTATCTTGAAACCAAAGTCCAAGACAAACTAATACTTTTCTAAGTATCCATCAATTGAACATTTTTAACTTATGCACATCAAGTGTCATAAGACCCACATGATTGCCATGTCCCTGAAGGAAAAGAACACAAAGGAACGTATTCCTTTAATCACCCCATCATTACCCAGGGTTGTTCATTAAAGAGGATACATCATCATCTCCCTTGTTGTCATTCTTTTATCATGAGGATTATACTTTTTACTTCCTCATACACACAGATTGATCTGAGATCATTTCATATTCCATTTAATGCACTTAGGATGTGATACACATGTCCATACCATATTTCCAGTTTCATTATACTCACTAGACTGTCTCTAAATGACTACTTGATCAGAGTAATTAGAAAGATAACAATCTAAGAGTTCCATACTTGCCCTATCTCCAATAATTATATACCTGGCCAGGGTATACAAGTACTGAGATTAGGTAGTATGCACTTTGTTTACTATCATGTTCCTTAATTTTCATATCATTATAAAAACAGGATTTAACATTCCTGGATTTTCTCCAGGCACCACATATATACCTCATCCTCTTTCACACAGATAAGAGAAATTATAAAGCATTTAAGAGAATAATGAACAAAATATAAATTCTAGTTCTCATCATATCTTCCCTATGTCCCCATAGGACAATCAATAGGGAAATCCATAATAGCAATCTTTTTTAGGATTATCAGATAGCATGAAGATAAGGCATATTGAAATGAAAAAGCTCTATCTAACTGTTACCCCTCGTGGTCATCTACCGCTCCAGGTTGACTCAACACATAGAGTCTAGCTGTTTCATGTTGTTGTTCTTGCCTTTTTACATTATTGGGCTGTAATTTTCATAAGCCCTACCGAGTCTACCTCGGTTGTTGGGTCATTTCCTCCCTTCTTTTTTAATAAAAGGGTTTAGTATGTTCAACATGTCCATATCTATAACATGTTTTGTCCTCGTATCATTGTCTTATCAGTCTTATCACCGATGTAGAGACTAAGCCATGGGTTCATACAGGTGAAAAGTTAGATCCTTTGCCTTCACTTCGTGGCTACTGCCCTCGTACACTAGGCATTTATTGCACTGGTGGCACCAAAACCTTTGGATTTTTAGAATAACTTAGGCAAATGTCTCTAGAATTGTAGAGACCTTTCCTTAATTCTCAGCTTATTGCCCCTTCTTTGGCATGCCATCACAGATATACTATCTGTCTAAACTTATGACAAAGTCTACTTTCTCGCCATATGCTAATCCTTCCCGCATTTTCCATTGTTCCAACATGAGTTTGTCATTCATGAACCCTTTCAGAACCCCAAGTTTCTACATTGAGGACTGGTAACCTAGGTTGTAATGCTAGTATCCAGTCTACTGTATGCATCACTGTTGTCCTAACCTGCCCATCAAGAGCATAAACATAGGATTTTCTATCATGATCGGGTCATGATGGGAATTCTCATGCACTTGTTCTTCTCTTGCCTAATCCCTCGCACCCTCTCTTGGTGCAACAACATTGCTTTCAACAATGTGTTCCTCGTGTTCCCCAGTCATTTTTAAAATTCACCCTTTCTTCTGCATAAACAGAAGTCACTATAGGGTATACTGGAGGACACTAACATAGACTCAACATCTTAGTCCTATGTCTCTGTAGACTCAGCGAACCTTAAGCTCTGATACCAAACTTTGTGACGACAGTCGCCAAACCGACAAACAAATCATCATTAATTAAGCAGAATTAAACATAAACAATAGATTAACAAAAATCACTAAAAATTAAAACCACTTTTCAAAGAGATCCATTCCAAAGAAAACTCTTACTGAAAGGTCCAAAACCTTATATACATCATTATTCACATTGTACTTATCCGGTACATCTCATCTCGAGAATAACATATAACAGTTGCTTTACCAAACTATACATGAGCAACATAAAACCTCGAGGCACATAAGCCAAAATCTCTTATTGATCATAAAACCAGCACGTACTAAATCCAAGGACCTGAGAGTACAGAGACGACACATAGGACTCATATCTACAAGACATGACAGACAGTACACTCAACCTGAGCTGTCACTACTGCCTCAGCTGTTGTTCTTCCTTTGCAAAAAGGTCTTCACCTCCTCGTGCACGCCCACCTAAAAATTTGGGTCCCCACGGGGGTGAGACAATTGTCCCAACGAGAGATATAACTCTCCTCCGACCATATTATTATCTCAAATTAAGCATTTATAAAATGAGAAGAGGTTCTTTTTATATGAACAGGAAGGATAATTCACTGTATGAACAGAATGAAGTAATCTCCTTACTTGAGAACATTGCATCTAACTGTGGTAGATTTATAAATCATCTATCTGCTTTGCAAGGAATGTAAAGAAACATAAACAACATCTATCTACTAAGATGTATAACTGATTTGCGCATCAACCAATGTTTCTCGTATTCGATCCTTAAGCATATATGCTACACGGCTGATTACATTTTACAATCACACTTATACCCTGAGGAGATGAGCTATACCACTCATACTCCAACCGACCACTGCGAAGTCAAAATTAGTACCATACAGGGTCAATGGAAGAGCCGGCTACCATGACCTCATACCATCTCGGTCAGTGCGAGAAAACGAGCAGGACTATGTCAACTGCTATATAGCTTTTCAGGGTATACTGGCAACTTCACTATAGAGTTGCAGGGTCAGTTGCACTCTCGTCAGGATTGAGAGATCTCGTGTTTATCTACCATCAACCTGAGGAAGGGTCAATTAGATTTCATGTTTATCTACATCGAATCCCAAACAATAATGAAGGATTGAGAGATTTCATGTTTACCTACCATCAATCCCTCATTCGGGGCGTACGTATATTTTTGCCCATCACCCCCACATATTCAAAAATATGCGGTCTCCAGGAGATCCCGTAGGAAAACCTGTTTCACCATTCAGCAATTTACTGACGCTGATGGATCTATGGTCAGGGCTCTACATGATAAGATTCCACTTGATTAATTCAGTGCATTGCCCTATTCTTTTAGCATCAGTCAAGTTTTCAAACATGAATTATTATGACAAATGTTACAAAGAACAAGTGTAATACATCTATCAAGTACTTTCAAATCTTTAGAACACATGATACTTGGGATCTCAGTCCATTATCACATTACTGGGAATTATCATCCCTTCACATCATCATTATCATGATTATTGGATCTGGGTATTCAAACACTTAGTTCATCATAGAACACTATTACCACTTATCAGGTAACTATTATTTCTAGGTCCTCAGACCAAGGTATACATGATACTTGTTTTACAAGCATTTCTCATGGCTCACAAGGCCCATTAAGTATCTTGTCACCTCTCACTAGGTAACAAATTATCACATGGCTCACAAGGCCCATTACACATATTGTCACCTCTCATTAGGTAACAACTTATTCGCATGGCTCACAAGGCCATTACACATCTTGTCACCTCTCACTAGGCAACAACTTATTCACATGGCTCATAAGGCCCATTAAGTATCTTGTCACCTCTCACTAGGCAACAAATTATCACATGGCTCACAAGGCCCATTACACATCTTGTCACCTCTCACTACGCAACAACTTATTCACATGGCTCACAAGGCCATTAGTCATTATACTTTTTATACAAGTATTTAACATGCCTTACAAGGCTTATGCAATAAAATAAATACAACCTTCCCATCATTAGGGTTAGGGTTTTCCTTTCTTATCGATTAGGGTTTCTCTTACATATCATTACCCTTTAGGGTTTTCCATTATTAACCATTTAGGTTTTCAAGGTCATATTATCAATGATCAAACCCTAATTCATTGCTCCACACATCTAGGAGCAAACATTGATATCATAAGTATTCAATCATACTTATTCATTCCATCATTTATCATTAAATGAATCATCAACACAAGGTATGAGTTCCTCTCTCATCCTTACCAGGGTATGATTACATCAGACTTTATTAACTTGTTTTAACCCTTTCTCAAAGTATGTTATACCACACTTATCAAAGTGCATTAAACTTATTACCTCTCAATGTAACAATTGACATAACACACTTCATGTGTTACTCATCCAAGTATATTGGATTTAAGGTGCATCAAGGTACATCAACCTTGAAATGTTGGATGGGATATCTATCATGTCTTGATGTATCACTTCCCTCATCACTTTTAACTTTCTTAAGTTCATCAACTTATCTTGTATTAGGGTATTTCCCATCCTAATACTTTATGCACTAGCCCATCACATTTATTTTTTAGTGTATTGATCATAAGTAATACATTTGAATTGTCCAACCATCATAAATTGATATGGACTCATATCAGGTTGAGACATTATTGATATAGGATTAACCATTATCAACCACTCTAGGTGTTTCACCTATCAAGGTATTATCCACACCATTACTTGGTGTTACACTCATTACTCCTAAGAGTGTCTTACTCTCACCTTTACAAGGTGTCTCGGGTTGCGGGTGTATGAACATCATCCATATCGGGCTAGAGGTGCATTCAATCACCATATCGGGTGGCTCACCATCTAGGGTTGGCTATGACGGATTAGGGTTTGCCATATCGGGCTCAACCCAATATAGAAGTCAATTAGAGTGTAGGGAACCAAACCATATTGGGCTACACTATCAACCATTAGGTTGCAACACCCATGTCAGGTTATGGTTGATTGTGACGGACACATGGTACATATATGTGTCGCCCATGATGGTTAAGAGTTATCAACTCATCACCATATCGGCTACCATATTGTCTAGGGTTGTGTATTGTGCAACCCTATCGTTCAAGATCATGTGTCATGCAACCATGTCATGCAAGGTCATGTAGGCCTCATGATACTAAGTACCAATGATGTATCATATGATCATAACGTACAATAGCACTTGTTACTCTTCACTTATATCGGGTTACCCAAATTAGGGTTTCATCTCAACTTACAAGTATATAATTGACCTTGTATCATGCATGGAGTCTATAATATACTTCCTATCATGCAAGAGGTGTATAATACACCCCCATATCATGCAACAAGGTATACAATCATATCCATATTGGATTATAACTACTTGTATTTATACTTGAACCCGATATCACTTTTACAAAGTGACACCATCTTCTTCAAGTTCTAGACCTTTGTTATAACTTATATAATTCATGGTAACAGGTCTAAGAAACTACTAGAACTCATAATTTCACCAAATATTTCAGGAAATTTCAGTATTAAAAGTATTTCACTAATTATAACAATTTAGGTGAAGAATAATAACATGGTTGAGTTCAAGTTATATAACTCGCCTTAAGAACCACTTCAAAGATTCAAGGTCCAAAGCTCCATGTTCCTAAGGTTGAAGATGAATTTATCAAAGGTCCAAGGCTCGTTCACAACTCCTTCATATACAAGGAATCACCATGGATAAGAAATTGGTGACGAAGATAAGAAAGGTAGATCATAACCCTAATTACATGCTTCAATTCAAGCTTGAAGACAACAATATCTTACCTTAGGGTTACGTTTTGAGTTCCTTAGCTCCTTGGCCGACACCCTACCACTCTTGGGCGATATGGACTTCCTCTTGGACGACACAACTTTGCTTTTGGACGATACCCCCTCACTTGTGGCCAAAATCACTTCAATTGGCTGATATCAACTTGCTATGGGCAATATCAACATGGTATGGTCGATATACTTTCTATGGACGATATCCAAGGCCTATGCACGATACCCTTGTGCTCTTGCACGACATTCCACCCCTCTTGCACGATATGATACTCACTTGCATGATATGGCACTCACTTGGAGTCAAAACACTTCACTCTATGGCCGATATCACCCTATATAGCCGATATCACCTACTTGGGCGATATGGTCTTGCCATGGGAGATACCCCAAGGCCCATGCACGATACCACAGCATCCCTTCATGATATGGGAGCTCTATGCATGATACCTTATGGTAGGAAGGTTGTAAGGGTCGCAAAATTGCACCAAGGAGTGAAACTAGGGGTATATATACTTGTTGTTCATGAAGAAAGGCAAAAATGAGGTGTCAACATTTTGAGCTAGTAGGTGCCACGTGTCATGCATGGGTGACACGTGTCCATGCATGCATCAACATTTATCTTGACATGAAAAATGGTTGAGGATCATCTAAATATGCAAATTCGTCCATTGCTTATCCATTTGGATAAGTCATCTAGGTTTAATCACTAATTTATGTCAAGCCAATACACTTTTTCTAAGGAAACTTGTTGGCCGTCACACCTCACCTCCTTGAGGTGATTTGAACAATACAGCCTTTGCAAAGAGTTCACAAAATGATATGACGCTTGTCCTGTGGCTCCTTGGTAGATAGGCACTCATATATAAGCTTTTCAACTTGATACAACTCAAGTTAAGCTTTCATATTCAACCCTTTTCTTGGTCATTTCATCACCAAGAGTACCATCACTCATAATTGATTCATACATGGTGTCTCATTCACTATCTCTCCTCTAAATGATACATAGAGGAAGTAGGATCACTCTAGAGGTGGTAATTTGCATATCAACCCCACATTTTGGGTAAATTACAATTTGTACCAAAATTGGTGCACAAAGTACCAGCATTGTTCAAACAAGTTCAAACTTGGAATTTAGGCTTTTCACAAGCCACCACCTTACATCATTCTCTCTATAATTATGCTAAAACACATGAGGCATGTTCAACATGTGACATTTTGCATTATAACCCCTCAATTTGGGTAAATTGCACTTTGGTCCAAAATAAAGGAAAATTGCTCAAACATCATTCAATCGGGACCAAACTTGAAACATGAGTGTGTCACATGATAACAAAACACCTTAGAGGATTATATTAAAGTTCTAAGAAACTTTATTAGCTAAAACAAATAGGGTTACCTCATAACCCAGGTTAGGGTCGTTACATTAAGTTTGTGTTAGTGTCCTCCAGTATACCCTATAGTGACTTCTGCTTATGCATAAGAAAGGGTGAAGTTTAAAAATGACTGGAGAACATGAGGAACACATTGCAGAGGGCATTGTTGTTGCACTAGGAAAGGGTGCAAGGGATCAGGCAAGAAAAGAATGAGTGCCTGAGAATTCCTATCTTGACCTAATCAGGATAGAGAATCCTATGTTTATGCTCTTAATAGGTAGATTAAGACAATAGTGATACATATAGTAGACTAGATACTGGCATTACAACCTAGGTTACCAGTCCTCAATACGGAAACTTTGAGCTTTGAAAGTGTTCCTGAATGACATAGTCATGTTGGAACAGTGGAAAATGTGGGAAGGATTAACATATGGTGAGAAAGTAGACTGTTACGACCCCACCTTCCGGTAACCCCCAATTAAGGGAGACCGAGAGGTTGAAGCCGCACCCATAACTTCCGGATCAAAGGTTCAAAAATTAACCAAGAACAACTATTAAATTTTAACAGACTAAACTGGAAAGTTGTAAGAAAATAAACTTTTGCATACCTTTTGAAAACTTGGATCTCTAATCTTCTATCCACATATGAATTCTACTCTAACTAATCCTCCTTGTATTTTAATTCATGTACTTCACAATATGATGATTTACTGTTTGTCCTTTTGGCTTTATACCTAAAACACCGACAAACAAAACGTCAGTCAGCATAAAGCTGGTATGTGGGGGAAACAATAATCATGCAATTATGATAACAATGTATTGCAGCCAATTACCATTTAACAAACAATTTTACATTTTAAATATAACTGCGTGATCCAAGTATATCCTATCCCCATTATACCCCTCATGGTCCCACCTATAGGTGAATCGGTTTCTAGGGTTGAGTCACATGGCACTACCTGTAAGTAGCCCACTCCTTAACTCATGGCATGCTAATGGGTCTCATGGCACTACACTTGGTAGCCCAATTTCTAACCCACAATAACCTAGACCTTACTCCAGGTTACCCCTTTTTAGCCTTTACAAGCCACAGAGGTGGACCCGGATCTAGCCACTTATATATATGTTCATCGTGATAGTCATAGTCACTCTATATAGCTGCATGAAATAAAAGGCATCCAACAGTTAATTTCAAGCAATCGATAAACACGTTCGGAAATTTCCGTGAAACTAAAGTGATTATTCATAAGCGTAACCACATACCTGATTTGATGATTTCACAAGCATTAAGCAATTCCAACCAAGAAAGCAATCCAAGCAAGAAATTCATCAATCACATAATTATTGAAAAGAATATGTACTCTATTTACTACACACTTTATTAAGAATCTACTTTATTGACTTGGATTCACTTTCTAGGGTTTCTAATCTGAATTAGGGTTTCATTAATATTCATTAGGGTTTCTTAGATCAATTTCTCAAACTTTATCCCTTTTAGGTCAACAAACCCTAAAATACTCAAATTATCCATTTTAATAGTCTTTTATACCCAAATTGACTTAGGATCATCATATTTCTATTTATTCATGGATTTGAACAATTAAAACAATTATAAGACATCTTCACCTAAGTTAGGGTTTTCAAACTCATTAATGCATATTCATGCACGAAACCCTAAATTAAGCCAATTATATAAAAATATCATCTTTTTAGATCCTATTTTCACTTTTATTAACAAGAGGTTAATATTGGCTTGATTTATCCAAATAACATCATTAAATCCATCTATCATCAAATCTAAGGGTTTTTCATTAATTAAATCATTAAAGATGATAACTTTATGTACTTTTTAAATTTCAAGCATATTTATGCACATAATCTCTAAATTAAACTAATTACGTGCAAAGTTCATCCTTTTCGATCTTAATGTACCTTTTTTACAAATAATAGGTTATTATCAACTTTAATCCCCCATTAAACTCTACTAATTACATTAATCATCTCAAAGTAGAGTTTCTTAATCTTTAATTCATTAAAGTTGATAACTTACACTACTTTTTGAATAGCATGCATAATTAGGCTTCAAACATAATTTTTTTGTGTTCCTCTCATTCTGAGGATAAATTTTCATATATGACTTGTTTTAATTCGAGTTCCCTAGAATTAGTTACGATTTTAGCAAATAAATCATAAAGTGACCAATAGGGAGGTGCCACGTAGGCAACAAACTCCCATGCACGTACCTCGCGTGCGCCCATCTTCAGATTATAACAAAAAGATGATTTTGAACCTGCGTAAGTAGTTTCTTCTATAGCCTGCGGAGGGGCATAACAGTCAAAAGCCTCTCTGGCCTTCTTCTTCCTCACGCAGATCGGCTGTGACGCCCTGGCCGCCGATCTGTGGAGGTCCGTGAACCACCACCACCACCATGAGGCTTGAAACTCGACTCCTACTGTCCCCCTAGCTCTGCCGCCACCTTGCGCACCTGGGTGTCGCAGGATCGCAACTGAAAATGTTGTTTACCTGCTCCTCTGGCCAGCGATGTGTGGCTACTTTTGTAGCCGTGCGGCTGTTGTTGCGCCTCAGCTAGGACCTAGGGATGATGACTAGCCTTCACTTTAGCAATGTGGAGTGTTTTACTTCCATCCCAAACCCTCCACAGCTCCCCATAGCTCCTTGTCTTGCCACCTTTCTTGATTAGGGTTTTATGGACGAAAAGAGAAAGAAGAAGAAGGAAAAGAAACATGGGATCCTTTGGACTCGAACTAGAGGATCTCCCCTTTATATAAGGGTGAGTAAAGAAGCCCTAGGTCAGCTACTCACGAATCCAAGAGTCCCTTTCTAAGTAGGAAGTCAATTCCTTCAAAGAGAAGTAATATTCTCTCTCTTCTTTATCCTTGGTTATTCTCTATTATATGGATATTAGGAATTCGAAATTCCTCTTTCATTTTCTTTGTACTTGACCTTTTTAATTCATTGGACACGAATTTCTATTTTCTTTTAATAGAAATTACTCCCTTTTTAACAAAACTACAAAAAAACATTCATTATGCATCATATTATCTTCTTATTTGACCTTATTTGCTTTTTCTCTTTCTTTTCCTTCATTGGGACTCCTTGGATCCCAAGAAACACTAATAATTCAAAATTCCTTTTTAAGGATATGTATTATCCACTTACATGCATTTATTTCTATTACTTCTCATTATCATGTTTATTTCTTATGAAAATATCTCTTTTTGAGGATTTCTCTTGATTTCTCTTTTATTTTCCTTATTGAAATTCCGTTTAACAATAGAACCCTTATGGATACGAAATTTCACCAAAAATAACTCCATTATACTTCTTTTCTCTTATTTTCCACATTTTATCATTGTTTTCAATTTTCTTTCTTAATAAAGAAATATCTAATTGGTCTTTTCTTTTCTTGTTGCATTCTCTATGCAACTTTGGACTCCTTGGAACCCAAGAGGCACGAAATCCTCTTTGCATTTGCCTTCTAGAGGTTTCCACATTTTTCTTTTCTTAAAAATTCAATTATTCATTTACTAATTAAATTTCCTTGTTATTTGGGCCCAATAGCCAATAAAGCCCACAACACAATCATCAAGGCTATTGTAAGTGAAAACCATTTATTCCAAACAAATCATATCATTATTTGTTCAAATATCCTTAGTATGAGAAATTACATTTCTCACCAAATGAACCCAAAGATTGGGGTTATAACATAGACTCTGCCATAAGTTTAGACAGATAGCATATCTGTGATGGCAATGCCCAAGAAGGGGCAATAAGACAAGAATTAAGGAAAGGTCTCTACAATTCTAGAGACATTTGCTTAGTTTTTTTAAAAAGATAGTTTTTGGTGCCACCAATGCAATAAATGCCTAGTGCACCTGGGTAGTAATCACTATGTAAATGCAAAAGTACTAACCTTCCACCAGTAAGAACTCATGTCTTAGCTTATACATCGGTAATAAGACCGATAAGACCATGGTACAAGGACAAGACATGTTATAGATGTGTACATGTTGAGCATACTAAACTCTATTCTCTGAAAAGAAGGGAGGAAATGACTCAACAATCGAGGCAGACTCGGCAGGGCTTACAAAAGTCACAGCCCAATAGTATAAAAAGGCAAGAGAAACACCATGAAACAGGTACACTCTATGGGTTGAGTCAACCTAAAGCGGTGGATGACCGCAAGGGGTAACAATCAGATAGAGCTTTTTCATTTCAATATGCCTTATCTTGATGCTATCTGATAATCCTAAAAAGGATTATTGTTATGGACTTCCCTATTGATTTTCCTATGGGGACATAGGGAAGAAATGATGAGAACTAGAATTTATATTATGTTCAGTATTCTTTTAAATGCTCTATAATTTCTCTTATTTGTGTGAAAGAGGATGAGATATAGAAGTGATGCCTGGAGAAAATCCAGGAATGTTAAATCATGTGTTTATAATGATATGAAAAGTAAGGAACATGATAGTAAATAAAGTACATACTACCTAATCTCAGTACTTGTATACCCTAGCCACGTATTCAACTATTGAAGATAAGGTGAGTATGGAACTCTTAGATTGTTATCTTTCTGATTACTCTGATCAAATAGTCTTTCTGAGACAATCTAAATAGTATAATGAAATTGGAAATATAGTATGGACATTTGTATCACATCCTAAGTGCAATAAAGTGAAATATGAGATGATCTCAGATCAATCTGTGTGTATGAGGAAGTAAAAAGTATAATCCTCATGATAAGAGAATGAGAACAAGGGAGATGATCCCTGTCTAATAAAGCTTGTGTGAATAGTAAAGATCTTTTCCCAAGAAGCAGAAATGGGAAATGTGATAAAATCACAAAATTTTCATGAACATGTTAGATAATAAAGAAAGGAGTGATGACATGTAATCATCCTTATAATTCCTATGCTGGTGGCAAGGAACCTAGGATGAAACAAGAGTAAATGACTCAACAAACAGTTGAAAGTTCATGCGATAATTAGAGGAGATGATAATCTCTTCTCTTTGATAAACAACCCTAGGTAATGATAGGGTGATAAGAGGAATATGTTTCTTTGTGTTATTTCCTTCAGGGACATGGAAATCAAGTGGGTCTTATGACACTTGATGTGCATGAGTTAAAAATGTTCAATTGATGGATACTAGAAAAGTAGCAGTTTGTCTTGGACCTTGGTTCCGAGATAAAGATATGTGTAATGAATAATGTCCCAGGATGAAAGGAAGATCCTATTATATGTGTGGCTTTGGTAAAAACAATAGAGAGATGGAAATGATGAGGACTTGATGTGTTTTCGACACATGTGATGGATATGAAGGTAAGAAATTTTGGTATCTAAGAAGCATCAGGTGATATGGCAAAGTAAAAACATAACTCCTAATTAGATGATTAATGTTGGTTACCTGGAATGGCCAACTGTGAAATCAATCTAGTTACATAAAATAGTATGGACATCACATGTTAGGGGTTTATGCTCCGCATAAACATAACATCGATAAGGATGTACTAATTGAAGGAACAATTGTAAAATCATTGTGGGAAAAGCTTATCAAGATAAAAATAATTCCTTAGAATACCCCTATCTAGATATGTTAAGGAAACTTATACATAACATCTAAAGATATCTCTAAGATAAGTTCTTAATTGATAAGTAACCTCCCCTTATGATAAGAGAATGTACAAATAAGGATATAGTTGGTACATGTAGTAAGAAAGTTTGGTGTTGTGTCAACAGATTAGATGCACAACAGATGCATGATAGGATTGTAGTCCCAAGTGGGTGACATAACGTAACTCTGGTCTTTCC
Source organism: Alisma plantago-aquatica (assembly GCA_963693085.1). Taxonomy (NCBI): domain Eukaryota; kingdom Viridiplantae; phylum Streptophyta; class Magnoliopsida; order Alismatales; family Alismataceae; genus Alisma; species Alisma plantago-aquatica. Next base: position 230,848,550 of record OY856413.1, on the reverse strand, counting down.
TTGGAAGTGAAATGCTAAATTAAATGAGGTGTATGGGAGACTCCCCAGATTCAAGAATCTTGCCACATAAAGTTGTAAGTTGAGAAAGGTGACAAATCAGTGAGGTTTGACACCTGAGTTAAATAATCTATGTATAATGTTTCTCTGACTAAGAAAAGTGTTACCTGACATAGAGTTGACTCTACAGTCAATAATGAAAAAGACAGTGGAGTATGTGTCCTGTGTGATAGATTTTATGATAACCCTATGCGGAAGAACTTTATGTTGATCAAAGTTCTATGGTATCTCCATGACATTAAGATGTTATGTGGAGACTTGATGATATGATGAATGAATAATATCTGTCTCCCTTTACCTGGGATTTCGGGGACAAAATCGTTGTTAGGGATTTATAACTTGTAATGACCCTGACCTGGGTTATGAGGTAACCCTACTTGTTTTGGATACATAAGTCTCTTAGAAATTTAATATAATCCTCTAAGGTGTTTTGTTATCATGTGACACACTTATGTTCCAAGTTTGGTCCTGATTGAACGATGTTTCAACAATGTTCCTTTGTTTTGGACCAAAGTGCAATTTACCCAAGTTGAGGGGTTATATTGCAATATGTCATATGTTGAAGATGCCTCATGTGTTTTAGCATCATTATAGAGAGAATGATGCAAGGTGTTGGATTATGGAAAGCCCAAATTCCAAGTTTGAACTTGTTTGAACAATGCTGGTACCTTGTGCACCAATTTTGGTACCAATTGTAATTTACCCAAAATGTGGGTTTGATATGCAAATTACCACTTCTACAGTGTCCCTACTCCCTCCTAGTATCACTTAGAGGAGAGAGAAAGAATGAGACACCATGTTTGATTCCATTATGAATGATGGTTATCTTGGTGATGAAATGACCAAGAAAAGGGTTGAATATGAAAGCTTAACTTGAGTTGTATCAAATTGAAAAGATTATATATGAATGCCTATCGGCCAAGGATCCATAGGAGGAGCCTCATATCGTTTTGTGAACTCTTGGCAAAGTCCATGTCGTGAAAAGAACCTCAAGGAGGTGAGTTGTGTCGGGTTACAACTTCCTTAGTAAAGTTGCGATGAGTTGTGCATAAAGTGATGAATTAATTGATATATCTCAATCAAAGGGATATGTAATGGACGAATATTTATCCCTAGATCACACTAAACTATTTTGCATGTCAAGATAAATGTTTATTCATGCATGTAGATGTGTCAACCATGCATGGACACGTGGCACCTACTAGCTCAAATTGATGACACCTCATTTTTACCTTCCTTCATGAGCAACAAGTATATATACCCCTAATTTCATCCCTTAGTGCAATTTTGAGACCCTTACCACCCTCCTACCCTAAGGTATCGTGCATAGGATCCCTGTATCGTGCAGGAGTGATGTGGTATCTTGCATGGGCCTTGGGTATCGCCTATAGCAAGATCATATCGCCCAAGTAGGGTGATATCGGCCAAGAAGGGTGATATCGGCCATAGTGAAGTGTTTTTTGCCACAACTGAGGGGGATATCGGCCACAAGTGGTGGCATATCGTGCAAGGGTTGTGAGGTATCGTGCAAAGGTGCTAGATCAAGAAGGAGCTCAATAATTAACCCTAAGGTGACGTCATGATCATCTTCAACCTTGGATTGAAGCATGATTTTAGGGTTTTGATCTTCCTTTCTTTTCTTCTTCACCAATTGCTTATCCATGGTGATTCCTTGTATATGAAGGAGTTTTGAACGAGCCTTGGACTTTTGATAAAGTCATCTTCAACCTTAGGAACGTGGAGCTATGGATCTTGGAGCTTTGAAGTTGTTCTTAAGGCGGGTTATATAACTTGAACTCAACCATGCTATTATTCATATCCTAAATTGCTATATTTAATGAATTACTTTTTAATTCCAAAATTTCCTGAAATAATTGATGAGATTATGAGTTCTAGTAGTTTCTTAGACCTGTTGCCATGAACTATAACTGTTATAACTAAGTTCTAGAGCTTGAAGATGATGGTATCACTTTATAAAAGTGATATCGGGTGCAAGCACCTCTAACCCGATATGATGATGCACCTACTTCACTAAAACGATATGGATATGATTGTATACCTTCTTGCATGATATGGGGGTGTAGTATACACCTCTTACATGATAGGGAGTCAAGTATAGACTCCATGCACGATACAAAGTTAAATGAATACTTATACGTTGACATGAAACCCTAATTTGGGTAACCCGATATGAGTAAAGAATAACAAATGCCATTGCATGATATGATCATATAATATATCATTAGTACTTGGTATCATGAAGCACAAATATCTGGTGAACGATATGAACATTTAAGTAAACCCTATTGCATGATATGGTAGCCCGATACACAACCCTAGTTGATGTCTAGCCTGACATGGTGATGAGTTGATACCTCTTAAACACCATGGGTGATACATACATGTATCATGTGCCCATCACAACCAACCCTAACCCAAAATGGGTGTTACAACCCAACATTGGATGGTCTAGCCAGACATGGCTTGGTACCCTTCACTCATATCGACTTGTATATTGGTTTGAGCCTGATATGTCAAACCCTAACCCGTCACGACCAACCCTAGATGGTGAGCCACCCGATATGGTGATTGAATGAATCTCTAGCCCTACATGGTGATGGCTTAATACCTCATTCGCGACATGGGTAACACATACAAACACCTCTAGCCTGATATGAATGGTGTGTATATACTTCTAGCCTGATATGGTGAGTGCTCATATACTTACAACCTGATATGGTGAGCATATGCACACTTCTAACCCGAGTGACCTTGTATAGGTGAGGGAAAGACACTCTTAGGAGTGATGAGTGTAACACCAAGTAATGGTGTGACTAATACCTTGATAGGTGAAACACCTAAAGTGATTGATAATGGACAACCTTATAGAAACAATGCCTTAACCCGAGATGAGTCCATATCATTGATGAATATTGGGTAATTCATGTGTGTGACTTATGGCCAATACTTTACAAGATTAATATGATGGGATAGTGGATAAAGTATTAGGATGGGAAATACCCTAATACAAGATAAGTTTATGAACTTAAGTAAGTTAAAAGTGATGAGGGAAGTGATACACCAAGGCATGGTAAATATCACATTCAACACTTTAAGGTTGTTACACCTTGATGCACCTTAAGTCCAATATGTATGGATGTGTAACACATGAAGTGTGTCATGCCAATTGTTACATTGAGATGTAATGAGCTTAATGTACTTTGATAAGTGTAGGCTAACATACCTTGAGAAAGGGTTAAGCCAAGTTAATAAAGTATGATGTAATCATATTCTGGTAAGTATGAGAGAGAAACTCATACCTTGTGTTGATTATCATTTAATGATAAATGATGAGAATAAATAAGTACGATTAACTACTTATGATATCAATGTATGGTCCTAGATAAGTGGAGCAATGAATTTGGGTTTGGATTAATAATATGAACATGAAACCCTATTCGGCTATAAAGGGAAACCCTAACCCTAATGATGGGAAGGATGTAATTCTCTTATTGCAAAAGCATTGTAACGCATGTTAAATACTTGTATGAAAAGTATAATGATTAATGGCCTTGTAAGCCATGTGAATAAGTTGTTGCCTAGTGAGAGGTAACAAGATGAGTTATGGCCTTGTGAGCCATGTGCATAAGTTGTTGCCTAGTGATTGGTGACAAGATGTGTAATGGCCTTGTGAGCCATGTGATAATTTGTTGCCTAGTGAGAGGTGACAAGATGTGTAATGGCCTTGTGAGCCATGTGAATAAGTTGTTGCCTAGTGAGAGGTGACAAGATGTGTAATGGCCTTGTGAGCCATGTGAATACTTGTACAATAAGTGAAATGAATACCTTGGTCTAAGGACTTAGAGGTAATGGTTACCTGTTATAGAGGTAACAATGTTCAATGATGAACTAAGGGTTTGAATACCCAATTCTAGTAATCATCATGATAAAGGATGAGAATTTGCAATAATGAGATAAGGGATTGAGATCCTAAATGTTATATGTGTTCTAAAGATTTGAAAAGTACCTGATAGATATATTACACCTTTCTTTGTAGCATCTGTTATAATAATTCTCATTTGAAACTTTACTGATGCTAAATGATACGGCAATGCACTTAATTAACCAAGTGGAATCTCATCATGTAGTGCCCTGACCATAGATCCATCATCGTCAGGATTTGCTGAATGGTGAAATGGGTTGCTCTGTGGCATAACCCGGAGACTGCATATTTTTGAATATGTGTGGGTGATGGGCGAAAATATTCGTACGCCCTAATGTGGGATAGACATGAGATAAACCTGAGATCTCTCAATCCTTCATTATATATGTCGGGATGGATGTATCACAAATCTCTTGATGATGATAAATGTCGGATCGATGTGAGATAAACACGAGATCTCTCGATGCTGAAGAGAGTGCAGCCACTGCTATAGCTCTATAGTGAAGTTGCCAGTATACCCTGGAAAACTATTTAGCAGTGACATGAGATGTCCTGCATGTAGTCTCGTACTGACTGAGACAGGAGAGGTCTTGGTAGCTGACTCTTCCATTGACCTTGTATGGTAGCGATTTTGACTTCACAGTGGTCGGTTGGAGTATGAGCGGTATACTTCATCTCCTCATGGCATAAGTGTGATTGTAAAATGTAATCAGTCATGTAGCATATCTGCTTAAGGATCAAATATGATAAATATTATTTGATGCGCAATTTAGTTATACATCTTAGTTGATAGATGTTATTTATGTTTCTTTACATTCCTTGAAAAGCAGATAGATGATTTATAACTCTACCATGGGTAGATGCAATGTTCTCCTTATGAAAGGAGATTACTTCATTCTATTCATACAGTGAATTATCATGCCTATTAATATAAAATGAACCTCTGCTTAGTTTATAAATTCTTAATCTATGATAATAATATGGTCGGCGAAGAGTTATATCTCTCACTGGGATAATTGTCTCACCCCATGGGATCCACATTTTTTTAGGTGTACATGCACGAGGTGGCGAAGATCTTTCTGCAGAGGAGGAACAACAACTGGGACAGTAATGACAACTAAGGTTGAGTGTACTGTCTGTCGTGTCTTGTAGATAGAAGTCCTATGTGTCATCTCTGTACTCTCTGGTCCTTGGATTTAGTACGTGTTGGTTTTATGAAAAATCTGAGATTTTGGGCTTGTATGCCTCGAGGTTTGATGTCCATTTAAGTATATGTTTTGAGAAAACAACTGCTATATATTGTCCTCGAGAAGAAATGGTACAGTGTATATATAATATATGATCAATGTGAATATCAGGTTTTGGTTATTCCTTAAAGAGTTTTCCTAGAAATGGATCTCTGTGCAAAAAATGGTTTTAATTTTTAGTGATTTTTGTTAATATACTGTTTATGTTTATTCCACTTAATTAGTAAAAAAAAATTTGTCGGGTTGGCGATTGTTGTTACATAAACGGTCTCCAAGACCATTTGGGATGTGAGTCCTAAACTGTTAAGAAGAAGAAAATGGTTTTCCAAACCGTGTAAAGTGGATTCACACCCAAAACATGAGGACCCTTACCAGTGCCTATAAATAGGACCAGTAGGGTCCTCATTTGGGCATCGGATCTAGGATGCTACCAGGCTGCTCCTTGCGAGCTCGACCCCTGCTCCCTTCGCTCTACTACAACACCATCACCAGGCTACACCTAGCATGCTCGACCCATGGGAAAGATCCCCCACCTCCATTTATCATCATCCTCCACTCCACCACCAGGTTGTGCTTAAGAAGCACTCCACCCCTAGTGGAGGACAATCTCCACGGCCAAGCTGAGCGGCAGGCTTGTGCATCTGCCCGTCATCCAGTCCACCTATGCATCCACAACCTACTCCTCCTATTGTGAGAAAGGACTACAAGAAGAGAAGGTGGAGAGAGAAAGACTGCCCGGTCTGTCTTGGTGTCCCTCGCTCCTCCTCCAGATCTGCTCCAAAATGGCGTAGAAGACCGCATCATCTTCATCGAGCTGCGACCACCTTCTGCATCATGTTCATGGTGGAATCTTCCCTGTCTCTTGTTCTTCTTGTCTCTCGCATCATGAGCGAGTAGTTTCATTTCACTGGGGTGTGGGGACTAGCCCCGCTGCCCATGCTTACATGTTATTTTGTTGAACATTCCAAGGCATGTATATAACTTTTCATTTCATTGTTAATCGTCGATGTTTGCTTGTAGATTGATCACATGCATGCTTTTATCTTGTTCTTTCCTATGTTGCGAGAACTTAAATATGTAGGATAGGATGTCGATTAACACAGTTGACTCCCTGACTAGACATAGAAAGGGATTCCTTGAGGTTGTAAGTGTATGATCCGTGAGGGGACGAGCCATCTAGCCCACGGTGATGCTTCTGTGTGCCTAACACCTGTATAGGGGGCCCACAGCTTCAGTTGGATTTTTGTATCTTCGGAACTGTAAGTGCATGATCCGGATGGAAATGAGACATCTGATGCCTAAGGTGATGCTTATGCGAACCTAAACATCCCTCCAGGAGGGTTCGCAACAGTTCTATTTGGATGGTTAGATCTTTCCTGGATGTTTGTGGTTTGATATGTTTGCATCTGTAGTGGTGGTGAAACTCGGAACCACCCCAGTGATCCCCATCATTATTCTAGATTTAACTTTAATTTTGCTCTTTACTTTCTTGCAATTAGTTTAATTAACCTCAAATAAATCAAACATTCTAAATATTAGTCTTACTTGAACTAGACTCGACTAACAACGATTCTTAAAAACGTTGTCCTTTGGGATTCGATCCTCAACTATACTGTGATAAGACCCGTCTGCTTGCAGGTGGTATTATTGCACAAGGTTTTGGTAAAAGCTCAGGGATTTCAACACTGGGTGAATTTGTTAGTGTGATAATAAACCACGTCAAATTCTGGCGTTGATGCTGAAGACAACAAAATCAGTTAGTCAAATCTAGATATTTTGAGGCTTATCTAGGATTTTGCTTTTTCTTTTGATACAATTGATCATCTACTTGAATTCGGTTCTACTCCGTCAATCTCACTTCTGAAAAATCTTTCCATCCCAGTTATCAACAAAGACTAGTGCATGCACCGCTCAAACAGTCCCGGTCTCACTGCTAGCTTTGATCCTAAGATAGATAGAACTTTTCATCGTCAGAACAAAGAGAACCAAGAAAGAATGGCTCAAGAGGAAGAAATAGCCCGTAGGGTTGCTCAAGCCCTTGTTGCAAAAAGAGAAAGGCTTATGCAAGAAGCCAGAGCTGCAGTTGAAATAGAGATCCGAGCAGCTCAAGTAGCAGCACAAGCAGCAGAACTACAAAAAGACCTTAGGGAGTTCTCAATCCCTAAAGCTTCTGATGTTCATCACCCAGTACAACCTCCTCCCATCAATGCTACAAATTTTGAGATCTGAGCACATTGGATCACCTTGCTTCAAAACAACCCATTCTATGGTAAGAAAGGAGAAGATAGCCAGGAACATCTTCTGTGGTTTATTGATCTTTGAGCCATGACAAGGTAAAATGGAGTATCCGACGATGCCATCTGACTCCGTCTCTTCAAATATTCTCTTGTTGATAGAGTTATAAGTTGGTACAATTCCTTGCAATGTGAACCCATAACCACTTGGGAACAACTTCAAAATGTCTTTCTGGAAAAATTATATCCTCCTTCTCTCACCTATGAAATTAGGGGTCGAATAACAATGTCACTTAGGTCCCTGGAGAATTCCTTGCTGAAGCATGGGAAAGATACAAAGAGCTTCTACGCAAGTGTCCACACCATGGAATTCCTAAGAATCAACTCATTGAGATCTTCTATAGGGGTGTGGACGACGATATCAACAGGTTCTTAGACTCCTCATCTTGAGATAACTTCATGCACCAATGTTATGATAGCACATGGAAGGTTGTCACCCTTGGAGCTGAAAATCAAGCTAATTGGGGTAGATCAATATGTAAAGGAGTGTTGAAGGTAGCTATGGCTGAAGCTATTCCTGAGTACAAGTCTATCTCTAAAACCCTCAAACTCTTAGTTGCCAAGCAAGACCATATCGAATCATCTCTTTCTTCTTATGAAAGAAGACGTTCACCCCCTCAACAACAAGTGCAAGTCAAGTCAGCTTCATTGTTCTGTGAAGCATGCAAAGGCACTGATGAGTCTACCTTATCCTACAATGTTCTCTATGATGTTGTTTTGAGCAAAATCAATGGACAAAGAAATAATGGCCAGATGGAAAGTCTGAATGTTGTCAACACTATCCCTGGTCAAGGATACTACAATCCCAGTCAGAATAGGAACCATCCCAGCTTTCAATATGGAAATCCTTCGGGAGCGGTAAACTTACAGAACAGGAACTACAACAATTACAATAACAACCCTCAGTTCTAAGACCCTAATCAAGTCCCTTACCAGAGTCAAAAACAAGGGCAACAAGCTAGAACCATCTCTCCTGATGATAAACTATCGACAATTGAGAAGATGTTACAGTCGCAACAGACGATGATAGCTAACCAGCAAGCCCATCAGAAGGCTGTTGAATCTCAACTAGCTCAACTTGTAGCTAGCATGAAGCCACCTACTGGAGCTTTGGCTGGCCAACCAGAAGATAATATGAGGAACGTGGAACAACTTAAGGCTGTGACAACTCATTCAGGCTTTGTCTTACCAAAACCTACGATCCCTATCACCATGACAGATGTTCAAGTTGTTGAGCATGGTGCAGTGGCTACTCAAAATGATACGATAAACAAGACAATTTTTGAGGAACCTATTGTTGCTGATGCAGAAGACTCACCTGAGCCAGTTGTTCCAGTGTACAAACCTCATGTTTCGTTTCCAAATTGACTGAATTTTACCCAGCTCGATACTAGGTTCAACAAATTAAAGGAAATCATGAAAAAATTGTATGTCAATATCCCGCTCCTGGATGCCATGGCTGAGATGCCCCAATGGTCAAAGTTTTTAAAACTCCTACTCAGTCGGAAGTAGAAAACTAAAGAGCATCAGACGGTGAAATTGGCTGAAACCTCATATTATTTAGTAATGGATAGGATGCCTTGCAAACATAAGGATCCAGGAACCTTCAGAATTAACTGCTCGATAAGCGATTCCGTCAACCAACCAGGCCTAGCTGATCTCCGAGCTAGCATTTCTATCATTCCTCTCAGCCTATGCAACAAACTGGGCCTCATCAACTTCTTGCCCACTAGAATGTCCATAGAGCTTGCTGACTCTTCAATGATCAAGCCAGTTGGCATTATAGAAGATATTCATGTAAGGCTTGGGGATTTATATGTCCCGCGTGATTTCATAGTTATTGATATCAGGGAGAATCCATGCTACCCTCTCCTTTTTGGAAGACTTTCCTCTCAACTGCTAGATCTCTGATCGATGTTGAAGCTGGAATTTTGACCCTAAGAGTGGGAAACCAATCTTTTGATTTCTATGCATCTAAAAGTGCAAAGGAACAAACTGCAGAAGAAGAGGCGTATTTTGTCGATTGTGTTAATCAATTCACTTAGATGCAGCAGAAATTACTTTCTTCAAAATCTGATGTTCCCATAGAAAAAGGTCATGATGAAGAGAAGACTGAGAGTGAACTAGTGTGTGAAGAGACGAAAGAAATACAAGCGATTGTGGAGGAGACACCTCTCAACCCTATTGGTATACCAACCGAACCTTTTTCAGGTTTCCATGAGCCTCCTCATCTAGAAACAATTGTCCTCTACAATGCCCCGGTAGCCCAACAGATAGAAACTATTGATTTCATCTTCCCTCCGCAATAAGATTTGGATCGTAGTCCAGGTCAAGTTCCACCTAGAGCCCCACCATGGTGACAGTATCCAAGTCGAGCCATCGACGTAAAACAAAGGCGCTTGTTGGGAGGCAACCCGATCAATAATTTCATTTTTACTTTTAATTTTGAATTAAAAAATTTCCTTAATTTTGTTTTTACTTTTTTTTGCACTGAATAAAAATCGCATAACAAGATGCTATCTTAAATCCTAATTAGTTTTCATTTTTGAGATTTTTAGATGGAGGATGCACGCTGATTGGAACGCAACCACATCTAGTGGTCCAACCGGCATGAATTTTTCCCTCCATCTTAGATTTAGTGTTTGTTCAGGACGAGCAAATTTCTATGTTCGGGGTGGAGGGTGGGTGGTACATACTTCACTTTCCACCTACACACATCTATCTCAGACTTAAGATTTCATCATTGCATTTTTGAGAAAAATTTTCAAAGATTTTCAATTTTTTTTAAGTTTTCAAAGAAATTGAACATATAATTGATGATGTTTTGATGCTTTTTGTTTCATTAAAGGCCATTACCTAGCTGGCTGGTTTCTCTCTCTATGCATTTTTTTATCTTTATACCCTTCTTATTTGAAGTTGATCCTCAAAAGGACCATTTTCTTGAAACTAGCCTATTGATTGAAATCATCTTGTGAAGCTTATGAATCCTAACATCATGATCCCTCTACAAAAATGGCAAGTGTCTTTCGAACTAATAGGGATCAAACACGCCATGCTTTCTAACTGACTAGTGGAACAATAACATGGAATCTCCACCAGATCCTCATCAAGTCATTATTTGAGTAGAGTATGATAAAGAGAACGACCTGATGCACTGAATTGTAAATCAAGTTGCATTCTGATCTGAACTCTCTTCTACACTTCTTCTATCATCTTTGTACCCCTCCATCCATCAAAAAGAAACAAAAATAGCCAAAATAGTTTCAAACCCTAAGTTTGCGGTGGCACACAACTTCCCTATATATCTGCTTCTTCCATACCCCTCGCAAGTTAATAGGGGCGTATCACCAGGAAAAGATGCCAATGTGCACACAAAAATGCAATCTCGAGTCGAATTGAGGAGAGATTCGCACACAAAAAATGCAATAAATGAAATTTGCAAAACATATAATAAAAATCTCGAATCGAATAGAGGAGAGATTTATTTCTTCTTTCCATACCACCCTTCACTCCCTTTTCTACCTAAAGGCACAATGAATGCCTCCACTATCTTGGAAAACACCAATGTCAGATCAGGGGCACACTTGTTGTTCTGCGGGTATCTCTGGACTCTTACAAAACTCTTTGACATCCTTGTTGTAGGAAAAAGTGAGGAGGAAATGATGTTGGAAAAAAAACTCAGGAATGAAGATATGGTAAGATGTGTGCAGTGGTCTCAGGAAGCTGAGATGCTTAGTCATACTAAGCAAAAAGAAAACAATCGTGATGTGAAGATGAGGCAAGCACATGATTCGAAAGTATTCATTTAGTGACTATTTCAGACTTTTTGTTACTTGAGGACGAGCAACGTTTAAGTTTGGGGTGTTTTGATTAATGCATATTCATTCTGATTTTCAGTCGCCATCTTGGGCCCAATTCGACTAATTACATTCGATTTCATTTCTTAAATATTACAAACTTCTACTTTCTCAAAATGATTGGATTATTAAGCTTATTCACCAATTTCATATGATTTTTGTGTCAACACATCCCGCTATCACACAGACAACGAGGTGTTACGCGAAAACGTGCAGAAATCACCATAACCACAGATTACCAAAACACAGGTTAATTAAAATCGATTGCGGAAAACGGATAAACTGTGAAACTATTACATTCATGTCCTCGTCCTGTAGAAAAACATGTTATATAAACATATACAAGCCTTGATACGTGTCCACATCTTAGAGTAACAGCTGTCATGTCATCACATGAGTTCATCACCTGTCAAAAATACATAACGGCCCACATCCGACCAACAGCAGGATATACAAAGGATCAACAGCTATCATCGTGAAACACGTCAAAACACCTCCAAGGACCTGAGAGTACAGGGATGACTCTAAGACTCTACTACAAAACAACCAAAACAACAACATGTCCATCTCTTGCCTTCTACTACTCATCTTGCTGCTCGGCCGCAACTCCACGACCATCACCGCGTCTAGCTCGAACACCTGAAAACCAGCGGGGTGAGACAATTGAACATTGTCCCAGTGAGAAACATAACTCCCTGCCAAAACTATAAAACCAGAAGGATAAAGCAACAGCAGTAGATAACCAGTAAAATGTAGAATAATAACAGTCTATATAGCAAGGCTATTCATACCATCAAGCTTACCAGGCTGTACGGAAGGCATATCACCAATTACCTCTTTATGGAACATGATTGACAAGATAATATTTATAAGGTCTTATCACATAACATGAGGAATGTATAAGCAACTGCATATATAACAAGATTAACTACACAAGCAAAGCCTCAACCAATGTTCCGTGTTTTGCCTTAAGCAATAAATACTATTCGGCTGGATTATGTGTTATTATGCCCTGAGGAAGTGAGCCGTACCGCTCAAATCCAATCTTCGGTTGTGAAACCCAAAGCCGGTTCCATACAAGGTCAAATGGAAGAGCCGGACTCCACGACCTCCCACCTCATAGTCAGTGTACGAGTACAACACAAGCAGGACCGCAGTCTCATGCTTAAGTGGCCTCAACCACAGGGTCAGCTCCATAGGCTACCCATCCTCTAGCCCACCTCAGTATAAGTCTCGACGCTAGTATATCTGAGCCACAGGCCTGTTCATCGTGCTCTATACATATTCTGAGCCATGGGCCTGTTCACCATGCTCTATACATATCCTGAGTCTGCAACCGTAGCTGTACTTGAATCCTCACTATTTTAGGCTAGGAGAAACCTCACATATTCAAAAATATGCACTCCGGGTTAACTTGTAAGAGAACCCGTTTCACCATCACCAACTCCTGACGATGAAGGATCTATGGCCAGGGCAACTACATGATATATTCCACTTCGATTAATTAGTATCTTTTATATGGATTGCAAGATTCAACCAAGTTGTATAACATGCAAACTATAACAAGAATAAACAACATAAAACTCAATGTTATGCTTTTATTGTAATTACATCATCCTGATTCATCACAAGGTTCCAACATTACATGATATCACTTGGACTCTTGCCAGTCATCTAGATCCATCTCAAGGATCATCACATTGCCATGGGATCTCAATCCCTCATCATATGCTGCAACTGCCTCTCAAGGCATTCTCATCAACTCAGGCATTCTAGCCAAACTCAGGTCCTCATACCAAAACATATCACATATATACCTCATAGCCTTTTACTTGGCTATGCATCACCTGCATGGTTAGTATACACAATAATCATAGTCTTAACAGAAAGACCATGCTATCAATATAAGGTGACATTAATGATTATATTCTATATCAATCATGCTTCAACTTATGATCGTGAGCACAGGGTGCATCATTAAGCAAACCATATTACATGCTTATTACTTCCCTTAGCATTATAAAGGGGATTCAAGATGATTATGCGCAGATGTCAAGTCATGTTAAGTTACATAGATGAGCTCTACCATCTTAGTTACCAACATCATATCAAAGATCACCAAAATAAGCTCAAACGTGAAAACATAGGCAAGATCTAGAGTAGATGTTTATACAGAAGGGTCAAGATCCTCACTATAAGTACCCACTACCCTCACCAAAGGTGTGACGGGTAGGGCACCCCTCATATCGTCCAGCCACTTCAGCCTTATAACGGTCCAACAAACTACCAAAGGTAACGACAGCTCCTGGGGTATAACGCACAACGCTGCGTCGTGCTTCTACAAGCATCTTAGGCAACGCTGTGCAAACAAGGTCTGTCGTGCAAGTACCTTCTAATGGGCACTCAAGACATATCGGCCAACCACACATATCGGGCACTAGAGTATCGTGCAACGCCCGTCAGGCACCAAGGTAACAGCAACCAAGCGGGCAGCTCAGCAACGACATATCGTGCAACGGCGCGTCAGGTGTTGTGCTGTCGGCCGACACACCCCCAGGCTAAGGCTAAGAAGGGGATAACGCCCACTGCAGACTAGCAGGAAATGCTCTTCCCCAGCAAAGCATAACGACATCAAACCAACTCAAGGCTAAGAGTATCGGGCAGGTTGTACATCAGGGTGTGATGCCCGACACACACACCAAGCAGGGGCCAAGGGATAACACCTGTCACCATCTCAACATGTGTCGTCCAAGGTGTTAGGTCAAGAGGGCTGTCAGGCAGCACCTCCCTCAAGATCATAACAACCAAGATGCAACTCCACTAGCTCGTCACTAACCTCAAGCACAAGGGCACTAAACCCTAAAGAGTCAAGAAGATGGCTCACCTCTCAACTTAAATGAGAGAGGGGTCTTGCACATCTCTTAACACCAATCGGGCAACACAAGGTACAACCACAACCTCCATAAAGCTCACCCTTCAAGTCCATGGTGAGAGGAGGGTGTTGCTTAAGCTACTAGAACACAAGCTCACCTCTCAACTTAAACGAGAGAGGAGTTTTGCTCATGATACTAGAACTCAAGCTCACTCCTCAAGACCTAGGAGAGAAGAGAGTATTCCTCACCAAGAAACCCTAGGACATAGGTTCGGCCAACATGAAAACTTTAAGCAAGAAACCAAACTATCAACAAGCATAGCCGATCATAAACAATAAGAACAAGAACATAGAAGATGGTAATATAGTTAGGGTTAGGAGTTATGTAACCTGCCTTAAGCAAGCTCCAAGCTCCTATTACCAAGGAAGAAGAAAGCTCCAAGGTAGGATCGGCCACCAAGCTAGCTCCTCCAAGGGTGTCGTCCACCAAGCTTGCAAAGGAGGAGAGTATCGTGCATCAAGGGAGAGGGGAAACCAAGAGACTACAAGGATCCCTAGAAAGAGAGAAAGAACACATATATAGAAGGGGATGGAGGAGAAAACAAGGTAGAGAAAAGCAAGGTGTCACCCACCTAGGGAACACTTGTCCATGTGCAAGGCCACCACTCTAACATGCCCTAAACACATGTCCACGGTCATTGCCACATGCACGCACCAAGCACCAAGTGTCCACTAGTGGTGACACAAACGAGGTCAAAGATGGTCAAAGATCCATGGGCGACACACTTGGACGACACACCACCACCATGGGCGACACAGCCTAGGCGACACAAGCACCCACTTGCCTGACACAAGGTTCAACCAAGCAAGGACAAGGCACCACAAGGCCCAACAAGCTCAACCAAGCCCAAAAGAACTCAATCAACAAGCCCAAACCATCCTCTCTACACTAGAGGAAGCAAGGAGAGGGAGGAACACCTCACAAGGTGGCCAACTTTCCCACAAACCCTAAACTTGGGTTAATTGCAAGTAGCACCTCCAACTCTCAACAAAGCACAACCAAACCCTAATCACCACCAAAGGTGATTAGCAAGCAACAAAGCATCAGGGTTAAGCAAAGCAAACTGGCTAAACCCTAAACGGAGGTCAGGGTCCTTACAATTTTCATGCAGATCATGTACAGCCAGCACATTCGATCCTGAGCATGCGATTTCAGCCAATCGGTTTGCCCTAACAATCCTATGCATTCAATCTTGACCAAACGGTCTTGGTCCATTCGGTTTGCATCCACACAATGTGCTCTTCCTTCTCCAAATAGTTTCACCTATACGATCCTCCTCATGACCAGTAAACGGTCTTGAGACCACATGGGCTGCAAACGGTCTTGAGACCGCACAAACCCAAACGGTCCTCAAACCATGAGAAGCAAACGGTCTCCAAACTTTTTGGGCAATCAACCCCCAAAACCGATTGGATAGCAAGATTGTGAAAACGTAATCGATCTCCAAAACCAATCAAACAAGACCGTGAAGATCCCAGGACCGTTTGGACGACGAAGACTGTTTGGATGACGAAGACCATTTGGACGCCGAAGACCATTTGGACACCGAAGACCATTTGGATGGAGGAACGTTGGGGCACAAAACCAATCAGAGAAAATGACCATGAGACTGCGCAAGCCCTAATGGTCTGTAAGACCGTGAAGCAAGAGACTGATAGGCACGCATGGGATGCAAGACCGTGATGAGATCTAAGACCTTGAAGAACTAGAGGCAACCAAGACCGATTGGAGGCAATATTCCAAACCGTTTGGATGAAAGCAGCAGACCGAGAAGACCCTCACGGTCTCAAGACCGTGAGGAAGTCTCATGATCCCAAACTGTGCGAAGACTAAATAGTTTCCAAAACCATTAATGAAAAACCGTGAGGATATTAAATGGTCTCCAAGACCATTTGGGATGTGAGTCCTAAACCATTTAGAAGAAGAAAATGGTTTTCCAAAACGTGTAAAGTGGATTCACACCCAAAATGTGAGGACCCCTACCAGTGCCTATAAATAGGACCAGCAGGGTCCTCATTTGGGCATCGGATCTGAGGCACCACCAGGATGATCCTTGCGAGCTCGACCCTTGCTCCCTCTGATCTACCACAACACCATCACCAGACTGCACCTAGCGTGCCCGATCCCTGGGAAAGCTCCCCCGCCTCTGTTTCTCATCATCCTCCACTCCACCACCAAGTTGTGCCTAAGAAGCACTCGACCCCTGGTGGTGGACGATCTCCCGGCTAAGTTGAGCGGCAGGCTTGCACATCCGCCCGTCATCCATTCCACCTACGCATCCACAACCTGCTCCTACTACTACGAGCAAGGACTACGAGAAGAGAAGGAAGGTGGAGAGAGAAAGACTACCTGGTCTATCTTGGTGTCCCTCGCTCCTCGTCCAGATCTGCTCTGACATAGCGTAGAAGACCACATCATCTTCATCGAGCTTTGACCACCTTCTGCATCATGTTCATGGTGGAATCATCCCTCTCTATTATTCTTCTTATCTCTCGAATCATGAGAAAGTAGTTTCATGTCATTGGGGTGCGGGGACTAGCCCCGTTGTCCATGCTTACATGTTCTTTTATTAAACATTCCATGGCATGTATATAAATTTTCATTTCATTGATAATTGTTGATGTTTGCTTGTAGATTGATCACCTGCATGCTTTTATCTTATTCTTTCCTATGTTACGAGAACTTCAATATCTAGGATAGGATGTCGATTAACGTGGTTGACTCTCTGACTAGAAATAGAAAGGGATTCCTTGAGGTCGTAAGTGTCTAATCTGTGAGGGGACGACCATCTAGCCCACGGTGACGCTTCTGTGTGCCTAACACCTATATAGGGGGCCCACAGCTTTAGTTCGATTTCTGTTTCTTCAAAACGGTAAGTGCATGATCCGGATGGCGACGCGACATCTGATGCCTAAGGTGATGCTTATGCAAACCTAAACATTCCTTTGAGAGAGTTCGCAGCAGTTCTATTTGGATGGTTACATCTTGCCTGGATGTTTGTGATTGGATATGTTTGCATGTGTAGTGGTGGTGAAACTCGGGACCACCCCAATGATCCCCATCATTAATCTAGATTTAACTTTAATTATGCTCTTTACTTTCTTACAATTAGTTTAATTAACCTCAAATCAAGCAAACGTTCTAAATATTAGTCTTACTTGAACTAGAATCGACTAACAAGGATTCTTAAAAACATTATCCTTTTGGATTCGATCCTCAACTATACTGCGATAAGACATGTCCGCTTGTGGGTGGTATTATTGCACAAGGTTTTGGTAAAAGCTCAGGGATTTCAACCCTGGGTAAATTTGTTAGTGCGATAATAAACCACGTTAGAAATCTATAGAAGAGTACTTCATAATCTTAAACCCTAAATCAGGTTAGCATCATCTAGAAACTTATGATCACGTTTTAGAGATGAAACGGTAACATGAAAGAAAGATAAAGGTGCAACTATAGAAGAGGGGAGAGTTATATAACCCGCCTTGGAGTGAACATAAACTCTAAAAGCCAAAACACTCCTAGAGATAGAAGAAACACCATGCTTGGATCTACTCTACAACCAAGAAAGATCTCCTCAAGAGAAGAAGAACACACCAAGGTCAAAGGAATCTTAAAAGAGAGAGGGTACAAACCCTAGGCTAAAAAAGAAAGAGAAAGAGGAGATCTTCATCTCACTTAGTTACTACCATTTAGAACAATAGATTTGATCTCTGTTGGAGAGAATTTCATCAAGAAAGACACCATGGAGAACCATTGTCTAGATGAGAGATGAAAGAAAGGTATAGGGTTCAAGAAAACTAGATCAAGAAGGAAACCCCACTTACTAAGCATAAGGATCACCAATGGATCAACAATGAAGGATGTTCCAATGGTAGATCACCACATGCAAGGAGGAAACAACCACCTTCTTCAAGTTCAACACCTCCACTTGCACTAACAAGATCAAGGCCGAATTCCAAACAAGAAAAGAGGAAAAAGAGAGATACATAGGGATTACATGCATGAAAAAGCAGGGGTATATATACCCAATGATAAGAGAGAGGTGAGAGATATGAGGTGTCAGGATACTAGAGCCTCTCATGACACTCGTCCCTCATAAACCTTGGCCATGCAAGCACTAAAGGTATGCATGCAAGAAAGAATGTTAAAATCAAGGTTGAGTAGCAACCACTAGGCAGCCCAACCCTTCTTTGGTCAAATCTTAATAAAGGGTCACCATGGTATTGACCGCTACCCATGTCACCCAAGACAAAGGGTTGATACACCAAAGCACAAGCCAAACCCTAGGGACCAAAACCATAGACAAGGCACATAGGTTGCTACAAACACAACCAAGAAAGGTGTTGTCGTTGAAACACTCTCAAGGGCACAAATCACATAGGGCGCTACACTCAAGGATCAACAACATGGTTGACACCACCATAAACACATGCACCCATGTGAACCATGGAAACCCTAACCTCAGAACACATGATGCCACCTCACCAACAATGGTCCAACAAGGCTTCCCATAGCATCATTATCTGCCTCATGATGCCAAAAAATAGGAGGCACATCCAACATGTGACAAATTTCAATATAAACCCTCAATGATGGTAAATTGCAACTTGGACCAAAACAAACATACATACATAACTAGTTCAAACATCAACCAAACTAGACCAAAGTTAAAACATTAATGTGTCACATGTTATTAAGGTGCATCACAAGATTAGATTAAGGTTTAAGAATCCTATTAAGCAAAGCAAGTAAAATCAAGCACTAAGCTAGGAAGGGGTCTTACAACCATAAACCTGTAACAAGGATTTCAACCCCAAAATCCTATGCAAAAAGAGACAGATACTTCCTACCCGTCTCATCCTTAAGCTCCCATGTGGCATCCTAAACACCATAGCGATGCCACAAAACCTTAACCAACATGATATCCTTCACTTTCAACTTATTCAACCCTCGATCCAAGATCAAAATAGGACCCTCCATATATGATGCATCTTCCTCCAACTCCACCTCAACAGTTTGCAACACAAGCTCTATTTCAGGGTGACACTTCTTGAACATGGAAACATGAAACACTGGATGCAACCAATGCAACTAAGGTGGCAACTCCAACTTATAAGCCAACTTCCGAACTTGTGCCACCATAGGGTAAGGTCCCATCAACTTGGGAGTCAACTTACCCTTATTCCAAAACCTCAGCATGCCTTTCCAAGGAGAGACCTTGAGGTACACCTTGTCTCCTACTTAGAACTCCAAGAGCCTCTAATGATTATCAGCATAAGATTTCTTCCTGTCTTGGGATTCCTTCAACTGTTGTTGTATCACCTTGATCTTCTCTATCATCTATTGTACAAGCTCATGACCCAAAAGCTAATATTCACCCATTTCATACCAACGCAATAGAGACCTACAATTCCTCCCATATAATGCCTCATAAAGTGTCATGTCGATACTCCTATAATATTTTTGTTATAAGAATACTCTATCAAACTAAGACGTGCATCCCAACTTCCTAAAATATACAAGAAACAAGCTCTCAACAGATCCTCCAATGTCTGTATAGTCCTCTCAGCCCGTCCATTTATCTACAAGAGAAAAGTTGTTATGAACCTCAACTGTGTACCCATGGCTATGTATAGACGCCACCAAAGGGACTTGTAAACTAAGGACCATTGTCAGACACTATCTTCATTAGAATACCATGTAGACGTACTATCTAATCAACATACACTTGTGCCAACTTCTCAATTATATATGTTTCTTTCACAGGGAGGAAGTGTGCTGACTTGGTCAACCTGTAAAATATCACCCAGATGGAATCATGACCTTTGGTTGTCCTAGGAAGTTCAACCGCAAAGTCCATCGTGATATGATCCCATTTCCATTGTGGTATAGGCAATGGTTGTAAAGTCCATGTAGGTTTCTTATGATCAACCTAGACCTGCTAACACATGGGTCTCTTTGCCACAAACTCAACTATGACACACTTCAAACCAAGTCAACAATGCATATCCTTTAGGTTGTGGTACATCTTGGTACTTTCAGGATGCATGGAGTACATCAATGAGTGAGCTTCTTCTAGAATCAACTTCCTCATATTATCAACATCGGGAACCACCTCTCTACCGTGTAAAGATAATGTCCCATCTTCTGACTCGTAGAAGCCATCACGCTTCTTGCTTCCAAACTCTACTTGGATCTATTTTATCATAGTATCCTCGTGTTGTGCATCTTTGATCTACTATCTCAACATAGGCTTCACCTATAACTAATACAACAAACCTGCCAACAAGGAGACTTCCAACTTCATGTTCATCTAGCATAGAGACACCAACATGTCTCACTTATAGAAAACCAAAGAACACAACTATGATGTATCAACATATGATGAAAAAGAAGACTTCCTGCTCAAAGTATTCACCATCATGTTCTCCTTCCTTAGATGGTAATCTATAGTGCAATCATAGTCTGTGATCAACTCTATCCAACACCATTGTTGCATATTCAGCTCCTACTTTGAGAAGATGTATTGTAGATTCTTATGGTAGGTGAAGATCTAACACTTCTCATCATAAAAGTAGTGTCTCCAAATTTTAAGGCATGTACCACAACAACAAGATCCAGATCATGCATTGGGTATATCACCTCATGTTTCTTAAGATATCACAAAGTGAAAGAAATCACATTCTTATCTTGCATTAGCACGCAAGCCAAACCATTCTTCAACACATCACAAAAGATGATGTAACCTTTTCCTTGCTCAGGAAACCCTAACACCAGTGCACTTGTCAGATTTTCCTTTAAAAGCTGGAAAGAACATTGACACATGTCATCCCAAACAATTGGTACAACTATCCTTTTCAACTTTATTAGGGGTAATGCTACTACACTAAAGTTCTTGATAAACCTCCTATAGTAGCCTACAAGAACTAGGAAACAACAAACCTCTATATGTGTCTTCGGATGTTCACATTCTAGAACATATTGAACCTTCTTAGGATCCACACGAACACCCTAAGTAGGTATCGCATGCCCCAGAAAAGACACCTCCTTCAGCCAAAACTCACAATTGTTGAACTTAGCATACAACTTTTGTTGTCTCAACAAGGTAAACGTAGTCGTAGATGCTTCACATGTTGTCGGTTGTCTATGGAGTATATTAGATGTCGTTAATGAACAAAACCAAAAACTAATCAAGATAAGGATGAAACACCATGTTCATTAGATCCATGAACGATGCTCATGCATTGCTTAGCCCAAATGACATACTCACAAACTCATAGTGACCATGCTGAGTCCAAAAAGCTAACTTGGGTATGCCATTCACTTTGATCTGCAATTGATGGTAATATGATGTCTAATCTATCTTTATGAGCACTGCATCACATATCCAGTGATCAAACAGAACATCTATCTGCGATAAGGGATACATGTTCTTGATTGTCACCTTGTTCAAGTGTCAGTAGTCGATGCACAACCTCATAGATCCATCTTTTGTCTTAACACACAACATGGGATCACCTTAAAGGGAAGTCATTGGTCTGATAAAGCCCTTCTCTAACAGCTCCTACAAATACTTCTTCAACTCTTACATCTCAGCTAGTGCCATCTTATATGGTGTATGTGTTATCGGTTGTGTACCAGGAATCGTATTGATCTCAAAATCAATCTCTTGAGGAGGTGGAACACTGGGAAACTAGTTTAGAAACACATCTCCAAACTTGCGTACAACGGGAACCTTCTGAATACTAGGAGTTGTCACCTTAGTATTCACCACATGTGCCTGAAAAGACTCACAACCTTTCCTCATCAGCCTCTCCTCTATCATCACTAACACCTGACACGTTGGGAGAATCTTCCTATATCCTTGGAAGATCCATGAGACTTCACCATCAAAGAACATTGTTACCTTGAAACTACAGTCCAAGACCACCTGGTACTTCTCCAAAGTATCCATTCAAAGGATCACATTGAATCCATACATGTCAAGTGATATAAGGTCCACTTGAATGTTGCATTCTGAGAAAGAAAGAACACAGGATGGACACACCTCCCACAACTCGGAGGAAACAACCAAAGGGGTTTCCAAGAAAAGACTATCACATCTATGAGAAATAGGAAAAGAACAACTAGATATCACTTTTGTAGTGATAATAGAGTGTGTCGCACCTGGGTTAACCAAAATAGATATAAAGTAGGAAGAAGACAAATCAGAATGAAATAATTCCATCTGACTTGGCACGACCCGTAGGTTGACTATTCCTTCTGGATGACTCGTAGCGTAGAATCGGGTCGTTGCTTGTTGTCACCCCCATCCTCTATTGGCCTTCCAAGATGAACCAACCTATGACACCTGACCGTATCCTCTTCACTCGCCATTGTTGAACTATCACTACTGCGACCCTTATTGACTATATCTCAGCTGTTGTGTCAGTTCCTCATCCTTCATCAGACAAAACAGCCTCACATGTCCCTGTTGTTACACCTATAACGGGTCCTAGTGTCAAACTGTGACCTAGACGACCTTATCCTGACACCGACATCGCACTTTGAGCTCTTTTCGGCTAAAACTACAACCTCTGCCCTTGCTTGGTGACCACTGAGACTGAACCACTGACCTTTGTTGTGATTGAGGTGCTAAAACCTAGGCATGCTGAAGCCTCCAGAAGACTGACCTTGGAACTATGTCTGTCTCCTCTTGGCATTCACCTCATGCTTTTCCACAACTGATTGTTCAATCCACCTCATGTACTCCATGAACGTGGAAAACCATTCTTTGTTCTCCAAAGATGAACCTTCATTGTCAAATCTGAGCTCAACCCCTTCTCAAAACGTCTGATCTTCTCCTTATTTTTCACAGCCATGTGTAGGAAAAGCCACAACAGTTCCATGAACTTGGCCTCATACTCATTGGTTGTCATAGATCCTTGTTGTATCTTCTCAAACTGCAAGATCTTCTTGTCAAGGTACATCTCCAGGAAATATCGTCTCATGAACTCCCGTTGAAAGTCTTCCTAACTAATCACCACTATGGGTCTTTTCTCTTCCTCTATGAACCACCAAATGGCAAATACTGCCCTTTAACAGGTACATCATGTGGTTCACCTTATCCTCTTCTGGAATGTTGAGGATTGTAAAGGCCTTCTACAACTCTATCAGACACATATGTATGTCTGTCAAGTACACTATGTCAGCATACTCTATCTCCTCCACACACCTTAACCTCTCGAAGGTCTTCCTAGAACTCAGGGACTCCACATTGGGGTCAGCTACCCTTGCTTGGGGTACAAAAATTCTATCCACCATATGCGTCATCGTGACGATGAACTGTCCAAACATGGACTGGAAAGTGGGATTGGGCATAATTGCTAGGTTGAACTTAGTCACTCCAGGCACTCCATCTACCCTTTCCTGACTCCTGACACCACTTCCTGGTGCAATAGCACTACTCTCAGAATGTTCTTTGTGTTCTCTAAACATATCTTTCTCTTTCTTCTTCTTCTTCTACATAGGCATAAGATACAATCAGATGTGTTGGATACACAAGAGAAAACATATCCTGAGTCATATGTCCCTATACACTCAACAAACCTAGAGCTCTAATACCAACCTTTTAATGTGAAAATCCGATGCCACAAGAGTGAAATTACTCAAAACTAAGGCATGCAATTAACACTAAACATTCAGATTACTAGAAAACACAGTAAATTAAAACTGATCACTTATATATTCACAAACATAAACAAATTACATAGAAGTCTATAGACTATTCCACTTGTATCACATACCATACCAAAATGGTATATACATCATTGTATAGTGACCACCTTGTCAAAAAATTGTTACAGAAGATAACATGTTCATATAGACGACATACATGTACAACCATGGCATACTGTAAAAAACCTTGTATTGATGTACAACATCTACAAAACACCCCCAAGGACATGAGAGTATACGGACGACATATATGACTCTACTACAAAAAACTAACAACATATCTAGTGTTCAACAACTACTGCTCTCCTTATTTCTCTTCCTCAATCGCACAATCTCAACCACGTCATGCACGATAACCAAAAAGATGTGGAAACCCCCAGTGTCAGACCAAAATCCCAAAGAGAGATATAACTTTCATCTAATAACTATTATTAACACAGATAGATATATAGAAGGAAAGTAATACTATTAACAGGATGAGGAGATTCAATTAAATGAAAACTAATAACACAATTTAAGCAGTTTAAGAAGCTACAAACTGATCAATTAAACATCCTATACTTTTATAAGAAATATGAATAACATGTATTACCGTTATAAAAAAACAATATAAGAAACAAAGAAAAGGGTCATCAATTGTGATTTTTGTTTAACCCTATGAAAATATACTACACGGATGTATTACGTCTTTTATTATGCCCTGTGGAGATGAGATATACCACTCATACTCCACCTTCCCACTTCTAAGTTGAAAGAAGTTCCATACAAGATCTAGGAGAGTTATAATCCTATGATCTCCCACACCCTCGATTAGTTTGAGTTTGTCACAGTGACATATAGAGACAAACTGCAAATCAGCCTAGTCCTCCTTGGTATATGGGCACATCACTAGTGAGATACGACCACAACCGCTCTCCTATCAGGGAATGATCACAACCATTCCTGAAAGCATATCATCTGAGATACATTCTTGACCGTTCTCCAACCGAGGTATGACCCCAACCATCCTCAAAACTAGTGAGTGTGAATGCAAGGATATGTCCTCAACTTTCACCCTTGCATATTCAACAATATGCACTCGAGTTTCCCTTAGGAATTACAAATTTCACCATCCAACAAGTACTAATGTTGAAGATGGATCTATGGCTCAGGGAAACCTATATGATTAGGGTTTCACTTGATTAATTAGACCAATTGCGTATCTCTTAATGCATCAATCAAGTTACATTGTATAAACCCAAAACAAATTCTACAAAGATAGGGGTATCTTACAATGACATCATATATAGAATGTATTAGGCATAAAGCTGATCACACCATCACATCATTATGGGATAAGCATCCCTTATCACATCATTAGAGGATATCATCTCAAAATTAGGCATTAATCCTTTGCCATGTCACAAGACCCAAATACACAGTTCTTCATATCATAATTATCTCATCATCCCTCATAACGGCTAATAGTCATCACCCTATATCATATCAGAGATACCATAGCAACCACAAGCTTTGATGTTCATTCAACTTGCAACATTACGAGTTACACAAATAGGAGAGAGAAAATACTTTATTGCATGCTACTCATCTAAGCAAGCTAGGCAATTACATCATATGCCCAAATTATGTTTAGCATTTCTCATAGATAGGTGATTAAGGTTTCCATAATAGAATTCAACATCAAACCCTAAGTACATAACTTCCCATATTCCTGGAGCATATATACTAAACGTCATCATGACCAACAAAGCATTCAAAACAACAACATGTATCAACCATGAAGATGGGGCATTGTAGAGACCATAATGGTTAGCACACCAAGTGTAGAGACTTCCATGGATTAAGGTGTAGTGACCAATACGCATCAAACATAGCGACCATCTCATACCATCATGTGTATAAACCGTAACAAATGTTTCAAAGCATAAAGACCACAAAGTAAACTCCATGTGTATCGACCGCATCAGAAGCTCATGCAAAACGTCCGTAACAAATATTAAATATAACGACCACTCACATGATCAGATGACCCAAAAATGCATGTAGCGACCACAACAAGGGATCAAGGGTAGTGAACAACAAGATAAAAATGTAGCGACAACACAAATCATAATGACCATCATGGATCATAGCCACTACATTAAACATGAGGAACATAACGATCAAAATAGAAGTATAACACCAGGGAAACCAAAGTGTCACCAAGGCATAACTCCGTTCAACCTAAAAAATCATGGTATTAGAGATGAAATCAAAAATCAAATGCATGTAAACAAGGACCAAAAACCTCCATCTCATTCAAGATGACTGAACTAAAGCTAAGGTGATAAAACCAAGGTTAAAGATGTTTCATGCAATCCTTAGAACTCCTTCATCCATACTCCTCGGTTTTAAGAATTCCGGTTCAGGAGAAAGAGCAAAATATACAAGAGTGCTTCATAATCCTAAACTCTAAATCAAGATAGAATCATCTACAAACTTAGGATCACATTTTACAGATGAAACAATAACATGCAAGAAAGATAAAGGTTCAACAATAGAAGAGGGGAGAGTTATATAATTGACCTTGAGGTGAAGATCAATTCCAAAAGCCAAGAAGCTCCAAGAGAGAGAAGAAACTCCAAGCTTGGTTCTACTCTAAGACCAAGCAAGATAGCCTCAAGAGAAGAAGAACACACCAAGGTCATAGGAAGCTTAAATGAGGGTACGGACCTTAGGCCGAATAAGAAAGAGAAAGAGGAGATTTTCATATCTCTTAGGTACACCTTGGAGAACCATGGATTCAACTTCTGTTGGAGAGAAGTTCCTTAAGAAAGCCACCATGGAGAACCATAGTCTAGATGACAGAAGAAAGAAAGGTAAAGGGTTAAAGAAAAAAATATCAAGAAGGCAAAACCACTTATCAAGCACAAGGATCACTAAAGGATCAACGACGATGGATGCTTCAATGTTAGATCACCACATGCAAGGAGGAAAGAGCCACCTTATTCAAATTCAACACCTCCACTTACACCACCAAGTTGAAGGATAAATTCCAAATAAGAAAGAAGAGAAAGCCAAAGGTATACTTTCATGAAAAATAAGGGGTATAAATACTCAAGGATAGGAGATAGTTGAGAGATATCATATGTTAAGATACTAGAGCCTCCCATGACACTTGTCGCTCAAGAACCTTAGCCATGCAAGCACTAAAGGTATGCATGAAAGAAAGAAAATTAAAACCAAGGTTGATTAGAGACCACTAGGCTACCCAACCCTCTTTGGTTTGAAGAAAAATGAAGGATCACCATGGTAGAGACTGCAACACATGCCACCCAAGACAAACGATCGATACACCAAAGGACAAGCCAAACCCTAGAGACCAAAACCAAGGGCAAGGCACATAGGTTGCTGTAAAAAAACAATAAAGGTTCTTCGATCGAAACAATCCCAAGGGAAAAAGTACATAGGGAGCTAAACTCAAGGATCAACAACATGGTCGACACCACCATCAACTCATGCACCCATGTGAACCATGGTAACCCTAGCCTCAACATAGATGATGCCATCTCACAAACCAAGGTCCAATAAGGTGCCCCTAAGCATCATTCTCTCTCTCATGATGCCAAAACATAGGAGGCACATCCAACCTGTGACAAATTGCAAGATAAACCCTCAACATGGGTTAATTGCAAATTAGTCAAAAATAAACATACATAAAACATAACTAGCTCAAACATCAACCAAAACGGATCAAATTGGAAAAATAAATATGTCACATGTTATTATGGTGAATCACAAGATTAGATTAAGGTTTATGCATCTTATTAAGAAAAGTAAATAAAATCAAGAACTAAGCTAGGTCAGGGGTCTTACACTTAAACTATATTATATGTCCTTCATCTGACTACACCACAATCCTACTGCAGTCAACCAAACTAGAAATAGGGATCCGCAAAGATGTACCATGCAAGCCCAACGCAGTAGTAGTTATGGAGATATCTTGAAATGAGGATATATGAATATGCAAACCCTGACCACATCCACCCGCTCCTATGGCTCCAACGTCACCCCAATCATCTACTGAAACCCTCCCATATTTTGGTCAGTCCAACGACCTGTAAAACCACCACCAACGCTACCCTTCCTTTCTACCCTCAACATCCATTGTAGGTCTTATTGTAGGCCTACAACTTCAAGACTTGCAAACATCCAACATGTAGAAAACCACAATACCACGATAGCCTGCCACTTCTTGGGTGACCTAGTTGACTCACTGGAAAACTACAAGCACCAAGGTACCCTCTAACATCCCAAAATTTCAAGAATAAGCTAGGCCTTATAATGTGGTTTTAATTAAATATTAATTATGGGTCTTAATGCAAAACGATTATGAAATGAAATTTCATGGAGGTTAATGAAGTGAGAAGAACAAAATGTGACTCTAAATACTTTTCCCCTTTCATATGTGCATTATGAATTTCAATTAATTCAAACATCATATACCTCCCTTTTCTCTCTCCAACCATTCATGATGGTTAAAGGACATAAAAGAGCAAGACAAAAGATTTGAAGTTAAAAAAATAATGATGTAACTAGTGAGCAATAAGTTATTACCTCATTTTTTACTTGAGGAAAATAAATTAAGGGGAAAATGTGTCACATTAAACCTTTTAATGTATTAAAATCAAGTACGATGCTAGTTATGGAAATTATGTGTAAAACATGTAAAAAACAAAAATCTAAGGGAATAGCAAGAATTTAGACTCCTTAATAGACATATGGTCCAAATTAATTATATTTTTTACCATATTTAACCCTCCAAATGAATTAATCATGTTACTATATAGTTTGACTGAGATTTAAACTTGAATTCATTTAACCCAATCAATGTAACTTATGATTCAGTTATATTTTATCGTCACATGTTACATTCAATTTATTTCCTCTCCAGGCTGCGATCCCACAGGTGGCATTTAAGTGGTTCATGATCCTATAGCCTTCGTGTTATCCTCTTCGTTGCGGTTGTTTTGCAAGTCAGGGGTAGTTCACATGACTTCCTTCATCGGATCTGTTCTCTCTCGATAATCAATATTTTCACGAGATTTTTCCTCCATTGATCTTGCTTTGCCTTCTTGAACCAACTAAGCTCTAGCTCACTCCTTCTCATGCACCATACAAGAAAAGCCCAAATGGGGATCATACCTCCTCTCTACTGAGGAGTTGCAGCCACCTCTATAGAACTCCTCATGCCTATATATTGATGCCAAAAGATCCACCAACCCTTATACTTCTCTCCTCCATCGATAACTAAGGCCACAAAAAACTATAGTTCCTTGCCTTACATGGATTTCTCAGCCGACGGCCATCGCTATGCTCCTGGAATCCCTACCTCGTCATGCAATTGAGGCACTGAAAACAATCCTCAATGACCCCTCGTGTGTTTCCTAAAATTGGCGTGCCTTGGTTTTCCCTGAGTTACCATACCATATAACTTAAGTTATGGTGCTCATACGTGATTTATCATATCAACATTTTGATGCCTATCCGACCCTGGAGACTGATCTTTTTCCTCCGCCTTTCACCGGTGAGCATGTTTGTGGGGTTTTATGGTGCTTTTATTCTATTTCTTGATGGCTCCAGCTTCTGACAATTTTCCTATTTCCTTAGTTTTTACAATGAGCTTGATGGGCTCAGGGCTCCTCAACCCTCACTACCTACTCGTATGGATTAGAATGGACATCAAGAAGCCAAGGTGAGTTCTTTTCATGCATGCTTATATTGCTCATCCGCACGACAAATTGAAATGTCCCAATGATGATTTTACTCCTACTATTTCCATTATACGTAACATGCACCTTGGTTTTATCAATGTTTTCATGTATTATTTACATCACATTATTATCAACTTAAATCGATGTCTCACCTATAGGTTCCTTCCATCTGATTGGTTGAACTTGCAAAATCCATAACTTTTGCATACAACCTCCAAAAAATGTAAATAAATAGTCGTTGGAAATATCTTTTGATTTTATATTGATTGGTATTGTTTTTAAATGTTATTTTCCACACTAGATCTCTTCAAATAATGAAAAGACCAAGATTAGCATTTAGGGTGATGGATGAAATACAAATGATTTTACCCATGTCATGAACTGGTTATTTAGGGTTCAATGAACCCCATGAACATGACTAGGGTTTCTTCAACATATGAAGAGAAAATTGGTCTTTTCTAAGTGAACGGTAAGTGGTTCATTCTCATGAGTATTAATGTTTATCAATCCTAGTACATTCACATGCTTCTCAAATGAGACCTTTATGTTCAATATTCTAAGTCAAGATATGCAAGAAACATTTTATGCACTTTATTATCATAGAATTTCATATGTTCAATAGATTAAGTGGTGATGTGTCATGGAATGAATAAAGTTCATGAATAAAGTTCATAATAAGGATAAAAGAATATATTCCTAGCATATTCCTAGGAATGCTTCATATGGATGTCATAGATGACAAGATAAGAAATGAAAGGTAAGACTATCATGTTTCTATGGTTATATGATATAACCATGTATTAGTGTTTTAAGTACAAATATGTTACTAGGATCTCCCATATATATAGATGAAACCGTGTAATAATATTTCAAGTAGAAACATGCTATTAATATTTTCCTCATTTGTAGGCATAATCATGTACTTAGATTTCAATTAGGAACATGTTATCAAGATTTCTTATATATATACAAATATAGGAACTAGGAAGTTATTTGGATTCCATAGAATGATTAATGTCTAAAAGCTAAGAACAATGTCGGAATATGAGTTTTGAACATAACAAGACTTGGCCCTAGTTTCATGATAAAGGTACTATTGGGATCAAAATATATTGTAACTTGAGTTTATGATAATATTACAAGATCATGTTGAATTAAGCTATGGTTAAGTTCCAAGATGAGATTTGAAAAGATTCCTATTTCAAGATATAAGATTTAAGCTCATATGAATGCATTAAGATAAGACCTAATGAGATTTTATAGAAATCGAGTCACCGTGTCAGAAGTCACATTATTTTTAGATATTTGATATCTAAGCCTGTTCATATATTTAGTATTTCCATAGTCAGTTCAGATCTTTTTGCTAAGCCTTCAGAATCAGTTGTCATATATCCAGTATCAATAGTTAATTACATTATTCTATCAAATCAGAGTATTAGATTAAGATTTGTTCAGATAATAAGAATATCAAATTTAGATTTAGAATTAGATTACACACTATGTGATTAGACATATATTAGATAAAGATACATGATAAGGGTTTTAGACCCAATCTCAGTTATGTAGTAATTGGGATTCATATTCATATTCATGTTTATATTCAATTTAGAATTTTAGGGCAGAGATTCATACACAAAACTAGATTCAAATTAGAGTTAAAGAATAATAGAACAAAGTAAGAGATAGTAGATTAAGATTAGACTTACGAAGCTAGTTGACAGAGTCAAAGATAAGAGATTAATACTCAGATATAAGAATTTAAGAATATATTCAGAGATAAGAGGTTAAGATTCAAAGATAACAGAGCATAGATAGAAAATGACATCAGAACATTAATACATCATAGGATAAGTCCTCACCAGAGAGTCCCGAGACGATTCAGAGGGTGCATTTTTCAAGACACTAGGGATGTCACAGAGGGTATGTTGTGCCAACAAATGGTGTGTTGCACCATAGAGGACACTTCTGTGATAGAAGAGGGTATGTAATTCCAACAGAGGATGTGTTGCACCATATAGGACACTTCGGTGTCAACAGAAGAGGACTTATCATATAATGGTGACCACAATCAGATAAAAATTGTAAATAAAAGAAAACTTAGTTTAGAGCATGTTTATAATCTCATCCATGAGTATGATGAGAGAAATTTAGAAACATCATCTATGAGGATGACTAGAGAGATTCAGATAAGATATTCATGACCTAGGCCCTTTGGTGCAGGTCATGAGACCCATAGTACATGTCTCCAGAAAAGGTAGAGCTGAAATATTATGTTTAAGAAATAAGAGATAGGATGTTTCAAATTTTAGTCAAAGATTGATGTTAGAAAAATAGTTATAGTGGCCAAGAATATTTAGTAGCATTTCAATTCTTCAAAATACTAATGTCACCTAGTCCAATGACTATTTTTTCCAATGCATCGTTGGGGACATGATGTCCATAGGATTTGGATAAAATCAAGAACAAAGGAACAAGTATAGGACTTGGAGACTTCTCAACCTTAGCCTGGTGGGGTTCCATTTACCAAGACGATCCAGAGTTTAGACATCTTTTATTATGTTTATTCATGTTACTTAATGGATTAGTTTTTATGGATGAACGTGATGTACTTTTATCTTTTAAGAACTATGTGTGAATCTGATTTCATTCAATGCAAAGTGTTTCATTTATTCAAATTGAAAATATTATCATTTTGTGAGATACATCCAATTAAAATGATTATGCTCAGTGGTATACATGTGATACAAAAAGTGGGGTGTTACATTATGGTATTAGAGCAATTTGGGTAAATGTCCACTATGCAAAGATGATTCTCATAGTCACCCTAGGTTGAAGATGTGATATTGGGGTTTTGAAATGGAATTCCCAAGAGAAGATATTGTGACCTAGAATGACTAATGTTTTCACCTTAGATTAAATAAGAATGCCAAAAATAGATGTTCACCTAGTTTAGATATCAATTATTAACCTAACCCTAGCTAATGGTAGATCCTCTCCATTCTCAAAGGTTATGGCCAGCAATTTGAGAATTGAAGAGTGATGTCATGAGCATTAGACTTTTACTACAATTCTTCTTTCTTACTACTTCATACGGTATGGAACACATGAATTAGTAGGTTGGTGAGAGGTAGGATACCAGGATCCCACATCTTTGGGTATGTGCCTAATCACCACATATCTAGGAATGTAGGAGTTACCTGAAGGACCCTACACTTAGTGTTAGAAAGTCATGACAAAGTTGATTCAAATGCTCTAAGTATAGTTATGAGTTGGTTCCATAAATGCTAAGTATAAAAGATGAGGCATAAATTTATAATTCATTATGATCACATAGATATCTTGTGAAATTCAAAAGTCATGACACTTATCATACAAAATTCTGAACATATATGCACCTTTTATGAAATACATTCTTTTCTTGGAAATTTTCATGGGTTAGATATCATTAAATGTAGAAGTAAGAAAATCCCTGAGGTGGGTAGTACCCTAGCTAATTTTGAGGAAGGAATTTATTTCAAGTGGGTAGTATTGTAACATTCCAAAATTTCAAGAATAACCTAGGCCTTATAATGTGGTTTTAACTAAATAAAAAAATTTGTGGTTCTTAATGCAAAAAAATTATGAAATGAAATTTCATGAAGGTTAATGAAGTGAGTAGAACAAAATGTGACTATGAATATTTTTTCCCTTTCATATGCGCATCATGAATTTCAATTAATTCAAAATATACCATCAGTTTCTCATCTCTCTCTAACCATTCATGATGCTTAACGGACATAAAAGAGCAAGACAAGATATTTGAAGTTAAAAAATGATATAACTAGTAAGAAATAAGTTATTACCTCGTTTTATACTCAAGGAAAAGAAATTAAGTGAAAAATGTATCACATAACACCCTTTAATGTATTAAAATCAAGTGGGGTGACAATTATGGAAATTATGTGTAACACATGTAAAAATGGAAATATAAGGGCATAGAAAGAATCTAGACCCCTTAATGGATATATGGTCCAAATTTGGGCAAGTGTTCACCATGCTTGTCCTTGCAAATGAATTAAACAAGTTACTATATAGTTTGACTAAGATTTGAACTTGAATTGATTTAATGAAATCAATGTAGCCTATGATTCAATTATTTTTTAGTATCCTATGATTTGACAATTGGCATTTAAGTGGTTCACAATCCTACGACCTTCATGTTATCCTCTTCCTCATGATCATTTCACGAGTTAGGGGCAGCTCACAAGATTTCCTTCATTGGATTCGTTCTCTCTCAATACTCAACATTTTCATGAGATTTTTTCTCCGTAATCTCACCTCGCTTTCCCGAACCAAGTGATCCCTTGCTCACTCCCTCTCATGAACTATGCAAAAAACACCCAAATTGGTCTCAGCCCTTCTCTCCGTCGAGGAGTTGCAGCCACCTCTACAGAACTCCTCTCATCTATGTATTGATGTCAAAGGCTCCGCCAACCCTTATGCTTCTCTCCTCCAATGGAAACTGAGGCAAAAAAAACTATAGTTCTCTACCTTATTTGGATATCTCTGCCGAAGACCTTCACCAGATCATGGCATCCCTACCACCTTTTGTGCATTGGCTTTCCTTGGTTTTCCCCGAGTTACCATACCCTATAACTCAACTTATGGTGATCGCTGATTATTTATCGTCTTAGCATTTTGATGCCTTTCCGACATTGGTGGCTGATATTTTTGCTCCGCCTTTCACTGACAAGCATATTTGTGGGGTTTTATGGTGCAATGACACTATGTATTGATGGCTACAACTTCTATCAATTTTCCATATTTCCTTGGTTTTTCCGATGAGCCTGATGGGCTTAGGTATCCTTGCTCCTCACTGCCTACTCATATGGCTTCAAATGGACATCATGAAGCTAAGGTGAGGTCTTACTTCCTTGCCCAAGCACCTACTCCCTTCACCAACATGCATGGAGCTCATCTCCATGGCTTCCTTCTTCATCAACAATGAGAAAGGGGGAAGAAACCGGGTCATGAATTGACCTAGGTAGCCCCATGATGTTAACCATTTCATTTAATGTATAAGGGTAGTTTGGGAATTTCATGCACACTTATATTTCTCATCTGCATGACAAATTGAAATGTCCCAATGATGATTTTACCCCTGCTATTTCTATTATATGTAATGTGCACCTTAGTTTTATCTTTCTTTTTGTGTGTTATTTTCATTGCACTATTATCGACTTAAATTGACGTCACTCCTATAGTTTCCTGCCTTTGATTGGTTGAAATTGCAAAATCAATAACTTTTGCATACAACCTCTGAAAAATATAACTAAATAGTTGTTGGAAATCTCTCTGTATTTCTATCGATTGGTATTGTTTTCAAACTTTGTTTTCTACATTACAACTCTTCAAAGAATGCAAAGAGCAAGATTATGGTTTAAGGTAATGATTGAAATAGAAATGATTTGACCAATGTCATGAACAAGTTATTCTGGGTTCAATGAACCCCATGAATGTGACTAGGGTTTCTTCAACCTATGAAGAGAAAATGGGTCTTCTCTAAGTGAAAGATAAGTGGTTCATACCCATGAGTATTTATGTTTATCTACCCTACTACATTTACATACTTCTTAATTGAGACCTTTATGTTCAATATTCTAAGTCAAGATATGCAAGCAAAATATTATGTGTTTTATTGTAGTGCAATTTCATATGTTCAATACCTTAAATGAAGATGTGTCATGGAATTAATAAAGTTCATGAATCAAATTCATAAGAAGGATAAAAGAATATATTCCTGGCATATTCCTAGGAATGCTTCATATGGATGTCCATGACTACAAAATAAGAAATGAAAGTTAAGATTTCCATGTTTCCATTGTTATGCGATATAACCATGTATAAGGATTTTAAGTAAAAATATGTTATAAGGATCTCCCATATTGTATATACCAGTACATGCACGTCTCTAAATTATTTCAAAATTTATGTTTTTGATTGATTTCTTTGCCTAAATAGTAATATATAGGCTACTCATTTATACTGAACACTGATAGGTAAATATCTTGTATTTGGTTTTTTCACGAACAAGTGTAATGGTATATGATTGATAAAATTTCTTAGTTCCATCAACAGTCACATATAATACATTTGTTGGAAAAATAATGCACATATAGTTCTATAAGTATCAAATGAATATCTTATAAATGATTATATTACAAAGGTGATGAGTAACATGTCCAAATCTATATAAGAGCATTGTGAACAATAATCAAAATTAATCTTGAATTTTTATATTTCTTATTATCTTTTGAAATTTTCCAATATTTATTCATACAATATGGTTATAATGTTTTTTCTAAATTAGTTTTAAATAAAATTAGTATATACAAAATATGATGGAATAAGTTTGGATAACTTGAAGATTGAGTTTTAAAATATAAACGGTTAGAATGTAGACATGAATAATTCTTTTGGGCTCATTTCTAGTATATTTTTAGGGAAAAATTTACATATGTCTTTTATAAGTACAAGATGAAATCTTATATTCTTCACGATGAAAACTCACAATATTAATATCATCATCTTTTGTTTTTGATATTCAAAACAATAGATTGGTGATTAAGAATTTGGATGCCATTTTTTATATATTCTCATTTAGGTCAGACATTTCTCCTTTTTAAGCTTGTACTTAGGAGAATGAATTTTGATTGACTATGTCTTTACCTTCTTTTATTCATACAATAATCACAAAATATATGGTAAAAATAGAGTGCTTTTTGTATTGTAAGGTACTAACACCGAAAAATATATATCTTCTAATTTTATTCATACTATACAAGATTAATATGAAAGATAAAAGGGAATATGTTTTATTCTATTGAAAATTCAAAATAGATTATTTCTTACTTTTATATTATACTGTTAAATTTGTACATGCTATATTATTTAATTACAAATGAGCCTTATTCTTACATATGCTAATAATAAAGATTGAAAAAAAAACTTTTGAGATTTGTCATCAAATTCTAGTAATTAAGTAATCTTTGTAAATCATATAACAATGACACACCAATCATGTGCATATTTTCATTTATGCATGCTAGTTTTGCATGTAATCATTTTGAGAAAACTTGAGATTTCATCATAAAATTTGAAACAAAATTTTTACATAACATTTTGATATTTATATGTATTCACCATTGTAGTGATAAAAATTAGAATGATGTAATACTACAATGATTAATATGTACACCCCACGCCCATAAATATGTTAGTATGAATTCAAATGAAATATATACTTTTTTATTTGAAATGTTTTATGTGAATTGATGAAAAAAATATAAATTATACATATATCTTCATGCGTAGAATAATAATGTTAGGAAGGTTGTGATTTATCTATTTGAATAAGATTTTGTTTTCAACTGGTATTACCTAAATAAGTGGCATAGATTACCACTATCTTGCAAAGCATAATTTTTGTAATATGTATATAAACATAGAATTTATACTTCGTGCTAAATTGAACATAGATTATTGAAATGATAACATCTTTTGTTTGTTTCCATTTGTAAATACAAAAGTTGCAACTGTTTTAGTAAGAATTTTATTGTATTATAAAATGAAACAACAAATCACTATATATATGTATATATAAGAATGTTCCTGTTAGGAACTTATGATATTTATCCCAAGCTAGAAAAAAGGCTCATCTCTGTTAAGATAAAAACCCTTAAGAACAACATATGTCATAAATTTTATAGTAATCTCTATTTCATATTTAAGCTTCAAATGAGCATCAGCATTTTGTTTGAGGATAGAATCATTTGACATGAGACTATGTCACTATGGATGTAGGGAACCATTATAAACCACAAAAAACAATAGAATGGAAACAATCACAATGGTTCCTTATTTAAGCTTGACAAAAATTCTACTTGGATCTAGAAAACACTTTTCTTCAATCTAGCATATAATTGTATAATATACATAGATTGTTGTATTTATCTAATGACAAATTGTCTTTGTTTTGTTTTAACTTGAAAATATCCAATGAAACTTTGTTATCTAGCTGCAACCATGTCTTGAAAGTGATGGACTGCTCTTATTGACAAATGTTTCTACAAATAATCTATATAACAACCAACAATCGCATCTAGTTGTAATTAACAAATTATAAGGACCTTATGTCATAAAATATAGTTAAACCCTAGGACATATTAATGCTCAGAATATGAGCATCATCATTTTATTTGAAGAAAATATCATTTGACATGAGCTAGACTATATAGCTAAGGTTGCAAGAAACTATGCATAGATCACAAAAAAAAATTGCAAACAGTCACAATGTTTCCTTGTTTACTCTTGACAAACATTCTGCTTGTATTTGAAAAATCATTTCTTTCAATCTATCAAATAACTATGAAATATATACATTGTATGAATTTATCTAATTATAAATTATCCTTGGTTTGTTTTAGCTTCACCAAAAATTAGGTTAAAGGCAAATGGTGATCTAGCCACAACCATATCATTAAAGTAAAGTCTGAATCTTGTTGGCAATGTACCTTAAAATACTCCATATAACAAGCAACAATGACAAACAAATCTAATACACAAACTCTAAGAACTTCATGTCTCATAAAATGTTATAGTTAACCTCTATGTCATATTTAAGCCTCAAATATGGACATCATCATATATTTTTAAGAAAATATCATTTGACAGGATACTATATCATTATGGTTTTAGGGATCTATGTATAAACCACACAAAAAATAGAATGCAAAAATTCACAATGCTTCTTTGTTTAAGCTTGAGAAATATTCTGCTTAGATCTTAAACATTATTTTTCATTAATTGTAGGAAATAACTACACAATATATACTGATTGGTGTATTTATCCAATAAAATAGTATCCCCTTTTTGCTTTAACTTCAAAAAATATGAGGACAAATTGTGATCTAGTCACGGCCATATCATTAAAGTGATGAATTAATTTCATTGACAACTTTATCTACGAATACTTTATATAACAATTGACAATAACAAACAATCGCATCTACAAAGTTTTCTATGTACAAGAACCATTGATATCCAATACGAATAGAAAGAAATAATGATCAGAATTATAAATGCCTTAAAATATTATGTAGACAAAGTCACAAATAAACTTATGAAATGCAAAAAAATATTACACCTTAACAAATGATGAATGACATATACATATGCAAATTTATGGACGTGTGATACCTTATTGGCTCCTCAAGATAGGTCTCCAATTGTGAACTGCATCTTCCTTATCACCAACGGAAGATTGAGAGAGAAATGTTGGGCTGCCAAGAAAACGTAAGCAAAATTAGAAATGCACGAGTGACTGAAAATGTAACATTCAAAAGGTTCCACAAAGTGAGCGTTTCACATTCCGGTATTTAGTATAATACACAATAACATACGTATCTAATATATATAAACAAAAAATATGTGCGTTGACAAATATATATGACAATGGTATATAAACTACGAGTAAAATATAGGTCTTACTTCAGTGACAAATATAAGCATGAATGGATACCTCTGCTTGTTATTATTCATTCATATACACACGATCCTCAAACTGTCAAATATAAACCAGCATCAGCATGCTATAATTCGTTCATATACACACAAACCTCAAACTGTCAAATATAAGCCATAACGTCTATTGAGGTTTGCACATTGTCTCCCTGTGGTGAAAACTGCAGATCACTTCTTAATGCTAGACTAGAAACTAAGCACTTCAGGTTGGGGGCGTCCTAGAAAAAACCTTTGCAGATGAGATTACTTTTTTCAGTTTAATGCCATATGAGGATCAAAAACTTTCTTATTGGTAGCGTCAACATATTGTTGCGGCTAAACAATCAGCAGTAGACCTGGTACCATCACATACACTTCCATATAACTCAAATGTTGCTCTACCAGTGATGATGTAGTCATTAGACCACTGACATGCAAGCAGCATAAGACACGTGGGAGTACCTGCATACATTTATCAGATCTGTTTCAAATCCGGATAAACTGGTGAAAAAGAAATGAGTCTAAAAATGAGATTAACACGAAGGATACAACAGAAAACAAATCAGTCGAACCAGATTATGTGGTTCTGCGGATGGCACCAAGGGCATGCGGTCATATATGAGATGAAGTCATTAAAGCATTACGCTGGTTGCGGCCACCAACATTTCTGATCAACAACCAGTATGTGTAGGGTTTTGATGATGTTTGACCCAAGGATTGACTTAGCAATTACATCCTCAGCACAGTTTATGTTCATCATTACGTACTCCCTAATGTGACGGGAGGATAATTCTGCGGAAGAAAAAGGCAATGGATAGTATCATACTCTAGGTCCCCCTCCGCCAGACTGACAACCAGCCTCTGTATTTGTACAACACCATGGAAATTGTTCATGAATCCGGTTCATCCTGGGCATAAAACTCACGATGGCATTCGCCATAAATCGATGATGCGATCCTCCATATATACCTAGAACACAAGCTGAGAGGACTGCGTCTGTGATGGATCTATAAGGAAGCAATCGGTTCGGCTCCTCCTCTATCACAGTATGCGAACTGCATTGCAATAGCAGCCAGTATCGAATCTCAACATCCAATTTGACGGCTACAGGATTGGTTTGTACGCATTGAGATGTGACATATAATGACGTCAAAACCTGGAGTTGCGTTGCAACCAAAAGGTGTGTCTCTAGATTATGGAAAGAACGGTTCCAATCATCCACAATATTGATGGGGCATTGGTGTTTCTCTTGCCGATTTGCCTGTATGCACACGACTGGTGATCGCCGACCTTTATTTATCCAGGGTATTAGGAGGAGGCGGGTTTGCTTAGACGGGGGTAGCAATAGTCCAACCCTACCATAAGTGTCACTTCGATAGATTACATGGACGAATACCAGGAGTCCAACTAGTTTACGGAATCGGAATCAGATGGACGGAAACGAGTATTCATTCTTAATAGAGTAAAATAGTATATATATATATATATATATATATATATATAAAGAGAGAGAGAGAGAGAGAGAGAGAGAGTGAGGTTAGTGTACACTCAAGTGTACCGGAGGCACCGTACACCTCAGTCATTTTTGAAGATGCAATAATTTTTTGAAAAATCTAAACCGTTGATCTTCTTAATTATCATAAGAACATACTATATATTAAATTTTAGCTCATTTGGACACTTATAGGTCGTGCATCTAAAGGAGGCAAAAATCATGTATTTCACTCTCTCTCACTCTCTCTCTCTCTCTCTCTCTCTCTCTCTCTCTATATATATATATATATATATATATATATATATATACAGGCTAGAATACACTCTAGTGTACACATCACATAGATACACTCAAGTGTGTTTGTATATCAAGACTATTATTTTGCAAGATGTAAACCATTGATCTTCATTGTCATACTATAATTAGGCTACAAACAAATTTTGAGCCATTTGGATGAGTATAAGTCACTCATTCGAGGGCAACAAAATCGATGCACAAAACTAATTTGAAATGCTTAATTTTTGCGATCTTTATAACATGACCTATAAATTTTTAAATGTGTTCAAATATTTTTTATGAGTTATTCACAAGATGATTAAGAAGATCAACCGATTAGATTTTAAGAAAAAATATTACATCATGAAAAAGTACTTGAGTGTATTCTGCTCCGAATACACTCAAGTGTATTCTAGCCTAACTCTCTCTCTCTCTCTCTCTCTATATATATATATATATATATATATTCAACCATGTAATCAGATTTCAAGTAGAAACATGTTATTAATATTCCCCTCATTTATAGGCATAACCATGTACTTAGTTTTCAAGTAGGAACATGTTATAAAGATTTCTTATATATGTAGAGATCGAAGAGAACTTTTTTGGATTCCTTAGAATGGTTAATGTCTAAAAGGTAAGCAAAATATGAGAATATGAGTTTTGAACATATCAAGACATGGCCCAGTTTTCAAGATAAATGTACTATTGGGATCATAATATATTGTAACTTGAGTTTATGATAATATTACAAGATCAAGATGCATTAAGCTATGATTAAGTTATAAGATGAGATTTGACAAGATTCATGTTTCAAGATTTAAGAGTTAAGCTCATATGAATGCATTAAGATCAGATTTAATGAGATTTTATAGAAATTGAGTAAACTTGTCAAAAATCACATTATTTTTAGATATTTGATATCTAAGCCTTGTCATATACTTAGTATTTTCATATTTAGTTTATATTTTTTTTCTAAGACTTTAGACTCAGTAGTCATATATCTAGTATCAATAGTAATGAAGTCATTCTATCAAATTAGAATATTAGATTAAGATTTGTTCAGATAATAATAATATCATATTTAGATTTAGACTTAGATTATACATTATGTGAGTAGATAGATATTAGATAAAGATACATGATAAGAGTTTAGACCCAGTCACAGTTATGTAGTAGTTGAGATCCATATTCATACTCAGGTGTAATTCGATTTAGAATTTTAGGGCAGATATTCATACGTAGAAATAGATAAGTTTAGATTTAAAGAATAATAGGACAAAGTCAGATATAATAGATTAAGATCAAAGTTAAGAAGCTTATTGATAGAGTTAGAGATAAGATATTAATACTCAGAGATAAGAATTTAAGAATAGATTCAGAGATAAGAGGTTAAGATTCAGAGATAAGAGAATAGAGATAGAAAGTGACATCAAAATGTTAACACGTTATAGGATAAGTCCTCACCAGAGAGTCCCAAAACAATTGAGAGGGTGTATTGTTACAACCCCAATTTTTGGGTTCCTTTGGGTGAGAAATGTAATTTCTCACATTAAAGATAATTGGACAAATAATGATACAATTTGTTGTGAATAAATGGATTTCGTTTACAATTTCCTTGATGATTGTGTTGTGGACTTTATTGGCTATTGGGCCCGAATAACAAGAAAATTCAATTAGTGAATAAATAATTGAATATTTGAGAAAGGAAAAATGTGGAAACCTCTAGAAGGCACATCCAAAGAGGATTTTGTACCTCTTGGGTTCCTTGGGTCCCGA
This sequence comes from Alisma plantago-aquatica, assembly GCA_963693085.1. Lineage (NCBI taxonomy): Eukaryota > Viridiplantae > Streptophyta > Magnoliopsida > Alismatales > Alismataceae > Alisma > Alisma plantago-aquatica. The sequence continues at coordinate 230,805,656 of OY856413.1, read as the reverse complement.
GGAGTCCAAAGTTGCATAGAGAATGCAATAAGAAAAGAAAAGATCAATTAAATATTTCTTTGTAAAGAAAGAAATTGAAAATAGTGGTAAAATGTGGAAAATAAGTAAAAAGAGGTACAATTGAGTTATCCTTAGTGGAATTTCGTATCCCAAGGATTCCTAATGATAAAAGGAATACCAATGAGGAAAATAAAAGAGAAATAAAGAGAAATCCTCAAAAAGAGCTATTTTAATAAGAAATAAACAAGATAATGAGAAATAATAAAGAATAAAGCATCTAGATGCATTTAGAAGGATAATGAGTATTCAATAAAAATGATTTCAAAATCATAGAGTTTCTTGGGATCCAAGGAGTCCCAATAAAGAGAAAAGAAAGAGAAAATACCAAAATTGCAAAATAAAGGGATAATGGGAATGCATAATTAATGAATTATGTGGTTTTGTTAAGAAGAAAGTATTTTCTACTTAAGGAAATATAATTTCGTGGCTAATAGGTTAAAAGCCAAGAATATAGAGAGTAATGGAGAGGATTTTCATATTTCCAATCATCCATGAAATAAAGCATGTCAAGGAGATAAGTAGGAGAGAGAAGGTTTCTTCTTCATGAAGGAATAGGATTCCAAGTTGGAAAAGGGCTTGGTTGTTTCGTGGGCAAGCAATCTGGGGCGTGGATAACCCTCCCCTATGAAAGGGGTAGAGCCCAGGGTCGATTTCCAGAGAGATCCCACATCTCCCACTCTCTTCCTCATCTTATTCTTGCTTCCTTACGATCAAAACCCTATCGAGAGCTTAGACCTATCCCGAGGGCACCAAGGAGCGGGGAGGAAGTCTCGTCAGAGGCACAAAGCTCCCACGATGGTCCGAGATGGTCACCATCGTCTCCATGGCTGCGGCTGTCGAACAGAGCCTACGGAAGGTCGGCACCCAGGTTGCAGGTCGTGTGCTTGGCCAGCTCAAAACGATCGTGATGGGCGTGAGTTTGGTAGCGCCCCACATGCATGAAGGCACGTCGAAGGTAGGGTAGGGTTTCCTGGCGAGAACCACAGTCGGGGGAGGAAGAACCAACCTGCGCAAGGCTGCAGGTGGCGGCCGCTAGGGCTGGATGAGGGAGGAAGACGACCTTCGGGTCGTTGGACCATCTTGCCCCTCCACGAGCTGAACAACTTGTAACTTACCCGAAGGCGTTTTGGTCTTTTTGAAATGTTTACAAACCCAGACGAGTTCGTTGCATTGAAGACGCCTACGTGGCAGCCCCCCATTGGCCCAAAGTAAGTTAATTTGCAAAATTCATATCTCATTAACCGTAGCTCGGATGGATATGCATAAAATATGGAAATTGCTCAGAAAAACGAGGGGAATCTAATAAAAATATAGTTAGAAGCTAATTCCTCTTGTAATTCGAAAAGTAATGGAAGTTAGCAACTTTAATACTTTAATGTTTAAAGAACCCTATTTTGATATGATTAATGTGGTTAGTAGGGTTTAATTGATGATTAAAGCTGATATCAACCTGTTAATCGTAAAGAGATACATTAAGATCGAAAAAGATAAATTTTGCACGTAATTGATTTAACTCAGAGTTTCATGTGCATGAAAAAGCTTTAATGGGCCTTGAAACCCTAATATTAGTGAATGACATTATTAATGACTTTAATTGATTAATTTCATGATTAAAGTTGGAATATGCTGAATCTAAGCTATTTCGAGCATTAAAGTTCCTAATTGTGGTTAAATACCCTTAATGTTGAAATTAGGGTTTCCTAGTGATAAAAGGTAGAATTAATGATAAATAATGTTCATATGAGTATTAGAGCATAATGAACTACGAATTGATGATAAACGAGCATAATGACTTAGTCATAGATTGAAAAGGATAAAAATGGTAGCTTTAATGTAAAAGAAGCTTAATGGACTTAATTGATGGTTATTTGTGCATTAATCTGGTAAGGTTATGTGTTTGTAAAAGGTAACCTTAATAACCTTCATGAAGGATAGATGAGAAAATTAGGGTTTAAAAAGAGAAAAGGGAAGTAAAACCCTAATTGCAAAGTAAACCCTAAAAAGAGGAAGAAACCCTAAAAAGGAATAGAAACCATAAGTAGCAAGATGGTTTGGATAGTTTTTGATAAAAAGGAATTGGATGTATATTTTAGGAATGAATTGTGTACTTGCTTGATTCTGGATTACTTGCTTGTTTGGACTATTCATGCATCTGAGTCTGCCTAACAGGTTTGTGGTTACGCTTACGATTATCCCACATTAGTTTTCCGAGGATTTTATCGATGTTTACATCGTGGCTTGAATTAATTGTTGGATGAATTTAATTCATGCAAATTATAATGTGAATATGACTATCACGTAAGAGATGTGCCTACTAGCTCAGATCCTAGTCCACTCTGTAGCTTAATGGGTTGACCTAGCACAAGGCTACCAATGGGGTAGGCCCATCAGGTCATTGGATGACTTAGTATATGGATACCAATGGGGTAGGTCCAACAAGTCACTTTGAGTCAGAGATTGGACTACCTATGGGTAGTGCCATGCGACTCAACCCTAGATATTTATCTACCTGTTAGGTAGGATCATGCGGGGTTTAATAAGGATCTACCTAGAGAGAGGTAGTATCTCAGTCCACTGTAGGGACATCACAAAGATAGGGGATAGGAAAGGATTGAGTAGTATGGTTTAAAATGTAATCTTGGCTATTAAATGATAATTGGTTGATTACTTGTTATTATAGTTGCACGATTATTGTTTCCCCCACATACCAGCTTCTTGCTGACCGATGTTTTGTTTGTCGGCGTTTTGGGTACAATGAAAAGAACAAACAGTAAAGTGGCATATGTGGAATTAAATGAGAATTAACGTGCACGGGAGGATTAGTTAAATCAGTATCTTCATGGTTAGAAGTTTAGAAATCCCAGTTTTTAAAAGGTAAGCAAAGTTTTATTTTATACCAGTTTTCAGTTTAGTTGGTAAAGTTTATTAATTATTATTGATTATTTGTCGAACCTTTGATCCTGTTTATTGGATAATGGCTCTGACCTTCTGGTCTCCCTTAATTGGGGGTTACCGGGAGGTGGGGTCGTTACAATTGGTATCAAAGCGAAGGTTCCTCACTTAATATTTAATAATTATTAAATTTTACAAATTTTGTAGAACCCAAGGGAGTTATTAGAGGATTATCCGAAAGACAGAGGTGTCTAGAAAAGGATCACGATCGGGGGCTGGCAATATTTTCCTCCGCACCGCTAGTTGGAATACGAGGACTCTCGGATCTGTGTGACTGCCTAGCCAAAGTCTTAGGGTATGATTCGAAATAAGATACCTTTAGGACTCTCTCATCTTGTTTATCCCTTCTCAACTCAAATTTTGTTAAGGACCTTAAGGATTACGGTTTCCTCTCTTCTCCTCACCCTCTTGAGGTATGGGTAAGGTTGATAAGGATTAAAGAATCCTCCACCAAATTAATAAAAAGCATGTAAATAAGATGTCATGGACATAAGCTTAATAGAGTAAGCGTAAAAGAATAGATACATGCTTAGGTCGTATGACATAAGTTGTCATTGCCCTCAGGAGAGACATGAGGCTAGACCTTCTTGTCAGGAGGATGAGTAGAGAAAGTTAGTCTTGGAGGTAGAGACCACCATTAAAAGTAGAGATGTAGCACATCCTTTGAGGATGATGTTAACCCTAACCCTAAGTGGAGGTTAGAGAGAGATGACATGGTAAGTTAGATGTCATGGTTGACTGGGTGTTTGGATGGACATGCCTTTGGATTTCCATATGAGCCATGAGAGGTTGGATGACCTAGCACCTTTGGCAACCCAACCCTGGGAAGGGTCGTACATGTTTGAGCGAAGGATAGCTCCTTCATGGATGAAGTCAGAGAAGAACCTATAGAACCCTATGGGCTTGTACAAGTAGGGTATAGCTTCCACCCAGAGTACATCAGTAGTGCTGACAGTAGGATGAAACCCTGGACAAGGGATCATGATGGATGGCTTATGAGATAAGCATAAGGGGATTGAATAATCTTGAGCAAACATAAGTTCGAGCATAGGCTTCTATCTCTAGAGAGAGAAAGTAGGACCCAAGCAAAAAGGTTGGAAGCTTAGATTCCAAGACATGAGGAACAATGGGGAATTGAGGATGATGCGACCTAAGTGGATGATAGGGGTTGCCTTATGCTCGATCCTTGGAGGCTAATGATATCTTGCTTGCCTTTAGAGGAACCAAACCCTAGAGAGAGAATGATGCTTTTGGTACCTATGTGTCTATGGTATAAGTGTTTACCTATGGAGATGAGATAGAGAGTGCCTTAGACCCTGAGGAGGTTTAGGTAACCAGTTGTGAGGCTTTTTACCTAGTTGGTTGTCTTTGAGGAGAACTCAACTCTGAGGTGTTGCTCATATAAAAGGATCATGGGAGTACATGACATACCTTCGACATGCTTGATTAGTGGTTAAGAGATTGTGCATGCAGTTGGACACCCAAAGGTGAACCCAGGGCTCCTAGACCTAAGAGGGGAAGTGGTAAACCTGAACCTCATGATGAGATTTGAGTCTCTATAGTTTCGAGCATGGTGCTCCTCATGTGTAGAGGTGAAAGAAACCCCTAAGTTAAAGGTATGAGTGATGAATCCCTCATAGCTAAGTTGGTCTAATGATGAGGATGATAAAGTGTGACCTAGCATGGTTTTGTAGGTGTCTGCTTGTACCGTAGTAGCTTGCTAGGGCTAAGCATGCTCGTGTGGATGTAGACCCTAAACATAAGGACGCTTGTGACCTTTGTTATCAAGATGTAGTTTCCTCCCATCCTGGGAGAGGGACCCTTTCGTAGGAAGTATATCAGTTTTTTTGGTTTTGAGGTGACCTAAAGAGGATTCATAGGATCTTGAGAAACTAAGTGAAAAGTACATGGCATGAGAAAGAACCTGTATATCCATAGATTACCATCTCTACGTGCATGTGGATGTGTTACCATGAAGGTAACCGGTATGGAGCCTGACCAAGGTAGGCAGGTCGCCATGACCCCTGTGAAAGGATGAAAGACAACCCACAAATGTAGAGAGAAATGATGAAGGCTTGGGTAAGGTTCTAAGTTGGACATGTACTATAATAGAATCCTAAGTCCGTCCTAGGGTCAGGTAGGGATAAGACCGATGGAAGAAGGAGTTGCCTAATTCCCTAGTTGCACATGACCATAGGGTCGGGAGGTAACAACTATCATTGTTTGAGGGCCATGGGTTAGGAGATTGATCACCTTCGTGAACTCATGGGACCCAAAGGGCAGATGAGTAGGGCACTCTCTGGATGCATAAGTGAAAAGGGATGACCCCAAAAGTGTCAGATCCATATAGACCTAGAGGAGATGACCAAGGATTGCGTGGTGACCCAAGTAGGTTCCAGATCAGTTTTCCATGGAGGTAAATTTTGATATCGTGATGTTTGTAGAGACATAAGTGGCACATTTCAACTTAGATTTGAAAGTGTACTAGCAAGGTGGGCTGCACCATCTCTACTCTTGGAACATGAAGAACTCTATATTTGGACTATAGCCAAATGCTTATTTCCTCTTGTCATGGGAGGGAGAGATGGGACAGTGCGCATGCCATACACCAAGGATAAAAGATGATGCGAGTTGGAAAGTTGCTACGAGGTATGAGGATTGAGATGATAACATACTTTTGTGGAGAGAATGATACATGGATGGTTTACAAACACTAAGAGTATTAAGGAAATCATCTTGTGAGGATGTTTTATCATGAGCTATGTGGAATTTGCAAGTTATGCAAAGTTGAGTTGAATCACCATGAGGATGAGCTCAGAGTTTCTTGATGAAGACAAACTTAGAGTTTGAGATGAGATGATAAGTGGAATACATGGAGGTGTATGTCTTCAACATTATCTGACAGCTAAGGAGGTGAAGTGGTAATGAATGCTCTGGTTGAGATATAGCTGTCTAGTTTAGCTAGAGGCTAGAAGAAGTTGAGGTTGTTCGACTAACCCTAAGTTTGGAAAGAAGATGTATTTTGGCTAACACACAAATGTAACAAGATATGTTGAACAAGTAAATGGTTGTTTGGTTAACCAGTTTAGTCCTTGATATAGTGAAAGGATGGTGATAGAACCTCGGATACACTTCTTTGGATAGGAAGGTAATAAAACCCGGATGAGAGTGGTTTAGGGTTTCCAAGGAATCAATCTTGAGGAATCATGATATACAAGAGATCATGGTTTAAGATCACCAAACACCGTAAGTGATAGTAGTACTTGGGATGTTTAATATGAAATTGCATGTAACATGTGGCCATGCAAGTCAGGAGGTAAAGGACGAACACCAGTAACCCAATGCATGCATATAAAGTATAAAGAGTTCCAGACAGGGAATGGGAGTTCATCACTGTGGATGTTGTGAGTCTCCCCTAGACCAAGGAAGGTCAATATGCAAAATGGGATTATGGTAGATCACCTTGCCTATATAACATGAGAAAGAAAGAGTACTGTCAAGGGACAGATCTGGTTGAACTACATATGAGAGAGAGATGGTTCAATTACAACATGATGCGAGTTCAAAAGTTCGTGAGTAGGACCTAAAGGTTCACTTCCATAAGGTGGAAGCAGATGCGTGAAGAACTCGATGTTAGTACAGTTTATCACCCCTTACTAATGGTTAGTATGATCTAGACTAGAGGGTCTGATGAGAGCATGTGTGCTCATTCAGGGTGATACAAAGAGAAAGTTCTTAAGATGTGATGATAACCACCATAGCCTCTATCAGGATGCAAGAAGGAGGTTGTGTCGGTCACCACTTCATTAAGATGCAACAAACTCGGCTGGGTTTGTAAACATTTTGAAAAGACCAAAACGCCCTCGGGTAAGTTACAGGTTGTTTAGCCCATGGAGGGGCAAGATGGTCCAACGACCTAAAGGTCATCTTCCTCCCTCAGCCAGCCCTAGCGGCCGCCACCTGCAGCCTTGCGCGGGTTGGTTCTTCCTCCCCCGACCGTGGTTCTCGCCAGGAAACCCTACCCTACCTCCGTCGTGCCTTCACGCATGTGGGGCGCTACCGAACTCACGTCCAGCATGACCGTTTTGAGCTGGCCAAGCGCATGACCTGCAACCTGGGTGACGGCCTTCTGTAGGCTCTATTCAACGGCCACAACCATGGAGATGATGGTTGACCATCTCAGACCATTGTGGGGGCTTCGTGCCTCTGACGAGACTTCCTCCCCGCTCCTTGGTGCCCTCAGGACAGGTCTAAGCTCTTATTAGGGTTTTGATCATAAGGAAGCAAGAATAAGATGAGGAAGAGAGTGGGAGATGTGGGATCTCACTGGAAACCGACCCTGGGCTCTACCCCTTTTATAGGGGAGGGTTATCCACGCCCCAGATTGCTTGCCCACGAAACAACCAAGCCCTTTTCCAACTTGGAATCCTATTCCTTCATGAAGAAGAAATCTTCTCTCTCCTACTTATCTCCTTGACATGCTTTATTTCATGGATGATTGGAAATATGAAAATCCTCTCCATTACTCTCTATATTCTTGGCTTTTAACCTATTAGCCATGAAATTATATTTCCTTAAGTAGAAAATACTTTCTTCTTAACAAAACCACATAATTCATTAATTATGTATTCCCATTATCCATTTATTTTGCAATTTTGGTATTTTCTCTTTCTTTCCTCTTTATTGGGAGTCCTTGGATCCCAAGAAACTCTATGATTTCGAAATCCTTTTTATTGGATACTCATTATCCTTCTAGATGCATCTAAATGCATTATTCTTTATTATTTCTCATTATCTTGTTTATTTCTTATTAAAATAGCTCTTTTTGAGGATTTCTCTTTATTTCTCTTTTATTTTCCTCATTGGTATTCCTTTTATCATTAGGAATCCTTGGGATACGAAATTCCACTAAGGATAACTCAATTGTACCTCTTTTTTACTTATTTTCCACATTTTACCACTGTTTTCAATTTCTTTCTTTACAAAGAAATATTTAATTGATCTTTTCTTTTCTTATTGCATTCTCTATGCAACTTTGGACTCCTCGGGACCCAAGGAACCCAAGAGGCACGAAATCCTCTTTGGATGTGCCTTCTAGAGGTTTCCACATTTTTCCTTTCTCAAATATTCAATTATTCATTCACTAATTGAATTTTCTTGTTATTCGGGCCCAATAGCCAATAAAGCCCACAACACAATCATCAAGTCTATTGTAAACGAAATCCATTTATTCGCAACACATTGTATCATTATTTGTCCAATTATCTTTAATGTGAGAAATTACATTTCTCACCCAAAGGAACCCAAAAATTGGGGTTGTAACATCCTTCCCCTCTTATAAGAATTTTGCCCTCAAAATTCCATCAAGCAAGCAAACAAACAGGATAAGCCTTTCTTATGTCCATCAGGGCTCCCATGTGGCTTCACCCCTTTCCATGTAGTTTCCCAAGAACCTTCATCATCTCATATTCTGCCATCTGAGTTCTTTCTTACCTTGGCATATCATACCCTCATAGGTGACTCAGGACATTTCAGCCTCTCAAAAGCTGAATAGGTTCTGGGCTCAGCACATAGCTTGGGTACCTCACATAGTGCTCTAGATCAGACTCATGGAACACATTATACATCATGTTATCCTGAGGGGAAAGGCTAACCACAACCATCTCCACCAATCCATCTCAAATGGACCCATATATCGCGGACTCGGCTTTGTCATCTGTAGCTTAGAGGGGTCGGATTTTCACATTACATATTCTCCCACAGTGAATTACATGTCAGTATGCTTTGCATCAGCTCACGACTCATGTCGTCTCTAGGCACTCTCTCTCAAGGCATATATTAAATTTCACAATGTAATTAATCCTTTCCGAAAATGAAAATGATTTTTAACATCATAAAATATCTCCCCCTCAGCATATGACTTAGGTCTCATAACAAAATTATATTGGTGTCATTAATATCTGAATAGTCCATAACAAATTTGTACATGATGTCTATTACCAACCTACTATTAAATTGAATTGACACCTTTAAAATAAGTATTATACACCTCAATTATTTCCTTTTCAAAATATTATTACCTTAAAAATCATAACTTCCAAAACTATGAATGTTGACCATGACTTCCTTATTATGTAAAACTTCTATTTATCTTTTTAGATTTTGAATAAAAGAAACTAAAGTAGAAAGATGTGGCATTCTAGATAAATCTTCTAACAAGATATATGTTCAGAAGGCATAATTATCATTAAGATTCACCAAATAATCAAAATATCTTTCTGCAATCATAATTGATTTTCACAACATCCTTGTATACCAAACTCACACTTATCCTTCAATAAAATAACACAATATTAAATAAGACTTTATTTCCTAATGGACACTTTAAAATGTATATCAAATAACATCATCCATTAAACATGATCTCAAACACTATTTTATAAACTATATTTTAATACGATTTATCCAATATTTCTCTAAAAAAAATCAAAAATCCAAATTGTACTGAAAGGATCCAATAAAATTTCACCTTATTAGGATAAGGGAATCTCAATATTAAAGTTTTATTGTTTCATCAAAATAATTTCAATGACTTGAACCATTATATCTTGTTTCACTAAAGTTCATGTATAATTTATTGAACCATCAAAGAATCTATGATTGGTCTAAAATTTTGTATCAGGCTTTAGTACCACCATAACAACTCTTCCTCCAATTTTTGTTAAAAAATAAATTTTGTTAGACATCCAACTAAAATATCTATAAAAATTATCATTCTTGGCCCATATCATCAAATAATTTTTCAAAATTCTCAAATCTTTACCATATTTCCAATTCATTGTCAGCGACTTTTGGGTCATTTGTATACACCAAAATTTGAAAGTCATAAAATGGTCTATGATTAGATCCTAATCATGCACAAATACATCATCATGTATTTATCTTTCATAGTTTGGTCCACATGTGTGTGTGTGTGTATATATATATATATATATATATATATATATATATATATATATATATATATATATATATATATATATATATATATATATATATATATATATATATATATATATATATATATATATATATATATACTTTTGGGTCATTTGTATACAGCAAAATTTGAAAGTCATAAAATGGTCTATGATTAGCTCCTAATCATGCACAAATACATCATCATGTATTTATCTTTCATAGTTTGGTCCACATGTATATATATATATATATATATATATATATATATATATATATATATATATATATATATATATATATATATAAAATTTGGAATACTTATAATTGTTTATAATTCACAGTCTAAAGCCCATAAGTAGGAAAAGCCTCAATGACATATATTGTATTACAAAATCCTAAAAACTGAGTTTGCCATAGTATCAATGTCATGAAAGTCATATTCACTTCTCAATGTGATAGTGACGATTGTTATTTTTAGATCATAAGTCACAACAATGATCTCATATTGTTCTATGTATTACAACACCACCCAACATGAATTTGAAGGCGTGTCATTCGTGTAGTGATTGGGTACATTATGACACATGAGGATTATTGAGAGTGATGTAGATGGAATTTGTCCCACACATTGAAGTGACATCATGTCCACTTGATAAGTAAGACTAGAGAATGGATGATCATGCTCATTCAAGTCACTATATGATATTAAGCTTAGAGAATCTTAGTAGTTTTCTCTTATTCAAGAAATATGAATTCATTGTTGAAATGATTACTGATACATGACTCAAGTTCAACTTGTATATCATGACAAAGGGGTTCTACGATCATGACAACATTGCTCATAGATAGGTTAAAATTGTTGTAAACATATTCCAATTACTTGGATAGCAATGATGTATTTCTATATACCACTCTTTATGTGTGTGGTATATGCCATCACTACCAACATAATGTGGAACCCATGAGGTCACATGCATAAGGATGTAAAAAGGAAAAGAAGTTTTCAATATAAAACATAATTATAATGGTCATGAATCATGTAAAGGCTGATTTCCAACCTAATCATTTGACTGAATAAGTCAATAAATTTACTGGATAAGTTGGATAAATAATCAACTTCTCAGTTTTTGGAAGTGTAATTAATCGATTGACTAAGACATTTAGTCAATTGAGTGATCAAATCTTAGTTGTAAAATGGTAAATAGTAAGTCTATCAAATAAAGTATCCAATGATCAACTAAATAGGACTTTTGAACTTTAAAAGGTTACCCATCCAATCAGGTGGGATTTGTAGTCGATCAGCTAGATGAAATCTAAGTTTTTCTATTTAAATATGTTCTTGTATCGTGATTATGAATGGGATTGAGTTTTCATAGTACTCTAACCTTGACCTCCCTTATGTATAGTGTTGGATGTCTAAGGGGAGACATAATCATTGAGAGAGAAGTTTTTTAAGAGGTATCCATCTGGGAGAGAGAAATGCAAACCAAAGAACATGTCCATTATAGGTGTAGGATAGAAGCAAGTGATACTACCACCGAAAACCCTACTTCAATTTCATTGATGACCAAAGTGGTGAGCAACATCCACTTAGACAATGTAGAGCTCGAGGCCCACATGCATAGTCTTGAGGATGACATTTCCAAGAGTGAAATGTGTTGCTTTGAGGATGAGGCAACAACAACAACAACATTAACTACAATGACTTCAAATTGGATCTTTATGCGTGACTTCCACACCATTATAAGACATTCAAGTTAGTGCACCAAGATATGTTCAATATATCTTGTGTGTCTTAAATATAAAGATGTTTTGTGGTTACGACGTATCAGTTGGATATGGATTTTGTGGGGAAACCTATTGTATTTGTGTTACATCCCTCCAACAAAACCATACCAATGGTCCATGTAAACTAAAAATCACTCTTATACAAGGGTGGATTTACAAGGGGCTATTGGGGCTTTATCCCCTCCTTTCATCCCAATGTAAAGTCATATATGCATGACTGACCAGACCTGACCAAAGTTGGTTCTGGAGATTTCGTATGAGACAATGGGACCTCCTACTTCCTACTATTCGATTCCAAATTGGAAATGGGACAAAAGTCATGTTATGGAAGGATCTGTGGTATGAGGGTTGCTTCCTCAAGGATATTGCAGGTCCAACATTAACACTGAACAATATATTTGGAAAAAAATCAAATTCTTGGTGCCTTCGTTAAAGACTCAAAGTGGAACATCCCACATAGATGAGGCAAAGAGGTGATAGAGAACTTGTGTGCACACTATCAACTACCAAGCTCGGACCTCTTCTACTTCAAGAACCTTAAATGCATCTCATTATAAGCTTCCTGGGATTTTACAGGACCACTCAAGCAGAAATTCCCTGGGCAAAGTGGCTATGGAAAGTAGTGCCCCCAAAAGCATAGCAATCCTCACTTGGAAGGCATTTCAAAATTGCTTGATCGCTATTGAGTTTCTAAAAACTAGAGGTATCAACTGTGCATCCAGATACTACTTGTGCTGCAACGGTTGAACAAAACACAGATCATTTGGTATGGAGTTTCTCCTTCACATCTCAAATATGGCTCCTAGTTGAGCCAACCCTCAAGACTAGACCTCACAGTGTTGTGGATTTATTGAATCTGAAGAATAGAAAAAGGTACTTGTTGGCCATTACCATCATTCACCGACTATGGAATGCTCGAAACAAGATCATTTTTTATGATAAAAAAAATGATGTCAATAATGTTTGGGGGCAAATAAATGGTGATGACAAAGATCATATTTGTATTGAAAGGTCTCATGATCATCTACAGACATACCATGTAAATATCTTTTAGTGACTAATGAGAAGGAGTACCATGCTTATGGATAAAAAAACAAATGATAAGTTAAAGTGTGCATCAAAACTAGACACAAGTTGTAGTTAGCCATGTTTGTATGTCATCCAAAAACTTGTGTATTTATTCCCGAGTCGAACTCTCGACGAATAAAATTTTTTCTCGCCCCAAGTCATCAAAGAGTGAAAATGAATGTGCGAATAGTGAACAAGTGTATAGGTAGTTGATTTGGTTACTATTTATGATTGTCTATATGTACACCAGGGTTCAAATCACAATAACTAAAGTTTATATTAAAAAAAAAGTAATTAAATAGAGAACCTAGTGGTGGTCATATTACACTTTAATTTTTCTAACATAAAATAATGGAATAAATGAAAGGAAAATGTTCCAATTTTTGTGGGTATTATTATTGTTATTGTACTATATCATTGACATTATTTCAAAAATCAATGATGTTGTCTAAGTATTCTCTTACTCTAATTGTAATTGTTACTTACATTACTTTTGATTTTGAAATTTTATAAGAATATGTTGTTCACTTGAGAGTTATACATTTTCCATATTTTGATAATGACTTGATCATTCCATTCATATGTATCTAATATGTATACTTGAGATTGATTTTAGGTATTAGGTACATGAAAAGGATCAATCCAATCAAGCCCTAGCTTTATCAAGTTCAAGTCAAAAGCAATGCAAATGCACTTTTGTGGAAGACACCCTAAAACCCTTAGGATGACTTTTAAAATCATTTATATTGATTCTATGACTTGTAACTAAGATGAGAAAAAAGCAGGAGCCCTTAATTCAAATATTTAATCACTCTAACTACATTTTCCAAAATACATGATAGAGTGCATATTCGGTTGAGTTTCTCCTATGACAAACTCAAATGACACCCTTGATGCATTTTGAGAATGCCTAGGTTTGGTCGAGTTTCAATACACACAACTCGACTGACACCCTACGCTAGAAAAACTAATTTTAAGTGATCGGATGAGTTTCATCCAGGATAAACTTGATCAATGTTTCAAATTTTCTTTCTCATATAGTGCAATTGGTTGAGTTACCTTTATTGAAACATGATGGAATCCACTGTACGGAGTGTGCAAAAAAAGTGATTCTAACTATTGGAGTGTTGAAAAAATCAAAACTATCTCCGTCGCAACACCCCTAATGTCTAAAAAACATTTGTTAGTGCTCCTATCCTCTACTAGACACCACAACTATAAATAGGACATCTTGGAGTTCATTCCAAGGTTGCTCCTTCATGCTATTCAAGATCCTAGCTATAGTTGAGTGGATTTAGTCCACTTGATCCCCTTTCTCTCTCTTGTTTGCAAATCAAAACGTCCAAATGAGTGATATAGGATATGTGTGAGACTTGCTCCATTGTAGACTTATAAAGCTCTCAAAGCTTCCCTTTCCCGAACCCCTTTCTTCAAGATCAAGTTGATGAAAGCTTCTCCAAGTTAAGGAGAAGGTGAAAAGCTTCTCCAAGGTGAAGGAGAAGGTTCAAAAGTTTCTCTAAGGTGAAGGATAAGGTCAAGGCTGAAGATTCGGGAGTAGAGTGGGTAAATCCTTCAAGGAAAAATACTCGGTTCAAAAAGGGGATCTCCTTGGCGAAGGTGTCCAGCTGCTTGCAAAAGTGGGTAAGACCTTTTAGAGGCAGAAGACTCTAGATCAAAGGATAAGTAAGTTCTTGGTTGATTTATCGGCTCCTTTTGGTCCTTAAAAAGAGGTTGTGTATCCTTAACCAAGAAAAGGAAGGTCATCTTGTATGTCTTATAATGGAATATAACTATACATGGGTTGCAAAATCCTTGAGCTTGACCTATCTAGGTAGCGTATTGACTTTCTCCTAGTTTGGAGATAGGAACCACTCTACATAGATTGATCTTGTGTTTGTTCGATCTCTCTCATCCTTGCTATGTATGCTTAGTTTCACTGCAAATTCAATACTTGCAATCCTATATCTTGAAGTAACTTGAAGGTCTAACGAATCTTGTACAAATGTTTTTAGATCTATTCTCACCCCCTATAGAGCCCATTGATCCAACAAGTGGTATCAGAGCCACAATCTTCTCCAAAACATATCCTACGAAATAAGAAGATGGACGATAACCTACTTTGGTCTCTCAACTTGGAATGTGGTTTCTCCATGAGACCCCAAATCTTCAATGGCACAAACTTCCTCTACTTGAAGAGATAGATATAGTTCTATCTTCAAGGGATGAGCTACAACATGTAGAAAGTAGTCATCCTCACCTAAAAAGAGTTGGAGGGTGATGTAGCTACTTGGGATGAAGCTACACTCAAGAAGGTGTAACTGAATTCCAAGGTGATAAGCATCATCTATTTTTCTCTTACTCCCTCCAAGTAAAACTGGATCTCCTCTCAGGTCACAACCCATCAGGAACAAGTTGTGCATCACCCATAAAGGTATAAAGCAAGTCAAGGAGTCCAAGATGTACATGCTTAAGGGTCTCCTTGAAAACTTCAAAATGGGCAAGAAGGCGAAAGTGGCGGAGCTGTACATAAGACTCAACCCAATCATCAACGGACTTGCTTCTTTGTGCCACACCATGGATAGAGGGACCACCAACTCCAAAATTCTAAGGTCTCTCCCTAAGAGATGGGAATCCAAGGTGACCTCCATTGAAGAAGTTGTAAGCCTTGGTGGCATAGACAGTGAAGAGCTCATTGGAAACCTTCAAGCTCATGATCCAAGACTTGACAAATAAGAGGAAGATGAGAAGCAAGAAGAGAAGAAATGAAAGAAGATCAAAGACAATACATTCAAATCTCAAGTGGAGGCAATGATTTTCCAACAACAACTTGCTTGTAAGTCCTCTCCTCCTTCCTCAAGTGAAGATGAAGCCCCTGGTGACCATGAAGCTAACTACTCCAAGGGGAAGCACTTCAAAGGAAAGTCATCCTCCTCCTCTACTCCAAGGTGCTATGAATGTGGGCAAAAGGGACACTACAAGAATGAGTGACCCAAGGCCAAGAAGTCTTACCACAAGAGCATCTCCAAGAGAAGGGAGGACTACAAGAAGGATGACAAGTACAAGAAGAAGGACAAGAAGGAAAGAAGAAGCAAGGATGCAATCCATGCAGCATCAAAAGAGTCTTCTCTAGTGATTCCAGCTCCAATAAAGGAGAATGTCACCTTGCACTCATAGCCTCTACTAGTGAAGACATTGGTGAGGTAAGTGAGGTAAACCTGCATGAGTTATCTAAACCCTCATTGATATTCTTAATTCTTTCCCACTCTTCTCTTTTCAAATGCAAATCTAAGAAGAAGAGGTTAGGGAAAATCATTGATGACTTGTATGTTAAGATTGATATCCTTCATCAAAATGAGAAAATACATCATGATACATTGATTCTTCGCAAGGGCAATTTCTTGATCTTGAGCTTTGATACATTGGAGTTCAAGTAGAGAATGGAATCTACCTTAAGAACATCAATAGTCATATGAAGCAAAACCAATCTTGCCTTGAAGATCTTGTTTTACTTAGAACTAAAAATAATGATATTAAACATGTATGTGATGCTATCCAAGATGAAAATGGAATCTATCTTGATGAGCTTATTATGCTTAGAACTGAAAATGCTATATTGCTTGGTCAAATTAATGATATTTCTTCTAGACCTATATTGCCTAGTAATTAGGTATCTAGCATTACTCATGATAGAAATTCTTATAATACTAAAGCCTTCTATTTGGAGGCCAACTAACTCCATGCACAAGATGATTTTGTTAGATTATCTTCTATTGTCATTACTCTTAGTGATGATAATCACAAACTTAGAGCTTCCTTGCAGAAATTTCTTAAAGGGAAAAAGTCCCCCAATGAAGTTCTAGATCACTCTACCAAACAAGTTGGTACTAGTGGTTTCAGATATGTAGGAGGATCTCCAAAGAGCAATAACAAAGGTAAGGGTAAGAAAAAGAGCAAGGAACCTCCTTTGTTCCATGGAGATTCATCCATCTCTAAGAACCCTATGGTTTGTGTGCATTGCAAGAGTGATGACCATTACTCTACTTATTGTCCTTATAGAGAGAAGGGGACCAACCCAAAGATGAACTAGGTCCCCAAGCTAACATATTATCCCAAGGTTTGAATTAGGCACTGAAATCTTCCTTTCTTATAGGTAAAATGAAAGTGGATTGTTGGTAGTGGTTGCTCAAATCACATGACATGTGAAATCAGCCACTTCAACCAATTTAAAAAATATAAAGGCGGATTGGTGACATTTGGTGACAACAACAAAGGTGAAGTGATAGATGAGGGTGATGTAGGTAATTCAGTTTGCATCAAGAATGTTCTAATTGTGGATGGCCTACATTACAATTTAATTAGTGTTAGTCAATTATGTGATAATGGATATCTTGTTCTTTTTACCTTACTAGAATGCTTGGTTCTAGATTCCCTCTCCTACAATGTTACATATAAGGGAACTAGAAATGGTAATCGCTAGGTTATTGTTTTTGTGTCTATGAAGCCTATTATTGGTAGATGTCTTGTTGTAAATTTGAATGATATATCTTTGTGGTGCCATAGGCTTGGTCATGTAAATATGCATCAGTTGAAGAAGTTGAGCAAAAAGGAATTGGTCAAAGGACTTCCAAAATTGGATTTTGAGAAGGAAGAGGAATGTTAACCTTGTACCCAAGGAAAGAAAACCAAATCCTCCTTTAAATTCAAAGGAGTCCTTAGTACCAAAAGAGCTCTTAAAATTCTTCACATTGATCTATTTGGATCAATGAGAACTCAATCGCTTCATGGTAGAAAGTATTGCCTTGTGATTGTCGATGACTTTTGGCACTTTACTTGGCCCTTCTTTCTTATTTCAAAAAGTGTTACTCTTGATGTTTTATTGACTTATTTAAAATGAGTTGACAACTAAGCCTCTTTCTAGATCGTCTCTATCCACAGTGAACATGGGGGAGAATAGGAAAATGACTTGTTTGAATATTTTTGTAAGGAATCCGGGTATGCACTTAACTTTTCTTCACCTAGAACACCTCAACAAAATGGAATTGTAGACAGAAAGAATAGATTGCTATAGGAAATAGCTAGTACCATGCTTCTAGAGTATGAAACCCCAAAGAAGTTTTGGGCCGAACCGTTAGCACTTCATATTTTGTGCAAAACTGGGTCTTCACTCATCCATCTTTTAAAAACAACCTATGAGTTATGGTGTGGTAGAAAGCCTTCAATCAATTACATTTATATTTTTGGGTGTCCTTGTTTGATTTGGAACACCAAGGATTCCCTCGACAAGTTTGTCATGGAATCTTAAAGTCTTTCTTTCTTGGCTATAGCTCTACAAGCAAGGCTTATAGAGTGTGAACATTGAATTGTCTAAAATTGAAGAATCTATTAATGTATATTTGTTGAAACTAACCCCTCTATTTCAAAGAATATTGTGAAGATGATGTTGTAGATGAGGTGATCCCTCACTTGAAAGATCTCAACATTGTTGATGAAGGAAAAGAGGTGATAGTTTATGAAGAAGAGAAAGAACAAGAAGAAGAAGAAAAGAAGAATCCAACTCCCCACTTTGGAAAACATCATCCTAAAGATCTCATGATAGGTAATCCATTTGAAAGGGTGAAGATGCGGGTTGGATACAACAAAGACCAAGCCAACAATGCCTTTATCTCAGAGCCCGATCCCAAGAATGTGCAAGAAGCTCTAAAAGATGATGAATGGATCATAGGCATGCAAAAAGAGTTAGAATAGTTTGACAAGATCAAAGAGTGGACCGTAGTGCCAAGACCAAATGATAGGAAGATAATTAGCACCAAGTTGGTCTACCGCATCAAGATTGATGAAAGTGGGAAAGTGGTAAGGAAAAAAGCAAGGTTAGTATTTCAAGGTTACAACAAACAACAAGGTATTATTTTGATGAAACTTATCCACCTGTTTCTAGACTTGAATCTATTAGAATTCTTCCTTGCTTGTCTAGTTATAAAAATTTCTTGCCTTATCAAATGGATGTTAAAAGTGCATTTTTGAATGGTAAAATTGAAGAGAAAGCCTTTGTGGCTCAACCTCCTGGCTTTAGACATGATAAATTGCCTAACCATGTTTATATTTTTCAAAATCTATCTATGGAATCAAACAAGCCCCTAGAGATTGTTATGAGAAACTAAAGATTTTTTTGCTATACAATGGCTATATCATTGGCAAAGTCGATTCTACTCTATTTTTAAAACACAATTCTAGCAACTTTTTGATCATTCAAAGTTATGTTGATGATATGATTTTTGGTGGAAACAATCTTGATCTTTGCAAGGAGTTCAATTTTCTTATGCAAAGTGAGTTTTAAGATGAGCATGATGGGGGACCTGACTTTCTTCTTCGGCTTCCAAATCAAGAAAACCTAGGAAGGTAACTTCATCAACCAAGACAAATACACAAGTGAACTCTTGAACTGCTTTGGGATGGAGAACACCAAGATTATGGACACCCCCATGTCAAACACAGCCAAGCTTGACAAAAAGGAAGAAGATGAGAAAGTGGATGAGAAACTCTATAGAGGTATGAGTGGAAGTTTATTATATTTAACTTCCTATAGACCTGACATAATGTTTAGTGTTGGCTTGCGTGCTCAATTTCAATCAAGTCCTAGAAAATCACATCTCAAAACTCAAAATTATATCTGTTGCAAAACTCAAAATTATATATGTTGTAACACCCCAAACGGCTAGAAAACGTTCCTTAGTGCTCCTAGAATCTAGTGGACACCCCCAACTATAAATAGGACCTCTTGGAGTTCATTCTAAGGCTTCTTCATCAGACTATTCAAGCTAATAGATATAGTTTAGTGCATCCAGTCCACTTGATCCCCTTTATCTCTCTTGTTTGCAAATTAAAACGTCCATATGAGTGAGATAGGATATGTGCGAGAGAGCTACTCCATTGTAGACTTGTAAAGGTCTCAAAGATTCCCTTTCCCCAACCCCTTTCATCAAGATCAAGTTGATGAAATCTTCTTCAAGTGAAGGCGACGGTGCAAATCCTCTTCAAGGTGAAGGAGAAGGTCAAGGCTGAAGATTCTAGAGTAGAGTGGGTAAATACTTCAAGATAAAAGATCGGGTGCAAGATGGGGATCTTCTAAGCAAAGGTGCCTAGGTTCTTGTAAGAGTGGCTAAGACCTTGTATAGGTAGAAGACTCTATCTCAAAGGATAGGTAAGTCCTTGGTTGGTTTATTGGATCCTTTTGGTCCTTAAAAAGTAGGTTGGGCATCCTTGGCTCGAAAAAGGAATGTCATATTGCATGTCTTATAATGGAATATAAGTATTCTTGGGTTGCAAAATCCTAGAGCTTGACCTCTCTAGGTAGTGGACTAACATTCTCCTAGTTTGGAGATTGGAACCACTCTACATATCGTGTTCTTTTTTTTCAAATCTCTTTCATCCTTGCTATGTATGATTAGTTGCACTACAAATTCAATACTTGCAAACCTACATCTTGAAGTACCTTGAAGGTCTAATGAATCTTTTGCAAATGTTTTTAGCTCTATTCACCCCCTCTAGACCCCATTGATCCAACATATATGTATTAATCTTTGTATATTGTATTTTTTATTGAATGACTCCAAAGTTAACATCATACATTGTGTGGTTTTCTTACAAATATTTTTTATGATTCTTAATTTATGATTACTTTTATCTTTGTTTTGTTAACTCATTATTATCAATTTTAGATTTTAAGGGTTTATCAATGATAAGGTTTGGGTTTATATGTTTCGGTTGAAGTCAAACTATAATTCCAATTTGATATAAATCTTCCAATTTTTACATATGTGGGTCATTTTATATAAACAATGGTTTATCAATTTAAAAAAATATATAAAAGACGTGGTCATGTTTTTGAGCTAATAGAAGGATACAACTGCACATAAAAATTCACAAATGGAATTATGAATCATGTTAAAATAAAAAGGGAGTAACAAACCAATTTTCACATTTAGCTCACAATTGATAACAAATGAGGTAATTAACTATATGACTTTTTTTTATTGAAAATGTTGGTGATTCTACTCATACCGCACCATGGCTTGAGCCTAATTCATCTTGATAATAAATCAAGGATATAATCATTTGAGCATCCCTTCTAGGACTCAATTGTATGACTTTAATATTAACAATTTATTCATTTGGATTAAGAATCCAAATCAATTTTGTGTCTTAGTTCATATATTGTTTCATATACGGATGGTCTATTCTGGACGTTAAATTTACATGTCTCGTCTTCATTTCTCTTAATCGCTACACATATCTAGATATTCTCTGGTAAAAGATACAAGTACCATTAAGAAACAATAATAAAACTCTGACTTGTAAGTATTGTACATGTTTGCCATTTTAGAGGTGGCTAAGAATAGTTAGTATCAAAAAGATTTTAAAATTTGCACATTTATTCATGTTTGAGGAAAAATGAGGTACTTAATTGTATGAATTTAAAACTAACAACTTAATTTTAAGATTAATAATCTGAGTCGGTTATGATCTAAGTTCATATTCACATTAGGCATTTAAACATTATGTTTAGATGTCTCATATCACTACACCTAATCATATGCACACATCTACATATTCCCCATAAAAATAAGACAAGAACCATTAAAAAAATAATAACAAATCTATGGCCTATTAGTATTATAAGTGTGTGGTATTTTAGAGGTGGCTAGAAAATTATTAGTATATGTTTCATCATTATCATCATTTTAGATCAAAATTCAATGGTTATTGACTTTTTTCGATCTATCAAATAAATAAGCATTCGAAAATCATTGTTGATAGATGTAATTTTTTTTATTTTTTTATGTTAAAAGTTTGTTTGATTCTCTTTATCCCTCCATATGTATTCCAACAAATTAAGTATCCCAAAAGTCAGAATTATATTTATCTACCCCTTTTTCCAAGAAACCAATATGAATATACTGAGAACGAGGTGTTTGTTGTGATATGTAGATACTATTTATATTTTTTTTATTTTTATTGTAGTTACTGAAATGTTCATCTCTTCGTATATGGTTTTTTGGATGTGGACTATGATGTAAGCATGAATAAGACTAATATTACATACACAATTTTAATAGATATCATGTAATACATCTTATATTTTCCTAGTTCAATGCTTTTGTAAAAGAAAAAAACCATGATCATTGAGTTTAATGGCGAGTCATCTAACTCAACCTCCCCCCCTATTGTTATTTTTTGGATCTATACCTACTCTTATACCAAGTATTCCATCTATGGTATCACAACCACAAATGGACCATGGGATTTCTACATGATACTATGATCATGATAAGATAATCGTATGTCCGATAAATATTCTTTTAAAATAACCAACCACTAATTACATTTTATCATACAATTGTCACTTATTAAAATATAATTTAACTTATGAAACTAAAACAAACTTTATTCAAACATGAAAGATATCATACAACCTTATCACCATATTTTCATCTATAAGTAACTTGAAATTTACTCATATACCTTGGAATTAGGAGAGAAAACAACAATATGAATTAGAAACTTGATGATGAGGAGCACATAGGGACACACTTCAACTAAGAAAATACTCTAGGAAAATCAATTGCAGATATAGGAATAAGAAACAAAGATTAATTTTGTATTTCCCAAGAACAGCAAGATCGCGTCAACAACAATGTACCTAGGAAGGAATGTTTGCAAGGTTATACCTGGTCCTGGAGCAAGTCCAGAGACATTATCCTTATAGTTGCAGCAGCTTCTTCTTTAGGCAGAAACACGCTCTTTCAGTAGCAGCATCACTTAAACAATCATCTCTACCAGCCTCCTAGTCTTGCACCACGGAGAGTGACTGATGATGTTGTCCTAGCGACAAAAAATGGCCTCCCTCCTCTAGATTACTCCATGCGGACCACCGGGAACTCCACGTTGCGCTACTAGAGGCTAGAGCCAACAGGAAGGAGTTGTCTCCTTCTGTTAGTGTACATGTCATCGGCATCCTCTCCCACAACTGATCCTCAATTGTTCTCTCCCTTGCTACCCCTCCCTTGAGTGGGTAGGATTTGCTCGGGCTCTCTAAGTGTTATGACAACCAGAGAGGACAACAATTGTCAGAGAAAATGATTCTCAATTGTGTGTGTTAGGAAGCTGCCAGTACCCTCTATTTATTATAGAGTCCAGGGTCAAGGTTCCCAATCTATGTGGGAGTAGAAGGGTCTGGAATCATGAATTTTCTAGAACTTGCATAGCTATCATCTCGCACTCCCAAATGGTCATTTTGTGAGCAATACGGTCATCTCACTTAGCGAAATGGTCATTTCGCAAGTTTCATGTTCTGAATCAAATTGATATGCAATGCTCAATTAATGCTAAACATGACATCAACATCAATCCTTTTTCCAATTGAATTGACAACTGAACTGGACAACCTCAGAAATGAACTGATCGTCTCACATAGTGAAACAGTCATTTCACATTGTGAGATGATCATTTCACAAAGGAGACTATCCCGACCGCTACACTCGTCATGATCGCTACATCCACCGCGACCGAGACACCCGACACGACCGGGGCAAGGACAAGGGCCAGCAACCATCTCAATGGAGACAACCATCTCAACTGTGACATCTGTTTCGACCGCTACAAGCTCTTCTCTCGCGACATCCATCCCGACCATGACATGCCTTGACTGCTATACCTGGCACGGTTGGGCCAAGACAAGTATAGCAACCGAGATAGGTGTCGCGACCACTCATTACATACACTTTGCCTTCGCCTATAAATATCCACCCCTCACTACATGGAAGGGTGTTTTGAGATTTTTTGGTTCCACGTTATAGTTCCACATATTTTTGGTTCCCAAAGCCTCGTGGGAGAGTTTGAAGGTTCGAAAAGGCTGAAGTGCTCATCTTACGTCCAACCCTCAACTTTGCTTCCATTTACCATCATTCTTCACCACCATTCACCTATTTCCTATCATTCCCAGTCATCTTCCACCTCCATACACCCAGCTATTGTTTGGAGAAGAATCAATGAGAAAGGAGTCCAGAAGACCAAGGAGGACAACCCAAAGGTGAGATCCGGCCCATATGGAGACTAAGGAGTAAGAGCCACCTCTCCTCTATGGGATAAATCTCTTCTTCTTCTCCTTTCTTCTATTGTTCTCTTTAGTTTTTGTACAAATAATATTTTTCCCTCTTTGTTCGGGGCCAACTATGCTTGTTCATGGCTAGCTGAGCTCATTCTTGTCTATGTAGCCCATTTTGGGTATGTTTATGTACTTTTACCTTAAGCAAGTATTTTTATTCCATATCTAGTACATTTTCTATTCTATCTTTTCTTTCTGGATATGATTGCTAGTTTGGTTGATCTCTTTCTTGCTTGAACTTTTATTTTTATCTATATCGAGAGGTTCGTTGTAGAAATAGATAAGAGAAGGTAGTTTGCATCAAAATTTGAAAGGAGAATGGTTCAAGGTGATCTGTGCAGAACCATAGACCTAGGCACGTCCGGTCCCAATTCAGAATGGTCGGGCCCACTACTAGGTTCTGCCCAAATCACATTTGTGCCTAGCATCTCAGAATATTCTAGACTTGAGAGGGTATCTAGAATATTCTAGGGTGTTGATTTTTCATACTCAAAAGAGGTTTCATATTATTGATGGGTTATAGTTACATTGTGTGAAAGCGGGTGGGATGACCCCTACAGGAATAGATACCACAGTACATACATGTAGGTTGCTTGTTGGGGTGTTTGAGAGTTGTCTACGTACGATAACGGGTGTATAGACTTCCCAACTTGTGGTTACATAGCCAAAAAATCCTTCTCTCTAATTAAAAGAATATGGAAGACTCTGATTTGTTTTCCATACTTTGTTTTATTTTATTTAGTGACAATCTGCTAGACTCATTCTAGTTATATACTTTTATCAACTATCGAATTGGTTAAACTGAATAGAGAGAGAGATATCTTAAGCGTCCTAAATGTACCCAGGTCCCTATGTTCGACTTTGTATATCTACTTTGACCCCGTAATAAAGTTGCAGGGGTCCATGAAGGTTTCGGGTTATAAATTCAAAGTCTTACCCTCCTTTTGGAGCCGATCAACTTTTTGGCGCCATTGTCGGGGATGTGGTTTTCCATTTTTACACGCCCAAAGATTTTGTTCTATCATCTTTAAGCTTGTATATATATGCATAGTTTTCTTTTTATTTTATACATACTTGTTCATATATACTAAATAGCTTTCCTTTTTCTTATACTTTTATAGCCATGACCTTACTTTAGAAAGGCAAATTATCTTGTCCACCTATCCTCCTAAATTCTGTAGTTCTGACTGCTGGAAAATAATTGAAAGTCATGCTATACTTGCCCACATCGTCATCATACTTAGATGTTTTGGCAAAGGAGATTGCAGATCAGCCCTCAACTTCCACATTATCATGGGATCAAGAATTGATCAGAGTAGTAGAACTAGCTGGAGAAAGTGTTGAGGAACTCGCCTCCACCTTCGCTCCTCATCTCCAAATACACATCGACCCACTTCAACAGCTACTAGAAAAGTAGGATCGTCAACTCTAAGTAGCCATGAGGTCGCAGACCGCAGTAGAAGTATACTTCAAATTGTTGAACTAGGATTCATCTAAAAGCATCATCTTGATACAATGAATCCCCAATAGAATTATATGGAAGAATTAACGGATCTTGAAAGCATTATTTCTCAAGTACATCAACTTCATGATAAGGATGTTTGAACAGAGTAGGAGGCTTCAATAGCTCATTGAGTTGGTTACCATTCAATTGCAAACGCCATCACACAATCATGAAGATTACAATCATCATAACCATTCCATTGGGCCTAAAATGGAGCTTGCCTCACCATCCTATTCATACCATCAACTAGATTCATCAAGATTTTTATATGAAGACCAGCCCACTTGGGTAACCCCTTCATGTTATCTAGATGATTCAGCTGATCAACCAATGGAAGATACAAGTCACACACATGAATGGTTCTGTGATGATGATTATGAGTCTTATCCCCACCATGGCAGTCAAAAGACCTTGCATCAGGGAGGTAAGTTTGAGGATCATGAATCAGAGTTGACCCAGACCAGGGTGATATCTCTCATATTGAGACTTGCCACTTTACTTTGAGCAGTGCACCAGTCATGGTTTGGAACAATTTGTTCAATGAAAGTGATGATGACTATTCATCTTAGTGGAGCGAGTATACTAATAACGATGAACTAGAATAGCATTAGCTGACATTTTCCACAATCCTTTTTGAAGTAAAAGTTGGCATCAAGGGAGAAGGATGGAAAATCCACTACAACAAGGCCACTGAGAATGAGGAAACCGCAAACCCCATTGAATGTGACAAGCTTGGGGTAGTAGAACCACAGACAGATTCACTTGGGGGAACTTCTTGTTCAGAAGATGATTGGATGACTTCGACTATACATGAAACTTCATCCAAGCATATAACCTCAAGTTCAAAGGTGGAGAGAGAAGAGATGGGCCCTCTAGAAAACTTTCAACCTCTCTCCTCCAGTTCATCATGTGTCGACATCCTAGGGCCTGCCTATTTAGATTCATACCGTGATGGGTACCTTGAGGATAATATGCCAAAGAACTCATTTTAGTGTAGTTCAAGTCAATTGCAGCACAGAGACAAATTCACCGAGTCACCAGATTTCATCCCTTTTCTTTTGATTCGGAAGGGCTCAAATCTCATCTTATTATACTCTTACATTGCTTACCCATTGGCATGACACATGTAACGCGGATCCTAAAACTATGGATTTGGGATCTAAGTGTAGGAGTTGTAGGAAAGCCATCCCCTATTACCTACACAATATTTCTTTAATTTTAAATTTTAAATTTTTGCATAATAAAGTCAATTCAAGTTCTATCTTTCCTCTAACTATTTAATTTTAGTTTCTTTATAACATCTAGATTTCCTTTATTCCTTATTACATGCATTCCATATTTCTTCACCCTCACAGCTCTATTGGGCTATCTTTTTGAAAAGAAGTTAATTGGTATATATTTTTGTTCTCCTGCGGTTTTTAATTCTGATGTTGTTTACAACGCCTTCCACCCTTGTTTTCTGCTTAAATTTGGATTCTTTGAGACCTGAGCCCGCCCGGCCAGCCTAGGCATGGTCGTGCCAGGCCAGAACGGTTGGGCCCCTCCTATGCTTTTTGTCCAGATCTTTCTCTTGTCAGTAAGCAGTCAAAATTGACTATTTTTTTGAATTTTTCCTTCTCAACACGAACGTGCCCAGTAGCGCACAACTGTGATGGCACGTGCACTACCCAACATACCACTTTTCACATGCATTCTTGATCAAATGGTCAAACGTCAGTCAAACCGACAAAGCTGAAGGCCGACTGACTAACATGTCAGTCTGTCCCCCACCAATATTGGCCTTTTGATCGAGTTTTCCTCTTTTGACCAACTTCCCCCCCCCCATTTGACTGCTCTTCATTTTCTTGACCACTTTTTTAGTGAGATCATCTTTCTCACCCGCCTGACATGACCACACCCAACCTGGATCAGTGTGCCTTCCTGTATAAATATTCTCGGGATGAATCATTCTTTCCCACACCTTCTACCTTATTTCTCTTCTTCCCTAGCAAAGCCCTACTATTGTTGTCATTGTTTTCCCTCTTTTCCTTTCTTTCTCCACCTTATAACATGCCAGAAATGGCCAGAGCGGCAGCAAACCATCCGCAGCAGTAGCCACTGCCACCAAGGCAGCAGCAGCTGCCGCCACACTGGCAGCCCATGCTACCAGCGACGCCTCCTTTTGCTACAGTCTGCCTTTCCCGTTCCATCTGTGATGACCATAGGGCTAATGTCCCCGCGCCACCCCAGAGCACCGCCATTCTCTTTCCCGCAGTCGCAACCTACTTTGCTGACCCCATGAGACACTTTATCCTCCTCATCATCTCGATCGTACCATCACTCAGGATGACCGTGCCCGGTATCGTCTATGACAGAACCTGGCGCCCTTTTCACTAGAACCACCTCTAGTAGTCATTCCTCTTTATAATGCTTCCACAAGCAGTAGGTTGCACACCACAACAACAACAACAACCCACCTCTACCACAAGCTTTCCCGTATTCTCCGGCACAACTATTCCATAGCCCCTTTCGACTGCGTTGAGCATCGACATGAAAGACTGTCTCTACCACTACACTCATCACAATCACTACATCCACCGCGACCGAGACACCTGACATGGCAAGCCAAGGACAAGGGTCAGCAACCGTATCGACCACGACAACCGTCTTGACTATGATGACCATCTCGACCGCAACATCTGTTACAATCTCTATGCCCATGACAACCACCCTAACTGTGACATATCTCGACCTCTATACCCATCGTGATATAAAAATATTTATGAGGATGTAGCGATCTGGTTGGTCTAGATTAGGATCTTGTCCTACATCTCTCCTTGCTTTGAACTTGGGGCATTCAAACTTCTTGTGACTCGAGTCTCCATAATGGTAGCAAACCCTGGTGCCAAAGCTACATACTCCACCATGGAGCCTGTTGCTGGTAGGGCAAGGCTTCTTGCTAGTTGATTCTTCTAAAGCTTTCCTCTTCTTATTAATATGGTTGTTTTAGTTTCTATGAGTCTAGTTGTGCTTGTCCTTCTTCCATGTCCTTCTTGGGTGGTCTTCTAACTCCAAGGCAGCCTCAAGTGCCTCTTGCACTGTCTTGATACCACATCCAGCCAGAGCATAGCCCAAATCCAACTTCATACCATGCATGAATTTCTTTTCCATGTGTCTCATCTAAGACATACTTGTACTTTTACAACATATAAAACTTCATTACATATTGGCTGATAGTTGAGTCATACTGCTATAGGTGCTTCAACTCCAAATCCTTCTTCTCGATCATTGCTTCTGAGATGTAATGGTTCTAAAAGGAAGTAGTAAACTCCTCCTAGGTCAGCGACACATCATTGAGTCCCCAAGCATTCGTGAAGTTCTCCCACCAAGTGTGGGTCATACCCTTCAACCTGTGTGTCCCAAAGTAAACTTTGGAAGGCTGACGACATCCCAAATCACAGAAGCAATGCTCGACATTGAGTAACCACTCTTCAATGTGACCAACTATATCAGTCTCAGCTTCTCTAGAGAAGGTTTTTGGCTTAATCTTTAGGAAGTCTACTAAGGTCAACTCCTGCTTCCTCAGTTGACGTGGTCTTCCATGTTGATTGATTAGGGCATCAGTAAGATCCTTGATGAGTACTTGTAGAGGTGCATTAGGTTTACCATAAGGGTTAACCCCTCTGGAAGCACCATGATCACTTCCCACATTAAAAGAACTTTCCTCTCTATCTACGTGCTCCTTATTCTTATCAGAATTCCTCTTGGGAGCCATCTACAAAATGTAAAATAAGCTATATGATATTTTGAGAAATTCCTGGTGGCTAACTATTTTTTTTGCTCTGATACCATATTGTAACACCCCAATTCTCTAAAATAAGCACAACACTAAGAGGAAGCATAAATCTCATTGGTATGTCACAAACATGACGATCATTGCATAAAAATATAATTTATCGAACCAATACAGGATCAAGTAATCATTCTCATTCTCAAGCCCCATAAAAAAAGCTTGCACTTAAAATTAATACATGATTCTCTCAACTTACAAAAGAACTAAACTAATTAATCAATCATAGTTAGCACCCCACCTGGTTTAAGATCCTAACTTTCTTCTTGAGGTATAAGCTCCTTGCCTATGCTTCTTATTCTTCTCTCCTACAGACATCATGTCCCCAACCATGCAAATAAAAATGGGAAAATATGTTATAGCAAGTGGTACTGAGCACATTATACAAATTGAAATATAACTATACTTTTTAAGAAAACTTAAACTAAACATTATAAACATTAAATACTTTCTATCCATCTATCTTTATCTATATTTCTCTTTATCATTGACATTACTATCTCAGTTTGACTATATTTTCTTTCTTCCATAACCTTTCTCTCATGAGCTTGAATATACATGCACCAAAGTGCTTATTTCTTTCAGGAGCTTGATACATAACGTTGCTCTCAAGAGCTTGAAATTGTATTCATTGATCTCAGGAGCTTGATAAAATACATTTCTCTCACAAGCTTGAATTTGTAATATCTTTCTATAACATGGATTATTCGATGGAAAATTTTGTCTTGTAAAATTCAATGTTTCAATGTGTATAATGATCATTCCCCTCCATCTCAAAAAGACAAATCCAAGCCAAATACAAAATAGGATGCAACATCTTCCCTATCATGATCTTGATGAATAACATTAATCAACTATCTTATTCTTACATCATTCTTGAGCATAACATATTGGAACATTAAATCCTACTCAAGAAAGGTGTACATGTCATTTTCATAATCATATATGAGAACATTATTGAAAACCATAATCTAATTCATAATCACCTTTCTTGTAAGCATTCATCAAAACTATATATATGATATCAATATAAATGATTCTCATAATCATCATCTAATGAAAACCCTTGACCCATACTTGTTAACTTAGAGTGCATGAATCCACTTACTAATATTTGACAAACTCCTATTGATTCTCTTGATCTTGATGAAACCCTATATCTCCTGAAATTAATATGACTTACATTAATTAATATCTTACATACAATCTAAACCCTGATTGTAGGTCATTGGGAAAACCAGGTATGCCATTATTGAATTAGGGTTTGAAAATTGGAAAATAGTGTTCTTCATTAAAAATCCATTCTAAAACATATTTTCTCATATTTTTTTTATTAACCATTGATTTACTATCAATTTTGGATGGACTGACCAATAGAAAATCACCAAAAAGCCACGTGGATCACCAAATCCGCACAACTGGGTGTGGCTCTACTGAGTTGGCCCAATAAGGCACAAAAAGTTGGTGCATGCCAGTCTAATTGGCACTTGTGACTGGAAGCAATTAAGGAAACTAAAGTTCCACTCATACCCATACCCATGTGATGATTAAAACAAGAACCTTCGGGGCAATCCCATCAAACCATCGACGATCGTCTTTATCCTACATCATCGAAAAAGAAAATCTAGAATCTCAAGAGAAAACATGGGAAAGAAAACAAACGTCGTTAATCAAGAGAACCTGAAATCAGGTTCATCGTCTTTGTCAAGATTTCACAGTCAAAACGACCCCCTATTTAACATCTGAGGCAATCAGAGGAGAGAAAGTGCTACTCTATTGTAGCCGGTCTCATTGGGACAGAGTTCTAAAAGCTTGGAAAGGTCTAATATTAGGAAAAATTGGGGTTTTGGAAACCTTTACAACCTCGAGGCAGAGCCAAGACTTAAGAAAAAAGAAGCTATTTGTGGATCAGAAGTGTGGTATTGGCTAGGATGACCAGACAAGATAGAAAGAGGGAAAAGATGAAACTTGCCTTTAGAATAGAATTGAGGTGACAAAGATCTACTTGGGTGGGTGTAGGGGCCAAAGCGACCCTCTTTGATAGTCCTCTTCATCTCAAACCCTGGGACAACCTCTGATAGGCGTTGCGTGTAGTCGAACTTGGTGGATAGAGAACTAATCATTGTGGAGTCAAGGTGACAATTGCAAAGGGTTTCTGGAGGTGCTTTGATTGATTTTGAAGACATAAATATATAGGCAAGAGTCTACCATTGCCATAGGATCTCTAGACATCCTAAATAGGGGAGGAAAGGAAGGACTCTTGTCGACTGGAGCATCTAGGTCACAAAGTCCCATCAAGTTTGGGACATAAACATTCGTAAGAGTAAGAGAATGGTGACGGGAAAGTTTGTTTCATCTGGGATTCGGTAGAGAGGTAGATCTGAGGGGGAGAAGGGTTTGGAGACTATAGAATCCAGCAAATGTTGCACTTTGGGTGGAGGAGACAACTCCATGTTCATGGACTCAAGAGTTAGACCCGGATACAATTGTGTTAAGTGTGTGTGACACACATGAAATCATGAGACTTTAGGCTAATGTGACACATTA
Organism: Alisma plantago-aquatica; assembly: GCA_963693085.1. NCBI lineage: Eukaryota > Viridiplantae > Streptophyta > Magnoliopsida > Alismatales > Alismataceae > Alisma > Alisma plantago-aquatica. Next base: position 230,773,766 of record OY856413.1, on the reverse strand, counting down.
ATAAATTATTAATGAAAATGGGTTCAAAATTATCTAACTTCTTTGTTAATTGGTTTGAGGAACCTATATTTATCTGGTTGAAACCAAAATCAATGTGTTACCTAAATATTTATGATGAGTCCAAAATCCAATTCCTTTCTTGGTTTGGAAATCAGAACTACCTCTATTTTCCCTTTTTATAATAGGCATGTACTAACCATATACGATTACTTAATAACAATTTGGGGCTCAATTTTTTTGTAAATCATGATATTCTAGATTTAAGTCTATACCAAAATTATCAGGTAAAAATATCTTTAATAAATGGGTCAATTTCACTTTAACCCCCTATTTATCACAATTTGAGTAATCAGTGTTATATTTTGTGAAATTGAACTAAAATAGGATTGATGATGTGGAAATTATCTCTAATTAGTAGAAACATTCTATGAGCATCATAATTAGGTTTCGAAATCACACAAGGATTTAGTGAAAGTACTAAATCTTGAAATTTGAAAATTAGGGTTTCTAATTAAGGTTTTATAATATACAAAATTCTAGGATGTTACAATTTTGGCAGTATCAATGACACATCCTTAGTTACTCAGATAATTAATACGAAGCAACATGGTGACATGACAGGTAGAAAAACAACATGGAGTAATGAACAAATAGGGCCAAAACATTAGGCAAAAATAACCATAATTAGATGAAGAAATAATCTAAGAAGAGTTTTAGTGTTATATGAATAGTGCCCAAGAATATAGTATTGCCTACTAATTTGGAGATCATGCTTTTGACATAGAAGTAATAATGAATAGTTTATAAAAAAATGTAACATAGTCCTAGTATAGTGCATAGTGCACAAAGGTTCGAGCCTTCTAGTTTAAAATCAACATTTACATAGATAATTTTATTTTTCTATAATGATTTACATAATGGTACAACAACATGCCCCTATTCACACAACATAATCACTCTGTTCAACTCAGGATGGTAGATGTTATGACCATATCTGACGACAGTTGTTTAATTAGGGTTTTCTAGATGATTACATGTGTAATTAGATTAATCATCACTTGAACTTGATGAATATAGCACAATTATGATGTTGTAAACCTAATAAGAAACTCTAGGAATGATTGTAATATAAAGAATTAGGGTTTGAGAAGTATAAACCCTAGTTGGCAAAATTAGGGTTTTTGATAGTCTATGGATATGTGATTTTATCCGTATATATAGTGTAGTAAATGATTATCCATATTTTCTATATAATTTTGATGTACTAGTTTGATTATACTATTCATAGAGCTCGCCCTCTCTCTAGACGCTGCTCTCTTCCATCTCTAGTTCACTAGTCGTGCTATGCCGGTGGCTGGCACAGGCGGGACAGGCTCCTCTGTTCTGCCCTCCACCCCCGGAGTTGATAGTTTGCCTTGGTCCAATCCTTTGGTGGATGTGACCGTGGGAAGGTCGTGGGCTACCACGGTGACGGCGACTCTTGCTGTGCGTCGAAACCTGAAGCCCATGGTGGAGGAGGGGGACCCGAAGGAACCTTGTTTTAGAGAGAAGGATGATTGTCTGTGGATGAAGATCTCAGTGCCGGTCACAGAATCTATGGAGGAATTTCAGAAGAACTCTGTCATCGTCCAGGTACTGGGAAGGAAATGCATCTGCGAGCAGCTGTCAGGCTGGATGTAGAGGTCATGGAAACCTAAGGGTGAAATCCAATGTGTGTTGATTCTGGGCGGAATGTTCCTGGCGAAGTTTGCTTTGGCGGAGGACATGGGAGCTGTGTTGGACAAAGGCTCATGGTTCTTTGACCACAAACTAGTCTTGACGAGGAAGTGGTCTCCTGAAGCAGACCTCCGAAGGGCGGCGTTGACATCGGCTCCAGTGTGGATCACGTTACCTGACATCAGATAGCAGTGGTCTAGGCGAGCAATTACTATCATTGCTCACGCCATTGGGGTCCCGAAGGTGGTAGATTTTTGGGGCCATGGTAGGTATGAGGGAGCGGGGCATATTTGTGTGGAATTGGCTACTGATGGGGCAACACCCCCGGTGGTGATGCTGGAGATGCCTGACGGGAAGGAACTGGAAGTTAGAGTCGTCTATGATGCCTTGTCGGACAGGTGCACAACCTGCAAAGTGTTTGGACATGAGTCCAGTTGCTGCCCTGGTGAGCAGACCACTCTAACGGATATTTCGATGAAGATGAAGGATGGGAGGATAGCAAGAGGCAAATCTAGAACTCGACAGGCAAGGAGGAATGCCAATACCACCCTTCCCCCCGACCCTCCTAGGGGGCGATCCAGAAGGAACGGTGAGTCCTTACCCCCAACCCTGAATAGGAAGGGGAAGGAGAAAGTCCAAGAAGTCCACGAGGCCTTTGCCACTTCTATGGAGGATGGCGAGCCCTCAAGGAAAGAAGTTGTCCTAGGGACCCAACATGAAGATGTGGTGTTCATTGAAAAGCCAGTAGACACCTCGATCATCGCAACCCGCCTTCATACACTGGACAGGGAGGAGATAATTGAAGAAGCCACAGGCACCTCTAACCAGTTCTCGGTCCTAGAGGACTTGGTGGAAGAGATGACCATCACTGGAGGCACGAGAAGAAAAAGCCCAAGGAACACATGTAGCACAAGAAAAAATAAGAAAAGCAGGAGATGCTCCGGTGAAGGTGGCGACTCCAACAAAGCTTAATCATGTCCATCCTCACATGGAATGTGCGAGGTGCTTCGCTAGCCGAGAAACAAAGAAGGCTGTGAGAAGTGATAGAGGAGGAGAAGGTCTCACTTGTATTTGTTCAAGAGACCAGGATAAGGAGAGCCGTTGAGGAGAGGATTGACACACTGTTTCCTACAGGGTGGGCGAACCTATCTAATATCCATTGCAGAGATGGAGCCAGGATAGCCATCGGGTGGAAGTCGAATAGTTGGGATGTGGATGTGATTAGCATCATAGATCAAGTAGCCACTGTCAGCTACTGTAACAAAGGTGGTCTATCCTTTATTGCTTCATCGGCGTATGGTGAGAGACTGGAAAGTGATAGATCCAGAATGTGGAGGGCGATCAAATAAAGCACACAGGACCAATTCCCTTGGCTGGTGTGGGGTGATTTCAATAACATCCGCAAGAACTATGAGAAGAATGGTGGAAGGCCCGTTCCGGCTAGGATCATGGATACCTTCAACAGCTCCATGGATGCGGCTGGTTTGATGGAGCTGAATACAGTGGGTGGTGTAACCACATGGACCAACAAGCAGGGAAATCTTAGAAGAATCTCGACCAAACTGGACAGTGGCCTTGTCAATCAGGAATGGCTCAAGCTCTGGCCTAGATGCACTATCCTACACGGGGATGATCCTCTCAGCGACCATAGTTGGATGAATATTAACTTCTTATCCCCTCCAAATGTGGTTAGACCCTTCAGGTTCTACAACTGGTGGTGCGATTGGGATGGTTTCAAGGTGTTTGCCACTAAAACTTGGGATGAGGCGATAGTGGGTAATCCTCTATATATTGTCATTAAAAAGCTACAGAACAGCAAGAAGGTGATAAGGAAATGGTCTAAGGAGGTGGTTAACCTTAAGAACCTGATGCTCCTAGCTAGAAAAACCTATAAGGAGGCCGCTAAGAAATCTCATGAACAACCTGGTAATGATGAACTTGCTGAAGACTGGATGAAGGCGGAACGTAGACTTACTCAATTGCTTAAGGCGGAGGAAACTTTCTAATGGCAAACAAGTCGTTTGAAATGGATAAAGGATGGTGAACTCAACACCCACACCTACCATACAGTTGTTAGAAAGAAAGAGATGAAGGAAACTATTCACCAACTCATCAAAATTGATGGCCAACCAGCCAACAGTAGACTTGAATTAGCTGATCACATCACTGGTTTCTTCACCTCCTTATACAACCACCATAATGACAGTTGCATAACTACTGACAAAGATATCTACCCACAAGCCAAAGTCACTTCTTCCATGAATGAAGCTTTATGCTCCAGCATTGATGAGGCTGAAGTCAAACACGATGTTTTTGACATCAATACGAGCAAAGCTCCAGTACCAGACAGATTCAACAGTAAATATTTTCAATACATGTGGGACCACATTAAAGTTGATATTACCAGAGATATGAATTGGTTAATGAACGGAGGGAATATGGTGCGGGCTGCGAATCATACTTTCATCAAGCTTATCCCTAAAAACAAGGATGCGAGATTGATCACTGACTACCGACTGATTTCTTGCTGCTCTGTCATCTACAAGATCTGGGCTAAAATTTTGTCCAATCGCCTGAAGCCTCTCCTGCCTGAACTGATATCTGAAGAACAATGTGCCTTCGTGAAGGGAAGAAGAATAACGGACAGTGCTTTGCTTGCTACTAACTTTCTCACTGGTTTCAACATCTGGCACTCTAGTGCTAAAGCTTGTGTCAAGATCGATTTGACAAAGGCTTATGACTACGTGCAGTGGGATACTATGTGGAACATTATGAAAGCTATGGGCTTCTCCAGTAGATGGGTCACCATTCTGGAATAGTGTGTTACTACTGCCTCGTTCTCCATCCTCCTCAATGGAGGCCCGATAGGCATGATCAAGGCTACAAATGGCTTGAGGCAGGGGGACTCCCTGTCTCCCCTACTCTTTACCATGGTTATGGAGGGGCTGACCTCTATGATAAAAAAGGTGGAAGCCAAAAATCTTATCAAACCTTTCAAAGTGCAAGGGGTTAAAGTGAAGACCCATCTCATCTTCGCCGATGATGTGTTGTTGTTCTTCACAGGCCATTCCAATAGACTTCGTGAGTACAAGAAGTTGCTTGAAGGTTTTAGCAGAACCACATGCCTTTACATCAGCGACATAAAATCCCGCATCTACCTCTCCAAATCTTGTGATGGCAGGAGGGGTAGATTGAAAATAGTTCTGGGGCTTAATAGTGGTAGAATGTCGTTGTTGTACATTGGGGCTCCTATCGCTGGTGGCAGAGGCGTCTCCAAGGATTACTCTATATGTCTTGACAAGATCGTGGCTAAAATAAAAGGCTGGAGTGGGATTCATATGTCCATGGATGGGCGTCTGATTCTTATCAAATCTGTCATCCTAAGTATGGTCTGGTACTGGAGTGAGGTCTGTAACCTCCCTAAACACATCACTGACAATATTACTAAGAAAATTAACATTTTTTGTGGGGAGGAAAGACACATGTCATGAAATGGGATATCGTTACCAAATATTTACATAACGGAGGTCTCAACATCAGGAAAGTGGAAGAGATAGTTGAGGATAGACAAGCTAGAAGACTAGATAGATTCATCACTGTCAAAGGTAGTGTGTGGGCCAACTGGC